>CM053035.1:194211093-194296093 GCA_028564925.1 Lithobates sylvaticus | reverse complement strand
TTGTGTTTTTTAGGTGTTTAATCATCTTTATGGTTTTCCCCAGAAGCTAAATGCAGCCATTTGTTCCTCACAGAATATGATAATGTGCACTAATGAAACATTCTGGATTGCTGGCTCTAAAAGGAGTTTGTACATCTGTAGGGGTTGCAGTGACGTCATTCTCTCTGATTATATAAAATCTCCTGTCAGGTAACACGGAGGGGGGGGGGGGGGGGGGGTCATTTAAGTGGTGTTTCCACCAACAACAAAAAAGTTGCTTAACCACTTCAGCCCCGGACCATTTGGCAGCCAAAGGACAGAGGTCTTTTTTCAATTTCGCACTGCACTACTTTAACTGGTAATTGCGCGGTCATGCAATTTTGTAACCAAAACGAAATTTGCGTCCTTTTCTTCCCACAAATAGAGCTTTCTTTTGATGGTATTTGATTGCCTCTGTGATTTTTTATTTTTTGCGATATAAACGGAAAAAGAGCGAAAATTTTGAAAAAAAAAGAGATTTTCTACTTTTTGTTATAAAAAAAATCTAATAAACTCAATTTTAGTCAAACATTTGGGCCAAAATGTATTCAGCCACATGTCTTTAGTAAAAAAAAATGCCAATAAGCGTATATTTATTGGTTTGCGCAAAAGTTATAGCGTCTACAAACTAGAGTACATTTTCTGGAATTTACACCGCTTTTAATTTATGACTGCCTATTTCATTTCTTGAGGTGCTAAAATGGCAGAGAAGTACAAAACCCCCCCAAATGACCCCATTTTGGAAAGTAGACACCCCAAGCTATTTGCTGAGAGGCATGTTGAGCCCATTGAATATTTTTTTTTTTTAGTCCCAAGTGATTGAATAAAGACAAAAATAAAAAAGATTTTTTTTTTTTTCAAAAAGTTGTCACTAAATGATATATTGCTCACACATGCCATAGTTATATGTGGAATTGCACCCCAAAATACATTTTGCTGCTTCTCCTGAGTATGGGGATACCACATGTGTGGGACTTTTTTGGGAGCCTAGCCGCGTACGGGGGCCCCGAAACCCAAGCACCGCCTTCAGGATTTTCTAAGGGTGCAAATTTTTGATTTCACTCCTCACTACCTATCACCGTTTCGAAGGCCATAAATGCCAAAATAGCACAAAACCCCCCAAATGACCCTTTTTGGAAAGTAGACACCCCAAGCTATTTGTTGAGAGGCATGGTGAGTATTTTACAGCTCTCATTTGTTTTTGAAAATGAAGAAAGTAAAGAAAAAAAAAAAAATTTTTTCTTTTTTCAATTTTCAAAACTTTGTGACAAAAAGCGAGATCTGCAAAATACTCACAATACCTCTCAGCAAATAGCTTGGGGTGTCTACTTTCCAAAATGGGGTCATTTTGGGGGGTTTTATGCCATCTGGGCATTCCATGGCCTCCGAAACTGTGATTGGCAGTGAGAAGTGAAATAAAAAAATTACACCCTTAGAAAGCCTGAAGGCGGTGATTGGTTTTTGGGGTTCCGTACGCAGCTAGGCTCCCAAAAAGTCCCACACATGTGGTATCCCCGTACTCAGGAGAAGCAACAGAATGTATTTTGGGGTGTATTTCCACATATGCCCATGACATGTTTGAGCAATATATCATTTAGTGACAACTTTTTGTAAAAAAAATATATATATTTTTTTTTTTTTCATTATTCAATCTCTTGGGACAAAAAAAAAAAATATTTAATGGGCTCAACATTGCTCTCAGCAAATAGCTTGGGGTGTCTACTTTCCAAAATGGGGTCATTTGGGGGGGGTTTGAACTGTCCTGGCATTTTATGCACAACATTTAGAAGCCTATGTCACACGTCACCCACTCTTCTAACCACTTGTAGACAAAGCCCTTTCTGACACTTTTGTTTACATGAAAACATATTTTTTTTTTGCAAGAAAATTACGTTGAACCCCCAAACACTATATATATTGTTAAAGCAAAGGCCCTACAGATTAAAATGTGGGTGTTGCATTTTTTTTTTTTCCACACAGTATTTGCGCAGCGATTTTTCAAACGCATTTTTTGTGGAAAAAATACACTTTTTTTTATTTTTAATGCACTAAAACACACTATATTGCTCAATTTTTGATGAAATAAAAAATATGATCTTAGGCCGAGTACATGGATACCAAACACGACATGCTTTAAAATTGCGCACAAACACGCAGTGGCGACAAACTACATACATTTTTAAAAGCCTTTAAAAGCCTTTACATGATACCACATTAGATTCACGGAGGAGGTCTACTGCTAAAATTACTGCCCTCGATCTGACCTTCGCGGTGATACCTCACATGCATGGTGCAATTGCTGTTTACATATGACGCCAGACCAACGCTTGTGTACGCCTTTGCGCAAGAGAAGGGGGGGCAGGGGTGCTTTTTTTTTTTTTTTTTTGTTTTTTTTTTTTTATTTATTTTAGCTTTTTTATTTTATTTTTAAACTGTTCCTTCCATTTTTTTTCTTTGTTATGATTTTTATTGTTATCTCAGGGAATGTAAATATCCCCTATGATAGCAATAGGCAGTGACAGGTACTCTTTTTTTGAAAAAAATTGGGGTCTATTAGACCCTAGATCTTTCCTCTGCCCTCAAAGCATCTGACCACACCAAGATTGGTGTGATAAAATGCTTTCCCAATTTCCCAATGGCGCGGTTTATATCCGGGAGGGGGGACATTCCCTCCACTGCTTGTAAAAGCAGTCTAGAGGCTAATTACCCGCTAGAATTGCTTTTACATGAAAGCCGATCACTGGCTGAAAAGAATGATACCAAGATGATACCTAAACCTGCAGGCATCATTCTGGTATAACCATTCAAAGTCCAGCAACATACTGGACATATATTGTAATCTTTTGTTTTTTCATGCAGCCTCTTGGCTGAACGAAAAAAAAAGAGATTGATTGGTGGGTATGCCCACCATTAGAATACCTCCCTTCATCCACCCACTTCTAATGATGGGCATACATGCACCATTTATATATGCCGATGCATGGGGGGCATCCTCCCGCAAAAGTTATGCCGTGTACACACGGTCGGAATGTCGACCGTATGTACGTGGCATTAGGAGCCAATCGCTCCCCCCCCCTGCTGCCCCCATGCTTCGGCATATATGCTCTTTTTTTTAACTGTGGTGGTGAAATCACCTCCTACAGCGTTGGAGTCGCGGCTTTATGTATCGTGGGAGCAAACGCTGTTGCTGTCAAGATAAATAAATCCGCGTTGCAACTGAATGGCGCACCTGAAAACAAAAAATGCTCAACACTAAAACACACAGTAAACAAAATTACATACCTGAAAAGCAAGCATGATAAAACATAATAAAACATAATAAAACATAATAAAACATTGCAGAATAGAATGGAGTAAAAAAAAGCAACAATAGAGAGAGAATAGAGTGAGAGAGAGAACAATAAAACGACAACTATTTTATTTTTTTTTATTTTTTTGAGATTCACAGGTAAAAAAGCTCCTGACTGAAGCGACTGAATCAAAACGCTACCACAAAAAAAAATGTTAGCGATCGCAGGGATCAGGCCTGACTCTGCGAACGCTGCAGTTATGTGTGCTTAGTGTTTTGTAAGTGACAGTGATCGATCGATACTGCACTTGGGTGGGCTGGGCTGGGCGGAGGGGGAAAACGCAGGTGCTAGCAGGTATCTGGGCTGATCCCGCTAACAATGCGTTTTTTTTTGGAACCCTAAACTGCTGGGACGCTAGTATAGATCTGATCAGATCAGATATTGATCTGTTCAGATACTGTGCCACTAAGGGAGGTGTATGCTTTGTGCGTGGGTGTTTGCGGTACTGGCACTAACCTGGGGCGACGCAGACCTTATTTGACCCTAAAACCTAATTGATATCACCCGCCGGGCGATCAGGGGGTTAAACCGTTATTGGGTAATAAATGGCGGGTGCCCTGACAGTATAAAAAACAAGCTAACTAACCAGCGTCACCCGTAACAGTAATACAAAAAAAAAAACACTGGTTACCTAGCGACACTAATGCAGCGATCAGAAAAACGATCGCTTAGTGACACTGGCAAAAGGGGTGAAAGGGTTAACTAGGGGCAATCAGGGGTTAAACCTTTATTAGGTAATATATGGGGGTACCTGACGCTATATAAAAACCTGACGGGGAACCTAAATAACGAAATAACTAACTGGCTAACCAGCGTCACCAGTGACAGTTATACAGTGATCACTGGTGAAAGGGTTAACTCTAGGGCAATCAGGGGGTTAAAACCTTTATTTAGGTTGTAATATGGGGTACCTGACCTATAAACCTATTTATGAACCTATATAAACATGGCGGTTACCTAAAAAAAAAAAATGGTTACCTAGCGACACTAATGCAGCGATCAGAAAAACGATCGCTTAGTGACACTGGCAAAAGGGGGTGAAAGGGTTAACTAGGGGCAATCAGGGGGTTAAAACCTTTATTAGGTAATATATGGGGGTACCTGACGCTATATAAAAACCTGACGGGGAACCTAAATAACGAAATAACTAACTGGCTAACCAGCGTCACCAGTGACAGTTATACTGTGATCACTGGTGAAAGGGTTAACTCTAGGGGCAATCAGGGGGTTAAAACCTTTATTTAGGTTGTAATATGGGGGTACCTGACCTATAAACCTATTTATGAACCTATATAAACATGGCGGTTACCTAAAAAAAAAAAATGGTTACCTAGCGACAGCAGTGACACTAATACAGCGATCAGAAAAACGATCGCTTAGTGACACTGGCAAAAGGGGGTGAAAGGGTTACCTGGGGGGCAATCAAGGGGTTAAACCTTTATTAGGGGGGGGTGGGGGGCTACCTTGGACCTAAAACTAACTGCCCTGACAGTTATTACAGTCACACTGACACTAAATGCAGTGATCAGTAAAAAAATGATCACTGCAATTAGTGACACTGTGACTGGGGGGGGGGGGTGATCTGGGGGGTGATCAGGGGGTGACAGGGGGGTGTTTTGTGTGCCTATGTGTACTGGTGTCAGTGTACTGTTTGTGCACTAACCTTTAGATGTTCACAGCTCGGCGTTCCGGTCACATAGACCGGCGCACCGAGCGTGACATCACTTCCTCTGCCTGTGTTTTGATTGACACAGACAGAGGAAGCATCTGATTCGCCAGGAGCGATCGCGAGGGGGTGGCCAGAAACCACTGGCCGTCCCCTCATCCCGGATCGCTCCTGAAGCGATCCCGACCGTCCCCGCCGGCCGGGGGGGGTCCGGTCGGACCCCCCACCCGCCGGAAGAATGGCACGTACAGGTACGTGGTTCTGCCTGTACGTGCCATTCTGCCGACGTATATATACAGGGGGCGGTCGGCAAGTGGTTAAAAATCATAAAAAATTAATAAATAAAATAATTGTAAAAAAAAAAATTTTTTACTCACCTCTAAATGCCTGTTGCTAGGGGGGTCCCTCGTAGTCTGCCACCTTCAGTGCCCGGGCACTGACATCACTTCCCCTCTGCGGCCGCACAGTCATCTGGGACCTGTCACGTGTCCCAGATGCGCAGTGGGTGCCCGGCTGTGAAGCCACAGCCGGGTGCCCACAGTAAAAATGCCGGTGCCGCGAGTGGAGAGGGGAACGAGGGGAGGCTTCGTTCCCCCGCATCGCTGGACCCTGGGACAGGTAAGTGTCCAATTATCAAAAGTCAGCAGCTGCAGTATTTGTAGCTGCTGACTTTTAAAAAAAATTTTTTGGGGGCACCCAACTTTAAGTAAATAAAATAAAATTATAAATAAAATGATAATGATGTTCTTAGCCAACTATTAGATTCTAGTGTAATACACGCTAAGGGTATTTTGGCCCAATCTTGACCATCTTAAACATGGACCTGGACCTGTCAAATGTCTAAAGAAAAATACACCAGAAGGAATCTGCTATTGCCAAAAAAAAAAAAAGAAGCCTTGTGCACCCCTCTAATCCTGATTTCAATTTTCTTTAAGTGCTTAATTTCCCTGAAAATGTTTTCCCTGTGCTGTAACTCTTAAATGTAGTCCTGCCTGGCCTCTGACACATCTCAGCATCCAAAAAAGGGATTTTTATTAGATAAGGCATGGTGTGTAGGTGAAGTCTAGTCTTTACATTGTCGAGATTGAGCTTTAATGACATAGAAAAACCAGGAGGGGTACAGGGAAATACAATGAGATGCTTGGAGCATGCCTGCATGTCCAACCATTCTCTATTGCCTATGTAAAGGTTGAGGATGTTTCCGTGGACTCCCGCTGAAAAATTTCATTGGTCCCTGTGACAAAACATCCCTACACTCAGCTTAAGTGCTTTCGTCATATATAACACTTCCTCCCAATCTGAATATAGATATCAGATATTCCAACCACTCCCAAGCATAAAACAAGACAACACTTGCTTAGTGCTAACATGGACTGATTTATTAGAACCAAAATGGCAAGTATTTATAATACAGTAAAAGAGGAGATCCCCCCTCCTGCTCATATTACTCTAACAACACACCTGTAACAAATTAACATATGCTAATTACCTAATCCCTTTAAGCAGCCGATGTGACTCTGTGCCCATCAGGATTTCACTACAGGTCAGACTTGTTGTCACCTTCAGCTTCACACAGTAGATTATACATCATCATAAGTACAACCACAAGACATTTTGTCCTAATAGCAGGAGCTCCACTAGGAGTCGGCCCGTCTCCTACATTGTACAGAGGACAATGTGATCAGCTCTTTCAATTAACATCTTGAGTTCATCAACAAACTAAGAATAGTCTTTACATATGTCCTGATAGATATTGTGGATAAATATTACTTCCATTTTAAGTAATCCAAGATATATTTTCTTACTCACCCTGTGCCAGGATGGCACAGGGGGACTTAGACATAATAGGTGCATGGGGAGCTGAAACATGGGTTTCCCAACCTTTCCAAGGGATTCTGGGTTCCATGTGCCCTCCCGTCACAGTTCCTATGAGCGCTATTTTTTTTGTGAAACCAGGATAAGAGGGGTGCATGGAAAGGCTTGTCTGGTTAGTAAAGAGGTCACAGGAGATACCTTAGGATGCTTGTCCTTGTTCAACACATTAAAAATGTTAAATTCACTTTAGAAGATTGTTAAAAAATCCCTGCAGAAATGGAATGGCAGATCAACCAAAAGCAGATCTTGTGTCCCACCAACCAACTCTTCAAGGAGAAGCCATTGGGCAGGTTGGACCTTGTGATGCTGTTTATTTACAAATGATAAAGAACAAAAAGGGACAATCCCCCACGTTGGGGTTTTTAGGCAGCGTACAATAAGGAAAGGTCAGAGTTTATGGGTAAAAAAAATTTTTTTTTATTTATAAAAATGATAGAAATCATTAAATTGAAACATGAGCTCCAATGGGAAACAGAAAAATGCTATACATTAGAGTACAGGAAAAACATGGATATACAGTATGCAGACTAATATTCACAAAACAACAGTACATAATCTGTCGTAAACATGAAAGTATCACTGACGCGTTTCAACCCAAACAGGGTCTTCCTCCGAGGGAAAAGAAGGTCTGCTAGACAAAGAGGAGTAAGATGTCAGTGTTGGTGGCAAATACAGTTTACAAAGTGAAACAGGCTCATGGGTTATATAGAGCTATATGTGACAGAACACATTTGAATTTATATTTACCACATTGGTGTATATTTGTTTTGGAGCAAGGAGGATGCCGTCCACTCAGATGGAGTACGCCAGACAAGTTCCACCAATACCACCCGGTCCCCGGGGCGCCACACGTCTTACGGGAGGTCACACGTTTGGGGTTCCACTCCCACTGGTCCTGCTATTCGAGCAGGGATACCAGAGGGAGGAGGAACGAACCTGGGAAGAGCCCAAGAGCGCGCAGGCACCACCAATAACAGAGTCTATAAGGGAATAAAAATTATTATATTAAAGATTTAGTGTCTTAACTAGTAGGGCAGTATATGGCAACTACAAGGGAAATGTTTTTTGGTGGTTGGTTAAGCACCTATATGTAGTTGTTGGGGCCAGGTGGAGTGACCAGAACATGTATTGAGTGAAGTGTGCACTGCAAAGCAAAGTGAGGGCAAAGTGTGTGACTGGGGGATGCAGGGGGGGGGGGGGGGGAAGGGGAGAGAAAAAAACAAACTAAGAGACGACAAACATATACCAAAGGCCAAAGAACCACATAAAACCACATAAAACCACAAAGCCGGCCTAGAGGACCGGGGTTCCCCTTGGGGAGAAAAGTGGGAATTAAAGTGCAACATTGTGATGGGGCAAGGATGAGTGGTGTGTGAAGAAGTGAGGGGATTGTGGGGAGTGTTAGGGGGGAGTGAGTGGTGTGAGGTTGGATATAAGTAAAAGAGAGAAATGATGGAGAGGGAAAGAAAGGAACGAGGGAGGGAGGGAAAGAGGGGGAGGGAGGGGGTGTATGGGGACCGGGAAATGGAAAAGGGGGAAGGAAAGAGGGGAAGGGAGGGGGGAAAAAAGGGGAAGGGGAAAAGGGGTGTGGGGGGAGGGAGGGATAGGAAAGGTGGGGGAACATGGGGAAAAGGGAAGGGGAAAAGAAGGGGAGAAAAAAGGGGGGAGTTGAAAGGGGGGGGGGAAAGGTGAGGGGGGGAGGTTGAGGGGAAGAGGGTGGAGGAGGGGGGGGGAGGAAACAGGGGAGGAAAAAGGGGGAGTGTTGGGATGGGGAGTGTTGGGATGGGGTGTGAGGAGGTGAGTGGTGGCGGTTGTACTTGTTCAAAATGTGGGGTATTGTTACTAAAATGGTGTATGTGTGCATGGACTGGAATTATAGTCCTACCTGGGGTAAGAGAATTGTTGAAATGGTGCCACAGATTGCTGACCCTCAATAGCCGATAATGCGTTCTAGGAAGGACCCCCAATCTTAAATCACTAATATAGTGATAGCATGTGGGGACTGGTAGATCGATTGGCTGTAAGCAGAAAAATAGTAATGATCAGTAAGATCAAGCAGAAAGTCCATTTGTCAAATATGCAACGGGACTATCCTATGGAAACCACAGAGGGGTCTGCGGGAGTAGAGTGATGGGCGTACCCATCAAACGATGTCCATGCTTACCGTGTATCGTTCTCGGTGGTGGTCTGGTCCTGTTGGGGAGGCAGTAATGTGGTCTACTATTTGTTGGTCCTTTTATGGGTGACGGGCGCACGTCACGTGGCTTACGTCAGGGATGACGTCGAATGCGGGCCACAAGATGGCCGCCAGGAACGCCGGGGACGCCACACGAGGCCTGCCCGTTTGGCGGCCGCCTCCACCTGAGGGAGGGCCCACTCCACGCAGACACCCACCTACCAATTGAGTCAGCCCTAGCTGACCGCTTCCGGCGACACACCCCCGGACATTAGCAATTACCCCCAACCCATAAAAGGACCAACAAATAGTAGACCACATTACTGCCTCCCCAACAGGACCAGACCACCACCGAGAACGATACACGGTAAGCATGGACATCGTTTGATGGGTACGCCCATCACTCTACTCCCGCAGACCCCTCTGTGGTTTCCATAGGATAGTCCCGTTGCATATTTGACAAATGGACTTTCTGCTTGATCTTACTGATCATTACTATTTTTCTGCTTACAGCCAATCGATCTACCAGTCCCCACATGCTATCACTATATTAGTGATTTAAGATTGGGGGTCCTTCCTAGAACGCATTATCGGCTATTGAGGGTCAGCAATCTGTGGCACCATTTCAACAATTCTCTTACCCCAGGTAGGTATATAATTCCAGTCCATGCACACATACACCATTTTAGTAACAATACCCCACATTTTGAACAAGTACAACCGCCACCACTCACCTCCTCACACCCCATCCCAACACTCCCCATCCCAACACTCCCCCTTTTTCCTCCCCTGTTTCCTCCCCCCCCCCCTCCTCCACCCTCTTCCCCTCAACCTCCCCCCCTCACCTTTCCTCCCCCCCCCCCTTTCAACTCCCCCCTTTTTTCTCCCCTTCTTTTCAGCTTCCCTTTTCCCCATGTTCCCCCACCTTTCCTATCCCTCCCCCCCACCCCCTTTTTCCCCTTCCCCCTTCCCTTTTTTCCCCCCCTCCCTTCCCCTCTTTCCTTCCCCCTTTTCCATTTCCCGGTCCCCATACACCCCCTCCCTCCCCCTCTTTCCCTCCCTCCCTCGTTCCTTTCTTTCCCTCTCCATCATTTCTCTCTTTTACTTATATCCAACCTCACACCACTCACTCCCCCCTAACACTCCCCACAATCCCCTCACTTCTTCACACACCACTCATCCTTGCCCCATCACAATTTTGCACTTTAATTCCCCCTTTTCTCCCCAAGGGGAACCCCGGTCCTCTAGGCCGGCTTTGTGGTTTTATGTGGTTTTATGTGGTTCTTTGGCCTTTGGTATATGTTTGTCGTCTCTTAGTTTGTTTTTTTCTCTCCCCTTTCCCCCCCCCCCCCCCTGCATCCCCCAGTCACACACTTTGCCCTCACTTTGCTTTGCAGTGCACACTTCACTCAATACATGTTCTGGTCACTCCACCTGGCCCCAACAACTACATATAGGTGCTTAACCAACCACCAAAAAACATTTCCCTTGTAGTTGCCATATACTGCCCTACTAGTTAAGACACTAAATCTTTAATATAATAATTTTTATTCCCTTATAGACTCTGTTATTGGTGGTGCCTGCGCGCTCTTGGGCTCTTCCCAGGTTCGTTCCTCCTCCCTCTGGTATCCCTGCTCGAATAGCAGGACCAGTGGGAGTGGAACCCCAAACGTGTGACCTCCCGTAAGACGTGTGGCGCCCCGGGGACCGGGTGGTATTGGTGGAACTTGTCTGGCGTACTCCATCTGAGTGGACGGCATCCTCCTTGCTCCAAAACAAATCCCCAGTGGGAACATCACTTATATTTTTTATCCTCAGGATATACACCAATGTGGTAAATATAAATTCAAATGTGTTCTGTCACATATAGCTCTATATAACCCATGAGCCTGTTTCACTTTGTAAACTGTATTTGCCACCAACACTGACATCTTACTCCTCTTTGTCTAGCAGACCTTCTTTTCCCTCTGAGGAAGACCCTGTTTGGGTTGAAACGCGTCAGGGATACTTTCATGTTTACGACAGATTATGTACTGTTGTTTTGTGAATATTAGTCTGCATACTGTATATCCATGTTTTTCCTGTACTCTAATGTATAGCATTTTTCTGTTTCCCATTGGAGCTCATGTTTCAATTTAATGATTTCTATCATTTTTATAAATAAAAAATTTTTTACCCATAAACTCTGACCTTTCCTTATTGTACGCTGCCTAAAAACCCCAACGTGGGGGATTGTCCCTTTTTGTTCTTACTCTTCAGGGGTGAGCAGCACTCTTTTTTGACCTGCAGGTCTGTGTCTTCCCCTTTGCGATTTACAAATGATAAACCACCACCAGGGCTCCTTTTTGCAGACTGCCTTCACATCTCTCCTCTGAAGTCTACAAAGGAATGTTCATGTGACCCAGACAATACTGTTTTTTTTTTAATACTGGTTTTACCAAACCTATGTGGAAGATATCATGAGATGCTTAGATAATGCCTGCATGTCCAACGGTTCTTAAATCGTTCCTGCGTTTTCCAACTGTTCTCTGTTGCCTGTAAGTTTGAGGATGTTTCTGTAGACTCCATATCCAGGAAAAATTAGCACTTCTGCTGAAGAGTGGCACTGGTCCCTATGGGCGTTATGATTTTTCTGGTCATTCTAGGTCAGGGATTTCAGTTACCTTCTTTGGGAGGGTACTGGTTGGAAAATCATAAAGCCAATAATAATAATGCCTAATGGCATACAAGCTTCAGATATAAGCTTACAGAGGGCCTTGTGCTCCTGGGCATCATCTTTACCCGGACAAGGGGGTAGCAGATTAAGGGGGTGTAGTTTTGCTCCGAGATCTGATCCAGCAATTTAATACAATATTATTATAGAATTTACCTCAACCATTTTTCCATGTGAATAACCCAACTACACTTTGGATTCAAGTGGACGTTTTTTGCAGCTTTTCTTATTCAATTAATCCATTTTTTTTTTTTCACGGTGTGCTGATCACGAGGATTAAGATTTTAGATCCCCCCCCCCCCACTTTCTACTTAGGATGTAAAGTCAATATTTTCCAGGCTGCTCCTAGCTGCAGAAGAAGTGAATGTAGATTCCCCCTTCTATATGATAATGTAAATTATCCTAATCCGCAGCAGCCAGCCATCTTGCTGATATGATGGATTTGTAAGTGAGCGGTGTCGTTTTCTACCCTTGTCTGGTTTGGAATTCACTAATTTCCCCAAGGAGCGCCCAGTACACGCCATAAAACCTCCATGAAATGTGAGGCCAGGCGTTTGATTACCATTTACATTGGGAGGAAAAGTGAAATGTTACATGTGGTTGGATAGTGTTCATTCCTTTACCCGGATTGTGTTATTGCAAGGAGTAAAAAAAGTCATATTATGTGATAGAATCTCCTTGATCACAAATATGTGTTTAAATGTGCCATTATAGGAAAATGAGATATTTGACATTTGTGTGACTTTGTTGAGGCGCTTATTGTTGTACTAGCTACCATTTTGGGCCAAAACAGGCCTAGAAGATTCATAAACCAAATCACTGAAATCTTGTATAAACTTTTTTAAATTTTAGAAGTTTTTTTTAGAATTTTTACATTTGCAGATTTCATTGAATAAACAGCTGCTTCTTAAGGTGGGTTTCCTGATGGATGACAACAGTGGACCAGTGCCTTGTTGTCTCCATAAAATATTTACGTGACAGGGTGGCACCTCACAGGAACAGTTGGGAGACAGGACAACCCAATAATAGAAATGCCCTGTACACGCGATCGGACATTCCGACAACAAAATCCATGGGATTTTTACCGACGGATGTTGGCTCAAACTTGTCTTGCATGCACACGGTCGCACAAAGTCGGTCGGAAATTCCGAACGTCAAGAACACGTATGCCAAGCCGAGAAAAACTAAGTTCAATAGCCAGTGCTGCTCTTCTGCTTGATTCCGAGCATGCGTGGCACTTTGTGTGTCGGAATTGTGTACACACGATCCGAATTTCCGACAACGGATTTTTGTTGTCGGAAAATGTTAGATCCAGCTCTCACACTTTGTGTGTCGGAAATTCCGGTGGAAAATGTCTGATGGAGCCTACGCACGGTCGGAATTTCCGACAACAAGCTCCGATCGCACATTTTCCATCAGAAAGTCAGATCGTGTGGACAGGGCAATAGTGTTTAAACAAAGACCATCATGGCAGGGTTGACCAAGGATTTTCTCAGTAAAAGCTGCAGATTTATAGAGATGACTTTTGAGATGACCTTAATACGTTAAAGCTAATATGTGGTTTTAGTGATTGGGGTTCCATCTACTTTAAGACCCCTTTCACACTGGGGCGTTTTTTAGGCGTTTTTCAGGCGCTTTAGCGTTAAAAAAAGCTCCTGTAAAGCGCTTGAAAGAAGCCTCATCTGCAATCCCAATGTGAAAGGCCAAGTGCTTTAAGAGCCCTTTCACACTGCCAGCGCCGAAAAACGCTCGTAAAGCGGCGCTTAAACTAGCGGCGCTTTACCAGCATTTTTTGAGCGCTAGTGGGCGCTTTTAACCCCTGCTAGTGACCAAATAAAGGGTTAAAAGCGCCCACAAAGCTTTGCAAGCGCTTTTCAGGCGTTTTGCAGGCGCTTCCCATTGATTTCAATAGGAAGGGTTGCTTTAGGAGTGGTGTATTCACCGCTCCAAAAGCGCTGCAAAGAAGCTGCTTGCGGGACTTTTTTGGACGCCCTGCCAGCGCAGCGCCTCAGTGTGAAAGCACTCGGGCTTTCCCATTGGGATTGCAGTTGAGGCTTCTTTCAGGTGCTTTACTGGTGCTTTTTTTAACGCTAAAGTGCCTGAAAAACGCCCCAGTGTGAAAGGGGTCTAAGTCTTCTTTTTTCAGAAACAACACTAGCCCAGTGATTTTATTACCAAGACTATTTTAGTCCAGGAACTAATATAAGACCCAAAAGAGGTTCTTCGAAATTGTGCAGTACTGCTATCAAATAACTGGCACTACATCTGTTTTAATCAGAATTTTTCAGTGGTGTTGAAATTACACCTCCAGCAACCTCTTGTAAACCCACCACCTTTATGTAGGGTGATTGCTTCTTCATACTCTGATTGTATCACCACAACCTGCATCAGTGTTAAAAATGAAAGGTGACAGCTCAATCGCCTGACCATCAGCCTTAGTAGTCACCCCTGTATATATTACATATCGGGCACGCAGGCTGCTCCTTAATTCCTTGAAGGACGACCGGTCAGGTCCTATTCTTTTATCTTTGTACCAGGTGCTGAGTCTTCTCTCTGATTCAATTGCTGATCCGAGTGAACATTCCAATTTACTGTCTGCCTTGTATAGATGCTGCTGTCTCCACTCTCCTGAATTATAATGTAGCACGTTGTAAGGTTCTGCCGTGTCATGATGTCATGAAGAATTTATAAAGATCGGGGAGGAAAGGGATAGCTTCACATTATGGAGCAAGAAATGATGGAAAATATTGCCAAAGTAGAATAGACAATTGCCTTGGGGTAAACAATGAAGTCAGAATGATTGTGAGGACTCGGAGTTTATAGAATTGGAAAGACATACATTGCCACATGTACCTTTCATTTCAACTGTCACTTTGCAGCCACTGCAAGATATACAGAAGTAAGAATCGCATGTTACATCACACTATTATCATTATACATTTATTATACAAGCGCATACATATTCTGCTGCGCCGCACATAAACCACTGAGCCAGTTGCATCAATCTCTGCACCAGAGGAGCTATCCTTCCAATGTCCTACCATAGACAAACACATTATTATTATATATTAATATAGCTCTGACATATACCACAGTGCTGTACAAAGAATACAGAGCCAGTCACTTAAAGAGGAGTGCCCACAAAAAAAAAAAATTAAAAGTCAACAGCTACAAATACTGCAGCTGCTGACTTTTAATAATCGGAAACTTACCTGTCCCAGGGTCCAGCGATGCGGGGGAACGAGACCATCCCTTGTTCCCTGCTCCGCCTGCGGCGCCGGCATTCTTAATGTGGGCACCTGGCTGTGTCTTCACAGCCGGGCACCCATTGCGCATGCGGCGCTGCGCGACGTGATACGACGCTCAGTCATCTGGGACACGTGACAGGTCCCAGATGACTGTGCAGCGCCTACAGGAAGTGATGTCCATGCCCAGGCAATGAAGGTGGCAGACTACGAGGGACCCCCTAGCAACAGGCATTTAGAGTTGAGTAAAACATTTTTTTTTTTCCAATTATTTTTTTTTAATTTTTTTAAATGATTTTTAAGCCCAATTTTTTTTTTTTTGGTGGCAACACCACTTTAGGTGTATGCATGAGAGGAGCTTACACTTTGATGTCCAAACACAGTCACACATTATTATTAGTTGTATATGTTTACCATATATACTCGAGTATAAGCCGAGTTTTTCAGCACATTTTTTTGTGTTGAAAATGCCCTCCTCGGCTTAAACTGGCGTCAAGCACTTTTCTGCAGCAGAAAATTAGATTTTCCGACCCGACTTTGGGGCCCCGTATCTCGGGGCCACTTGGTGCTAGGAACCCCAAACATTGTTCGGATAATGTCATTCTCTGCTGCAGAAAAGTGCTTGACATTTTCTGACCTGACTTTGGGGCCCAATATCTTGGGGACACTTACTGCTATTCAAACCAAGTGGAACTAGCACCACAACATATCCAAAGATGGGGTTCCTAGCACTAAGTGACCCCGAGATACAGGGCCCCAAAGTCTGTCAACTGTGTCCATCTGCAGCAATGTCATTTCGGGACCCTTTGGGTCCAGAGACCCCAATTTTTTGGCTGCAGCTAGGGGGCATTTAGGAACCCTTAACTACCAAGTTTGAAGTTCAGGGGACCTATGGCTGCAAATGGGCACAGTGAGGCATGCAAATGGGCACAGTGAGGCTGCAAATGGGCATTGTTGACCCTCTTTTTCCACTTACAATAGCTGCGCATTTCTCACCCTAGGCTTATACTTGAGTCAATAAGTTTTCCCATTTTTTTGTGGTAAGATTAGGTGCCTCGGCTTATATTCGGGTCGGCTTATACTCGAGTATATATACGGTATGTAGCTCTGACATATTCTGAAGTGCTGTACAGTGAACACCGAACCATTCACTTTATTGTATGCACCAGAGGAGCTTACACCCTAATGGCCCATTTCTTGCTTCAGTGCCCCTTCAATGTAAAAGTCTATAAGCAGGTGGGTGGGGCTCTGGGTATTCCCCTTTTTTTTCCTCACTTGAGTTACGCGGAGTGGTCACACGGGGCTTTTGAGACTCATCGGGATTTTGATACACTTTTTCTATTTAACTTAGTAGTTTGTCACTTCACGTGGCATGCACGGTGTCAGGTTTCCACTTGGAGAAAAAGTCCTTCCTGTTGAGGTGGTGGTGCACAACATTCTGGGTGAGGGTGGGAAGATTTGGGGTCTTGAGAAGAACAGGTGACAGCAGGGGAGGCCTAGACAAAGGCGTGGAGGAATGTCAGGTCCCAGTATCTGCTGTCTGTCAGTCTCTAGGTGTACGGGTTTTCTTTCTGTCCTTTCACGTCCCTTAGGCCCCTTTCACACTGGGGCGTTTTTCAGGCGGTACAGCGCTAAAAATAGCGCCAGTGTGAAAGGGGCCTTCGATTTTTATAAGATCAGATTTAAAAAAAAAAAAGGCTGCATTCATGGGTTTAACGTTTAATGGTTTCTTAGCCTGAGGGTGTGTTTAGGTTGAAGTAGGGTTGTGTTTTGCATAATTTGGTAATTTACGGATAATACAATTATGTTTCTTTTGTATATAGTTCTATTTATGTTATTTTCTGGAAAAAAGACATTTACTTTTCTGTTATTTGCTGATGTAAGCTTGTTTATTTATGTATGTATTAATTTAGATTTATTTTTTATTGTTTTTTATTTTATTGTTGTTTTTGTATATACCGTATGTAAATAACTTTTTAATAACAAGCTTTATGTTTGCAAGATTTTAAATAAACAAACATTTAGACTTGTCCACTGGCATACACAAGCAATGGTTTTATTAGAACTCGGTTATCTCTATGTAGATAGAACCTTGGTGAGAACTGTATGGAAAACCTAATCCACTGTACTGGCCAGGGCCATATTTAAAACAAGCCGCTCATACATTACAACTTATGTCACCTATTCAGGAGATCTGAAGCTCAGATCTTCCACCAAGAGACCTGCTTAAAGGGAACCTATAAAGATGGAGACCCGAGAGATGTCATTGCTGACTTGTCCACACATACTACTACTTTATACTACCTTATTCTCAACTTAAAGTGGAGTTCCACCCAAAAAAAAAAAAATAATTCATTAATGTGCATGGAAAAAAAACATTTGAAAAAAAAAAAAAATTCTTTAACCACTTGCTTACTGGGCACTTAAACCCCCCTCCTGCCCAGACCAATTTTCAGCTTTCGGCGCTGACGCACTTTGAATGACAATTGCGCGGTCATACAACGCTGTACCCAAATTAAATTTGTATAATTTTTTCCCCACAAATAGAGCTTTCTTTTGGTGGTATTTAATCACTGCTGGGATTTTTATTTTTTGCTAAACAAACAAAAAAAGATGGAAAATTTTGAAAAAAAAAAAAAAAAATCATGTTTCATAGTTTGTTATAAAAATTTTGCAAACAGGTAATTTTTTCTCCTTCATTGATATGCACTGATGCGGCACTGGTGGGCACTGATTGGCTGCACTGGTGGGCACTGATTGGCTGCACTGGTGGGCACTGATTGGCTGCACTGGTGGGCAATGATTGGCTGCACTGGTGCGCAATGATTGGCTGCACTGGTGCGCAATGATTTGCTGCACTGGTGGGCACTGATAGGCACCGTTAAGGCGGCACTGATGGGCACAGATAAGGTGGCACTGATGGCCACGGATGGGTGGCACTGATGGGCACTGGTGGGTGGCACTGATGGGCACTGGTGGGTGACACTGATGGGCACTGATCAGTGCCACCTTTGTTGAGGCATTGATAGGTGGCACTGGTGGGCACTGGGTGGCGCTGGTGGGCACTGGTAGGCGGCACTGTTGCCTACTGCTAGGTGGCTCTTGCAGGGGGCACAGGTGGGCACTAAGGATCTGCAGCAGCTTGCCGTCATCGGGACTGATGTCCCGATCACAGCCGCTGGTGAGCTGCTTTTTTTTTTTTCCTCCACACGCTGTCAGCGCGAAGAGAAAAAATAGCCAATTACCGGCTCTGTTTACATCACGTGATCAGCTGTCATTGGCTGACAGCTGATCATGTGGTAAGGGGTCGGGATCGACCCCTTACTCTGATCTGTGATCCAGCGAGTCTCAGACTTGCTGATCACAGAGCGCGCCATGCGCGCCCTGCACGTGGCGTGCAGGCCGCTCGGGCAAGGGGCAACGTCAATAGATGTAGGCCCGGCAAAGCAGGTCCGCGTTGTAGCTGTCATTCGGCTATAGCGTGGACCTGTAGTGGTCAATGCCTGTTGCTCGTAATCTGCCTCCTTCGGCGCCTGGGCTCCTGATGTCACTTCACTTGGCGCAGGAAGGGAGATCACCTCTCCCCCTTCCCTCTAGGCAATCATCTGGGACACGTGACATGTCCCAGAGGCTTTGCACCCAACGAGATAATATAACCATACAGGTTATGGTGATAAGGGTCTAAGCCAGGGGTCTCAAACTGGTGGCCCTCCAGCTGTTGTGAAACTACAGGTTCCATCATGCCTCTGCCTGTGGGAGTCATGCTTGTAACTGTCAGCTTTGCAATGCCTTATGGGACTTGTAGTTTTGCAACAGTTGGAGGGCCACAGTTTGAGACCCCTGGTCTAAGCTAAAGACTGAAGCGGACTATACACACAGGTAGATCCCTACATTCTTAATTCACGGTAGACAGCGCCACATCCACATTTTATAGGGGACAATAAAGAAAGAAGAACCTGGATTTTGTAGCTACCTCCATAGACCTTTTGAATCTTCCACTGCGGCTATTGTATTGTGACAGCCAGCACCAGCAGCTGTCAGAATATATGAACAGCCGCATCTGATTTGGATGCAGTCACTGTTCAGTGGGAGGGATGTCGGGTGGGTGGGGGCTAACGAGACCAACCACGTAGCAAATTTTGTCCGGGTCATCAAGAAGCGGACACAATTTGCATAGTGTATGACCAGCTTTTACAGACTAGACAATGTTGGTCAACTAACGACCATTAATTGTATAAACGTCTTTTGCCGCTATCGTGAATTGTACGCTCTGTATATATCTGGACTGATCTGATGTTTCCAATTAAAAAATAAAAAAAGTTTTAAGCGCTTTAATCATCTTCTAATGCAAACATAAAAAAAAAAACATTTTTGTGGAAGCTTTCAATCGATCTGTCAAAGACGGGAAGGGGATATTTGTAGGAATTAAATCTGTGTAAATATTTCGCTCATCATTAATCGAAAAGTGTCAGTCGTGGCATCCAGGATGATGTCACCATAGACACAAGTGTTCCGTTTGTTATTCGCAAGATTCCTAAACTTTGTATCTAGACTTAACAAGGAACAGATGGCACCCAAGTAACCCGATCTTGGTGTACAGTAAGCCTCTTCTGCGGCCCCCTTTTGTGTCTTTTATTCTTCTGAAATTCAGCTTAATTGATTTTTCTTCATCCCCTCTCCTTTCTCTCTCTTTTCTTTTTTTTTTTTGGGGGGGGGAGGGCGCCTTTTACCTCCTAAATAGATATTGGATTTCTCTTCCACTGATCAATATTAATCTATCAGACGTTTCACGTAGGTGGAATCAGGATTCATTGCAAATCAGCATGCAAGAGCAGAAGGATTTTATAGAAATTAAATCCATGAATATTCAAGAGGCCCTCGCCTCGGGGGAGCTTCCTTTCACTCTTCTGTCTGGAGATCTAATTGCGGAGAAAAGCTGACGTGGGGGATCTGTCATTCCTGTATTGCTGCCGATAAAGATGCCAATTTTTTAAACATATCTTTTGATTTTCTCTTTCACTCGATTGGGTTGGGCCAGGCCCATTGGAGAACCGGACAGGTGAATGTTTTTGAAAAACCATTTGTTTGTGTTTTTTATTTTTTTTTAATTTTATTTTGCATTCGGACAGATTTATAAGCAGCGATAAATCCCTTTGTTCCTTACTTTAAATACACCTCCCTCTGGCCATCACAACTTTAATTAGATCAATTAAGCCCAGACACATGCTCGTAGATTGTGCCATCTCCCTAAGAGATCCAAGGAGGGGAAATGTTTACACTGAGGACGCCAGATGACCCCCCCCCCCCCAACGCTCTTCATTTCCATTCTTCATGCAGGCGATTAAAGGCACAGGCAGATTAGGACTCTGGGGGGGACTCTGCAGTTTTCCCTTTTAATTTTCATTCAAGTGATTAAAGAGAACTATCCACAACTGAGCTTATGTAGGAATGCGAGTACTGTATATACTCGAGTATAGGCCGACCCGAATATAAGCCGAGGCACCTAATTTTACCACAAAAAAAACTGACACCGTGCATGCCACGTGAAGTAACGAACTACTAAGTTAAATAGAAAAAGTGTATCAAAATCCCGATGAGTCTCAAAAGCCCCGTGCGACCACTCCGCGTAACTCAAGCGGAAAAAAAGGGGGATACCCAGAGCCCCACCCACCTGCTTATAGACTTTTACATTGAAGGGGCACTGAAGCAAGAAATAGGCCATTAGGGTGTAAGCTCCTCTGGTGCATAGAATAAAGTGAATGGTTCGGTGTTCACTGTACAGCACTTCAGAATATGTCAGAGCTACATACCGTATATATACTCGAGTATAAGCCGACCCGAATATAAGCCGCGGCACCTAATTTTACCACAAAAAAATGGGAAAACTTATTGACTCGAGTATAAGCCTAGGGTGAGAAATGCGCAGCTACTGTAAGTGGAAAAGAGGGTCAACAATGGCCATTTGCAGCCTCACTGTGCCCATTTGCAGCCATAGGTCCCCCGAACTTCAAACTTGGTAGTTAAGGGTTTCTAGATGCCCCCTAGCTGCAGCCAAAATTTGGGGTCTCTGGACCCAAAGGGTCCTGAAATGACATTGCTGCAGATGGACACAGTTGACCGAATTTGGGGCCTGTATCTCGGGGTCACTTGGTGCTAGGAACCCCAAATTTGGATATGTTGTAGTGTTGGTTCCACTGGGGTTGCACACCAAGTAAGTGGAAAAGAGGGTCAACAATGCCCATTTGCAGCCTCACTGTGCCCATTTACATGCCTCAATGTGCCCATTTGCAGCCATAGGTCCCCTGAACTTCAAACTTGATAGTTAAGGGTTGCTAGATGCCCCCTAGCTGCAGTTTGGAGTCTCTGGACCCAAAGGGTCCAAAAAATTACATTACATTACATATATTACATATAAATTACATTACATTACATATATTACATATAAATTACATTACATTGCTGCAGGTGGACACAGTTGACCGAATTTGGGGCCCCGTATCTCAGGCCACTTAGTGCTAGGAACCCCAGATTTGGTGTGCAAACCCATTGGAACTATCACTACAACATATCCAAAGATGGGGTTCCTAACACCAAGTGGCCTTGAGCTAAGGGGCCCCAAAATTGGTTTGGAAAATGTCAAGCACTTTTCTGCAGCAGAGAATGACATTTTCCGAACAGACTTTGGGGCCCCCGTATCTCGTGCTAGGAACTCCATCTTTGGATATGTTTATAGTGCTACTGGGTTTGCACACCAAATTTGGGGTTCCTAGCACTAAGTGGCCCCGAAATAACAGGGCCCCAAAGTCAGGTCGGAAAATGTCATCCTCTGCTGCAGAAAAGTGCTTGACTCGAGTATAAGCCGAGGGGGGCACTTTCAGCACCAAAAAATGTGCTGAAAAAACTGGGCTTATACTCGAGTATATACGGTATTACTTTTTAGATTGTGAGCTCTTGCGTATAAGGCCCTCCTTACCTTTTGTATTGAATTTTCTTGTAACAGTACTGCCCCCCTTTATATTGTAAAGCGATGTGCAGACTGTTGGAGCTATATAAGTATAAGTTCTGCAGATAAAAATGAATGTCACTTTTTTAAATATTTCTGCAGGCTTACCTATAAAAAGATTCAGACTAACCACCTTATTAGATTTATTAACTTTGTCAAGTCAAAGTGAATCTAAACTCTGATTTAAAAAAAGTTTCTAGTATGTTAGGGGACATGTAATTCAACTGGTGGCGAAACGTAAGCGGGAACGCTTATCAGTACGGCGCACCTTGGAAACACGCCTAGACTCCCTATCTACAATTCTTAAACAATCTCCTACTCCGGCTAAGGCTGCTTTCACACTGGGGCGGTTTGCAGGCGCTATTGCACTAAAAATAGCGCCTGCAAACCGACCCGAAACAGCTGTTGCTGTGTCTCCAGTGTGAAAGCCCTGAGGGCTTTCACACTGGAGCGGTGCGCTAGCAGGACGGTAAAAAAAGTCCTGCTAGCTGCATCTTTGGAGCGGTGAAGGAGCGGTGTGTTCACCGCTCCTATACCGCTCCTACCCATTGAAATCAATGGGAGACCGCGGGGATACCGCCGGCAAAGCGCCGCTGCAGCGGCGCTTTGCGGCGGTTTTTAACCCTTTTTTCGGCCGCTAGCGGGGGTTAAAACCACCCCGCTAGCGGCCGCATACCGCGGGTAAAACGATGGTAAAGCAGCGCTAAATATAGCGCTGCTTTACCGTCGCCGCCCCGCAACGCCCCAGTGTGAAAGCAGCCTAAGCGCAAATTGTTAGACCAGGCTGGCACAGAACTTGATCTATGTTTAACCGAGGCAGAACGTACACTACGCTGGGCCTGGCAAAAATGGTATGCCAAAGCGAACAGGCCTAACTCAATGCTGGCCAATAGATTGTGTACCTTCACTCCAAAACACACCCCTGTCGCTTTACGTACTAGACACAATGTTCTTACAGGTAACCCGCTGCGGGTTCTAGACGAATTTGGTCATCGCCTTACCACCATTCTGCCCCTACTCAGCCTTCTACTCGGGGATTGGACTCCTTTCTGACTGGTTTGACATTGCCCAAGCTGTCTGAAACCCATATGTCTTTAACCACTTGCTTACTGGGCACTTAAACCCCCCTCCTATCCAGACCAATTTTCAGCTTTTAAGCGCTGTCGCATTTTGAATGACAAATGCGCGGTCATACAACACTGTACCCAAATTAAATTTTTGAAATTTTTTTCCCCCAAAAAGAGCTTTGATTCGGTGGTTTTTATGATCACCTCTGTGATTTTTTTTTTTTGTTAAAAAATGTTTAAAAGACCGAATTTAAAAATTTTTGTTATAAAAATTTTAAATGGGTAATTTTTGTCCGTCATTGATGTACGCTGATGAGGCGGCAGTGACGGGCACCGATAGGTGGCAGTGATGGGCACTGATGGGTTACACTGATAGGTAGCACTTTTAGGTGGCACTGATTGGCAGCACTTGTGGGCATTGACAGGTGACACTTGTGGGCATTGACAGGTGACACTTGTGGGCATTGATAGGTGGCAGGTGTGGGCATTGACAGGTGGCACTTGTGGCATTGACAGGTGGCACTTGTGGGCATTGACAGGTGGCACTTGTGGGCATTGACAGGTGGCACAGGTGGCACTTGTGGGCATTGACAGGTGGCACTTGTGGGCATTGACAGGTAGCACTTGCGGGCATTACATGAGGCATAATTGCCTCTGACTTTTCCGGACCGATGTCCCTTTAAAATTAGCCGGCGTGAGGAGAAAAAAAAAAACGCGGAGGTTTTGTTTTCATCATGTGATCAGCTGTCATTGGCTGACAGCTGATCACATAGTAAAGGGCCGGGACCCGCCCCTTACTCGGATCGCTGATCACCCAAGTCTCAGAGACTCTGTGATCACAGCACGCCTCGTGCCTGCCCTGCAGGGCGCGTGCAGGGAGCGTCCACAGGGGAGGTCGTCATATGACTGCCTCCCGGGAATTGACATCCACGATGTGGCCGTCATTCGGCCATAGCGCGGATGTAAAGTGGTTAATGGACCGAGATATACAGTAAACAGAAGTTCTGCGATGCATAAAAGAGCTGACAGTAGGCAAGAGACCAGGCCAGGATGGCTTTACAGCACTTTATTTTAGAAAATTGGCCGATGTTTTGGCCCCCCCCACCTGACGGCGGTGAAGGATGGTCACGCCTTCACCTCAAATCTCCTAACTGCCAACATAGTGATGATTCCAAAACCCGATCGTGACCACTCGTCTTGGACCAAATTTAGGCCCATCTCGCTCATTAGTGTTGATATTAAGATACTGACAAATTTTGGCCAGCCTCTTAATTCCTTTTTACCGCGCCTGATAAAAAAAAACAGGTGGGGATCGTCCCACGGCAACAGGCAGGAAATGCTGTTAGACGAATAGTACAACTTCAGCATGTAGCCCATAGTCGATCTTTGGCGACAATGTTATTGTCTCTTGATATGAATAAAGCCTTTGAAACCTTGTCCTGGCCTTACCTAACGTCTGTGCTCTGCCATTTCGGTTTTGGATCATCATTCCTGAGATGGATATTGGCACTATATTATTCCCCCCAGGCTAAAGTCAAATATCACGGTTTCGAATCGTCTCTTTTCCCTATCAGGAGGGGAACTCGACAAGGTTGTCCGTTTTCCCCTGCTTTTATTTATCTTGGCCTTGGAGCCTTTGGCGGAGGCGGTTCGGTCTCATCCAGACATAACCGGTGTCGAGGTAGCGGGCTATTCCCATAAGCTATCACAGTTCACAGGCTCAGTGAGCCGTAATGTGTGCTGTAACCTCTAGCAACTAATTAGTGAGCCATAATGTGTGCTGTAACCTCTAGCAACCAGTCAGTAAGCAGTAATGATATACTGTAACTGCTGGCAACCAATTGCAATTGCTGCCTGATCTGATACAGTAAACTGATTTTAAGTCTAGCTGCTATTTATTGTATGTCTCAGAGCAGGTGAATGCTCCGTACACACGGTCGGAAATTCCGACGGAAAATGTCCGATCGGACCATGTTGTCGTAAAATCCGACCGTCTGTGGGCTCCATCTGACTTTTTCCAGAAATCCTGCTCTCAAATTTTCCGACAACAAAATCCGATCGGACTTTTTCCGATCGTGTGTAGAGAATTCCGACGGACAAAGTGCCACGCATGCTCAGATCAAATTAGGAGACCAAACCTATTGGCTAATAGCCTCTATGTAGTTCCGTTGTACGCTACAAACGTCACCACGTTCAGAATGATCGGATTTTCCGACAACTTTGCCCGACCGTGTGTATGCAACACCAGTGTCGGACAAAATCCGTCGGAAAAAATCTGACGGGTTTTGTGGTCGGAATTTTCGACCGTGTGTACGGGGCAGAAGAGTGAAATTGCATGGGGGGGGGGGGGGGTGGCCCAAGAAATTTTTTGCCCAGGGTCCAATCAATATTAAAGACGGCCTCGGTTACTAGAGGCAGAAAAACACAGCAATAAATTATTTCATTCATATATTTCTTCCAGATCTGTGCATTAATCCATTGTGAAGTTTTACCTCTGTGCAGGAGCTTCCTGTAATAAAGACCGCTCACTGCTGCGCTCTCCTTGTGCAGGGTGACTGGTCTGGTCTCCGCCCCCCTGTCCTGTCATTTTCTGCAGGCAGGCTGTAGTGGGTGGGGCCTACTGAGCCCCTCCCACAGCTTTGCTTAGGCTGTGTTCGGCACAATGATGAGGTCGCGGCGACTTTTACAAGGTAATATCTGGGTCTGAAAAAGCATTCTATGCACACAAAATTGATATTTATCCTTTGGGGCTATTAAGGAATAAAGAGTTCAGCTTTTAAAGCAGATTTGTTGGATTTATTTAGCACTCGTTTAGGTTGTGACTTTTAAGGAATTTCCATTAAAATCAATTTGCGTCATTTAGCACAAGTGTGAATAAACTTGCAAAACGTCAGCTACCAGTTTTAGCCGAAGCTTTGTGTGAAAAGCGCTTTGCACCTCTATGATAAATAGTCATAAATAGTCATTGATGAGGACACGTTATAATGAAAAACACTGGAAATAGCTGGCAGTTGGTGTGATATTAGATAGTGAATGTTGTGTGTGAAGCCCACCAATACACACAGTTCTCTCCGTATTCTGGAAGGATTTCCATCATCAGTAAAGCAAGCGGAGAAAGACGGGCGCAGCAGAGTGCAGGAACAAATGGCAAACGGCGTTGCCTATCAGCTGTGACAGCGATGATATCTCATCGCTGGAGATATCAAAACAGGCTTGATGGTTTTCTTCTAACTAATGATTTTCACAGTTAGGCACCTGGAGGGCACATGTGTGCCATTCAACCCCGCTGCTGGTAACCTGTCAAAGTCTATGAGAGGCGGACAGCTGCTGCGGCTGGACGGTGCACCTAGCAGTGAGAATGTTGAAGCAGTATGTGCCCAGGTATAAATGCCTAAAATGCAAGACGTCTGCGTACCTACCAGGCATTCCTCCCTGGGCACATGCTGCTATATGCCCAGTGTGCATGGGGCCTTATACTGTGTGAATGGGTCCCAAGCCCTACTTCATAGAAGCCATGGTTTCCATACTCTGCGCTAATGATGGCCAAATAACTTGAAACAGCTGTATGCAGATTGGAATAAATGGTCCTATAATATTAGATTATACAGTATACATGGGAGCCCGCAGGTAGGGGCAAGGGGGGCAAGTGCCCCCCCCCCTGGAATTGGGGATCGTATCAGGAGTAATGACCCCCATAACCCCTCTCTGTCACCCCCCACTATCTCTCTCACCCCTCTGTCTTTTTCACCCCGTCTCTTTCTGTCACCCCTCTCTCTCTCACACCCTTTCTCTCTATCACCCCCTTTGTCTCTTTGTCACCCCTCTCTCTCTCATCCCCTTTCTCTCTGTCACCCCCCCCCCCCCGTCTCTCTCTCTGTCACCCCCCATATGCAGTTTCTGACAGTCTCTTGGTGCCATGTCCGCAGTCTCTTGAGCCATGTATGCAGTTTCTGGCAGTCTCTTGGGCCATGTATGCAGTCTCTGGTCATCTCTTGTGCCATGTCCGCAGTCTCTTACAGTCTCTTGAGCCATGTATGCAGTCACTAACAGTCTCTTGGGCCATGTCTGCAGTCTCTGACAGTCTCTGGGGCCATGTCCGCAGTCTCTGACAGTCTCTTGGGCCATGTCCGTAGTCTCTTACAGTCTCTAGGGCCATGTCCGCAGTCTCTTACAGTCTCTTGGGCCATGTCCGCAGTCTCATACAGTCTCTACGTCCATGCCTGCAGTCTCTTAGTCTCTTGGGCCATGTCCGCAGTCTCTTACAGTCTCTACGGCCATGTCCGCAGTCTCTTACAGTCTCTACGGCCATGTCCGCAGTCTCTTACAGTCTCTTGGGCCATGTCTGCAGTCTCTTACAGTCTCTTGGGCCATGTCCGCAGTCTCTTACAGTCTCTACGGCCATGTCCGCAGTCTCTTACAGTCTCTACGGCCATGTCCGCAGTCTCTTACAGTCTCTACGGCCATGTCCGCAGTCTCTTATAGTCTCTACGGCCATGTCTGCAGTCTCTGACCATCACCTGTACTACGTCTGCAGTCTCTAACCGTGATAATGACATTGTCGAAAAGGTCAGAGCATGGGTGACCTTAAAATGATGCCCACCCCCCCCCCCCCCCCTGAAAAAAATTCTGCGGACGCCCATGACAGTATATACTGTAGCTTTATAAGACTTTATAATATTAGATCTATAATATTTTAGTTATATATATTTATAACATTAGATCTACAGCTGTGGCCAAAAGTTTTGAGAATGACACAAATATATTAATTTTCACAAAGTCTGTTTTTATGATGGCAACTTCATATACTGCAGAATGTTATGAAGAGTGATCAGGTGTCCCCCTTTGCCATGAAAATTAACTTAATCCCATAAAAAACATTTCCACTGCATTTGTGAAGAAGGCTACAGAGTGCCCAAGAAAGTCCAGCAAGTGCCAGGACCGTCTCCTACAGTTGATTCAGCTGCGGGTTCGGGGCACCACCAGTGCAGAGCTTGCTCAGGAATGGCAGCAGGCAGGTGTGAGGACATCGGCACGCACAGTGAGGAGAAGACTGTTGGAGGATGGCCTGGTGTCACGAAGGTCAGCAAAGGAAAAACATCGGGGACAGACTGATATTATACAAAAGGTACAGGGGTTGGACTGCTGAGGACTGGGGTAAAGTAATTTTCTCGAAAGAATCCCCTTTCCGATTGTTTGGGGCATCCAGAAAAAACCTTGTCCGGAGAAGAAGAGGTGAGCGCTACCATCAGTCCTGTGTCATGCCAACAGTAAAGCATCCCGAGACCATTCATGTGTGGGGTTGCTTCTCAGCCAAGGGAATGGGGGGCTCACTCACAATTTTGCCTAAGAACACATGCATGAATAAAGAATTCTACAAAAAACATCCTCCGAGAGCAACTTCTCCCAACCATCTAAGGACAGTTTGGTGATGAACAATGCCCTTTCCAGCATGATGGAGGCACCTTGCCATAAGGCAAAAGTAATAACTAAGTGACTTGGGTAATAAAACATCAAAAGTTTTAGTCCATGGCCAAAAAATTCCCCAGACCTTTATCCCATTGAGAACTTGTAGTCAATCCTCAAGAGGCGGGAGGCGGCAAACTCCAAGCATTGATTATGTAAGAACGGGCTGCCATCAGTCAGGATGTGGCCCAGAAGTTCATTGACGGCATGCCAAGGCGAATTTGAGAGGTGTTTGAAAACGAAGGGTCAGCACTGCAAATATTGACTCTGCATAAACCTAATATAATTGTCAATAATTGCCTTCATGCAATGCTTGTAATTATACTTCAGTATATTATAGTAACATCTGACAAAAAGATCTAAAAACACTGAAGCAGAAGACTTTGTGAAAATTAAAATGTGTGTCATTCTTAAAACTTTTGGTCAAGGCTGTACAGTATAATATTAGACTATATTTGCACTATACACTAATTCAATTGTTGCCAATCTCAGTCCTCACGTACCCACAACAGGTCATGTTTTGAGAATTGACATTGATTTAAAGTACCTGTGCAAGGTGAAGAAATTCCTGAAAACATGACCTGTTGAGGGTACTTGAGGACTGCACTAGTGGTTCTCGATGTCCACTGTCCTGAAATGAGGAACGATACTCTTATTTTTGGGATATGTGATGCAATGAGATGTGTGAATACCCTTTGGATCAAATCTGCGGAAAGTCTGTATTGAAAAGAGAACTTTGGGTTATTATCTTTTTTTTTTTAAAACATACTCACCTAAGCCAATGCAGCATCGATCTGATGCTGCATCTGTCCCCGCTGGCTCTAAGACTGAAAACGGGGCGATCAAACGCCACCGATTGCTCAGTGCTCTCCGAGGCGCCGGTCATTCTAACTGTGGGCGCCCTGCTGTGGCTTCACAGCCGGGCGCGTACTGCGCATGCGCGAGACGCGCTGCACGCTATGAAAGGCCGGACAATCTTTTGGGACCTGTGAAGAAGATTGCAGGGAGGGGGGGGAAGAGGTGAACTTCCTTCCGGCGCCACGGAGCCAGGGGAGGAAGTGGGAGCTAGGTGCCCTTAAAAACAGGGTACACGCTCCTCCCCCAAAAAAATGGCATGCCAAATGTGCCATGTCAGGGGGTCACCTGCACTTAAAGCGGAAGTTCCACTTTTGGGTGGAGCTCTGCTTTAAATAATGAAGTCTACATTTGACTCAGATCACTCAGTCTGCAGTGGCTAGTCTAGCCCTGAACCCCATGCCTATGGACTAGCAGGCTGAGGTTTTTGCAGGCTATACTCCACCAAAGAATCATAAATGTTCCTGATCGTTTAGAATTGGGACCCTTCTGACCTTGCAGGGGGTGAAAAAAAACCTGTACATTACTATAGAACGGTGGTCTCCGAACTGCGGACTGGGGGCCGGAAGCAAACCCTTTGCTTGCCTTTGTCCGGCCCTTGGGGGCACTATTGCATCCACTGACACCAACAATGGAACACTATTCCTCCCACTGACACCAACAATGGGACACTATTCCTCCCACTGACACCAACGAAGGGCCACTATTCCTCCCACTGACACCTCTGATGGGGCAGAATTCCTCTTCATGGACACCACAATAAGACACTATTCCTTCTACTGACATCAACGATGGGGCAGAATTCCTTTTCATGGGCACCACAATAAGACAATATTCCTTCTACTGACATCAACCATGGGGCAGAATTACTTTTCATGGACACCACAATAAGACACAATTCCTTCCACTGGCCCCCATGATGGGGCAGAATTCATTTTCATGGACACCACAATAAGACACTATTCCTCCCACTGAAATCAACGTTGGGGCAGAATTCCTTCCATTGAAACCAAGGATGGAGCACGATTTCTTCCACTGACACCAATGAAAGGGAACTCTTCCTTCCACTGACATCAACCATGGGGCAGAATTCCTTTTATAGACACCATTCCTCCCACTGACATCAACCATGGGGCAGAATTCCTTTTTCATGGACACCACAATAAGACACTATTCCTTCTACTGCCATCAACGATGGGGCAGAATTCCTTCCATTGACACTGCAATAAGACACTATTCCTCCCACTGACATCAACGATGGGGCAGAATTCCTTCAATTGACACCACGATGATACACTATTCCTCCCACTGACACCTATGAAAGGGCACTATTCCTCCCACTGACACCTATGAAAGGGCACTATTCCTCCCACTGACACCAACAATGGGGCACTATTCCTCCCACTAACACCAACAATAGGGGACTATTTCTCCCACTGACACTAAAGTTAGGGCATTGTTTACTCCCACTGGATGCCAGGACATTTTCTACTATCACTGGCCCTAGTCTGGCCCTCTTAAAGTCTGAAGGACAGCAAGGCCCTTTGCTTAGAAAGTTTGGAGACTCCTGCTATAAAAGAATGTGGACGCAACGCACCGATGGGTGGCAGACCCTGGCTCTTCAATGTCATGCCTAAGGATGGCGAGATCTCCCCGTCTGTCCATCGAAGGGAGATATCTGCCCTTCTGTGGCCGCTTTAAGTGGTGCTTACTGCAAGACCTCATCTTTGGACATCAGCTGCCACAGAGGAACTGTTGATGGTGGGGGAGCTCTGTTATTTCACAGCAGCAGTCCATGCTTCTAATTCTTCTATATAACACCTATAAGGGGCTTACAAGTCGTGGACAGTTCTGCTGAAAATGTTTTAAAGCTGCGGCTAATAAGGACCCTTGGATGCTCCTTCTCCTGTAATAAGTCCTCGCAGCATCTGGTTGTACAATAGTACAAGCTGTTCTTTATAATTACAGGGACCCTTGCTGGCGATTTTGGAGGCCAATAAAATTCCCAGCGAGGACACATGAGCTACGGTTAGCTGGATGGTGATGAAGTGCAGCAGGTTTCCGAACCCTTGTATATCCGCCCGTGTATCGCGCCGGCATGGATAAGCACAATTGATTTGCTAATTTTCCGGAAACAACTTTGCCTACTGTGTCAGATTTACTCGTCCTCCAAGCCTGTCCTGGATTGAATCCCATGACTTGCTATGTTCACGGGACGTGATTATCAATAAAGTTATTCATGCCATTAATCTGACACGTAAGAAGGAGATTCTATACGGTGGACCTGTCATATTCTGGGTATGGAAGGGAGAACTGGACCGTTCGGCCAACAAAGTCGGCACTGACTGTTATTTTTTAACTTTTTGTTTCCCTTAAAGCGTATCTTAACTCAAAAACAAACATGTATTGCAGTTTACTGGTCCTTAGGTGTGGTGGCTGCATTCGTTTTCTTTTTTCACACTTCTTTTTTTTTCTTTGTTTTAACCTGGTAATCCTGCCTTTAAGACCCCTTTCACACTGGGGCGTTTTTCAGGCGTTAAAAAATCGCCTGTAAATCGCTTGAAAGAAGCCTCATCTGCATTCCCAATGTGAAAGCCCAAGTGCTCACACTGGGGCGGGAGCGGCGTCGGTGGTAAAGCAGCGCTATATTTAGCGCTGCTTTACCGTCGTTTTAGCAGTGGTTTTCGGCTGCTAGCGGTGCGGTTTTAACCCCCGCTAACGGCCGAAAAAGGGTTAAAACCACCCGCAAAGCGACGCTGCAGCGGCGCTTTGCCGGCGGTATTGCTGCGCTGTCCCATTGATTTCAGTGGGTAGGAGAGGTGAATACACCGCTCCTTCACCGCTCCAAAGATGCTGCTAGCAGGACTCTTTCGAGCGCACCGCTCCAGTGTGAAAGCACTGGAGTGAAAGGGGCCAGATTTTGTCAGGCGCTACACAGGCGCTATTTTTAGCGCTGTAGCGCCTGAAAAATACCCTAGTGTGAAAGGGGCCTAAGAGCCCTTTCACACTGCCAGCACCCAAAAAACACTCGTAAAGCGCTGCTTAAATCAGTGTTTTTCGAGCGCTAGTGATGCGCTTTTAACCCCTGCTAGTGGCCAAATAAAGGGTTAAAAGCGCCCACAAAGCGCCGCTGCCAAAAGCGCTTTGCAGGCGCTTCCCATTGATTTCAATAGGAAGGGGTGCTTTAGGAGCCGTGTATTCACCGCTTCAAAAGCGCTGCAAAGAAGCTGCTTGCAGGACTTTTTTTGACGCCCCGCCAGCGCAGCGCCTCAGTGTTAAAGCACTTGGGCTTTCACTTTGGGATTGCAGATGAGGCTTTCAGGTGCTTTACAGGTGCTTATTTTTACGCTAAAGTGCCTGAAAAACGCCATAGTGTGAAAGGGGTCTCAGTGTGAAAGCACTCGGGCTTTCACATTGGGATTGCAGATGAGGCTAATTTCAGGCGCTTTACATGCGCTTTTTTTTTAACGCTAAAGCGCCTGAAAACCGCCCCAGTGTGAAAGGGGTCTAACTCACTCCCTGTTCTGAGGTGACAACCGTACTGAGCAGTGTTGTCCCCCTAGGGCAGAAAGTGTGCTAAAAATACATAACACCTCCCTGTCTTCTCCATTACAGGGGGGGGGGGGTGTTCTGTAGTTTTAATACCTGCAAAATAGTTGTATGACCTGCCAGTAGATCTGTTAATTTTCCACTTCTGTAAGTGGGTGATGATGCTTTTTTGCAGAAAAGTCACTCAAACCTTCACTTTTACATCATGTTCCTACAGAAAATAATTTTTGTGTCTGGAAATCTTCTTTTCTGTCCGGGAATTTTCTTTTCTTGCACATGCGCATTTTTTTTTTTCGATTTACATTTCTCGCACGATTCTCTCATCATTGATTAGAAAATCGTTATTTTTTTCAAAAAATTTGTCCGATTGTTAAAATTCGATGGCCGCAGGAAAATCGCCCCTTTGCTGCAGCCCACTAATGGTGCGAAATAGGAACGAAAATTCTTAGATAAGATTTTCGTAAGTTCTTTCGAAATTCGACCCGTGTATGGCCAGCATAACAGGCCAAGTTTGCAAGATAACTGCAATACATCACAGGTGATATAATTTTCTGCTCAGTGATTGCAGTATTCTAGTCTGCATCTCCCCAAGGTCCCCGACTTACGAACGCCTAACCAACGAACGACTCCTACTTACGAACCGGGCGCTGCGGGGACCCTCTGCCGTTCTGCTTGGACAACGGCCATTCTGCGCATGCGCGGCTAGGCGGAGCCTCGGAAAATGACGGAAATGTCCGTAATTGTCGCTCTGCGCATGCGTGGCCGACTTACGAACATTTCCGGATTACAAACAGGAGGAAAGTCCCTAACAGGTTCGTAACCCGGGGAACCCCTGTAACCCTATTTTCGGATGATAATTTTTGGCTGCCGATATATTGGTGTATTCCTACATTCTACCTCTAGATGCCCATTTACCTTTTTTTTTTCTGCATTATGTTGAGGCAGCCCAATAAAAAAGAATAGTCTGTGAACATAGCAAGAAGTTGCAAAAATTGACAGTGTCACAAATTTTGTAAGTAAGCCACTTTGATGCACTACGATATGATGTGCCTCTTGGCATGCTGCAATGTGTAGGACTCGTTCCCACTTGCAGCAGCCCTTTACCAACCCTTTGAAAAGTGATCTGCGGTGGGTTGCTTTTCAGAAGGAAGTGGCTGAAAGGCGCTATGTTGTCTGATTTAACCCTGAAAATGATGCACCATCATGGTTGCAGGGTGGTTGCGGCATCAGGGCCGGTGCTAACACTAGGCAAACTAGGCAGTCGCCTAGGGCGCCATGATGCCTAGGGGGCGCCCGGCCACTGGTTTTCCTACTCTCTTCTCTCTGCAGCAAGCAACTAAGTGTCAGCATCAGCAGGCAGCCATCCTTCCGTTCACAGATAGTGTCAGAGGCGCAGCGCCGGTGAAGGACTGTCTGTGTCCCGACTCCTGAATGAATGGAAGCAAGCAAACATTCATTGATGGGCACTGGTAGGCTGCATTTGATGGGTCCTGGTGAGGCTAAATGTGATGGGCGCTGGTGAGGCTGCATTGATGGGTGCTGGTGAGGCTGCATTGATGGGTGCTGGTGAGGCTGAATTGATGGGCACTTGTAGGCTGCATTTGATGGGCGCTGGTGAGGCTGCATTAATGTGTGCTGGTAAGGCTGCATTGATGGGCGCTGGTAAGGCTGCATTGATGGGCGCTGGTAGCTGCATTTGATGGGCGCTGGTAGGCTGCATTTGATGGGCGCTGGTAGGCTGCATTTGATGGGCGCTGGTGAGGCTGCATTGATGTGGCGCTGGTGAGGCTGCATTGATGGGCTGGTGAGGCTGCATTGATGGGCGCTGGTGAGGCTGCATTGATGGGCGCTGGTGAGGCTGCATTTGATGGGCGATGGTGGGCTGCATTTTATGGGCGCTGGTAGGCTGCATTTTATGGGCGCTGGTAGGCTGCATTTGATGGGCACTGGTGAGGCTGCATTGATGGGCGCTGGTGAGGCTGCATTGATGGGCGCTGGTGAGGCTGCATTTGATGGGCGCTGGTAGGCTGCATTTGATGGGCGCTGGTAGGCTGCATTTGATGGGGGCGATGGTGGGCTGCATTTTATGGGCGCTTCGTTATAAAGGTGGGGTTTACATGGGCACGGAAAAGGCGGTGGGGTCAGGGGTGGAGTGAAGGGGGCGGCAAAATTAGGTTTCGCCTAGGGTGTCAAAAATCCTTGCAACAGCTCTGTGCAGCATGCATCACTTGGACGGGTGGCGCTCAGCTTCGGTACTACCCGCTTAGTGTGACAGGGGGTATAATTTTTGCTGCAGCCACAGCATATGTACAACCCCGTCGGCTACCATTCAGTCAAGGAGCGATAAAACCACGGCTCAACCTCCTATTTTTACTAACCCTAGCTGCCCATGTGCCCTTTGATTGGGAAACTATTCAAAATGAATGGTACCGCAATGCATGTAATGTGTGTGGCGGGAAGTGTGCGCTAAAGTCTAAATTGGCCCTGCATTATACAAAGTTTTAGGAGCGAACCAATTTCTGTCGAAATGCTGAAGGTCTGTTTATTTGCTGTTTCTTGTAAGAGAATGGAGTATGGCACATTTCACAGACACATCCAGATGGGAATTGTAATAGTGGAAACTGTTACAGGAAAAAGCAGCCAGAGATCACTTGACCTGTGCCCAGGATCCTCCACATGTGCCTCCAACTGTTTACTGCGCCGGAAAGAGCCAATAACTGCTGACATATGTGTCTCTTATGTGCGCCCAGTAATGGCACTTTCCTAATTAATAACAAGTGTATGAGTTAAAAATAAACGTTGTTCTAAAACCCCATCATAATGTAATTACACAGAACGCGGCGGCTCCCTTGAAGTCGGGCTCATGTGGAAGCGGTAATGCTCGCTGCTACCCCGCTGAAGTGGCTGAATCTCTGGATCCTAATTATACAATCTGGAATCTGCTGAACAGTTTATTTTGAGAATTAACTTTGCAAATATCACGCCGGAGACGCGGGAATTCCGAGCTGGCATCAAGGGCAGTCTAGAGAGGGTTTTAAAGGGATACTTTTCAAATGATTATCCAATTATGTGTGCTGATAAAAGACGACTATTCACAAATGGTGGCCCTCCCAGATGGTGGCCTCCTGGTTTAGCTGAAGTGGGCCATTCCACCCATTGGGCATAGCGGGGGTTTGTTGAAGTCTGACCTATAGTCAAGGACTGTGCTGCCCTTTGGAGCCAAGACAGTCTGCCCTTTGGGTGGCTTAGCAGGCATGCAAGGCTGAGGCAGTCAGTCCTCCTGTTCAGTTTGGTTGACAGAAGAAAAGAATGCGAGCACAACATAAAACAGCCTTACTCAAACTTTTTTTTCCACAGAGGAACCTTTAAAAATTTCCAAATCCCAAAAAACAATTCAATGGGGGTCAAGAATGCCTCCTACATTGGTGATCAGTGGGAAAAAATGCCTTTTACATTGGTAATTAGTGGAAAGAATGCTTCTTACATTGGTGGTTAGTGGGAAGAATGACTCTTACATTGGTGGTCAATGGGAAAAAATGTACCTCACATTGGTGGTCAGTGGTAAGAATGCCCCCTACATTGGTGATCAGTGTAAAGAATGCTCCTTACATTGGTGATCAGTGTAAAGCATGGGCGTCCAACCTGTGGCCCTCCAGCAAAACTACAAGTCCCATGAGGCATTGCAAGGCAGAAAGTTAAAAGCATGAATCCAAAAAGGCAGTCAGTGTAAAGAATGCTCCTTACATTGGTGATCAGTGGGAAGAATGCTCCTTACATTGGTGATCAGTGTAAAGAATGCTCCTTACATTGGTGGCCAGTGGGAGGAATGACCTTTATATTGGTGGTAATTGGGAAGAATGTTTCTTTCATTGCCGGTCAGCAGGAAGAATGCTCCTTACATTGGTGATCAGTGGAAAGAATGTTCCTTACATTGGTGATCAGTGGGAAGAATGCTCCTTACATTGGTGGTCAGTGTAAAGAATATTCCTTACATTGGTGGTCAGTGTAAAGAATGCTCCTTACATTGGTGGTCAGTGTAAAGAATGCTCCTTACATTGGTGGTCAGTGTAAAGAATGCTCCTTACATTGGTGGTCAGTGTAAAGAATGCTCCTTACATTGGTGGTCAGTGGGAGGAATGACCTTTTAATTTGGTGGTAATTGGGAAGAATTCTCCTTACATTGGTGGTCATTGGGAAGAATGCCCCGCTACACTGTGCACAATTATTAGGCAAGTGAGTATTTTGACCAAATCATCATTTTTATATATTGTCCAACTTCAAGCTGTATAAACTTGAATGTTTATTGGATTTGAGCATATCAGGTGATGTGTATTTGTGTAATGAAGGAGGGTGTGGCCTAAGGAGATCATGACCCTATATTAAGGTGTGCATAATTATTAGGCTGCTTCTTTTCCTTATGCCGTGTACACACGACCGGTTTTGCCGTTGGAATAAACTCTGAAGTTTTTTTCGGCGGAATTCCGCTCAAGCTGTCTTGCATTCACACGGTCGCACCAAATTCTGACCGTCCAGAACGTGGTGACGTACAACGCGTATGACGGGACTTGAAAACGGAAGTTCAATAGCTTTCGTCTAGTACTTGCTTCAGAGCATTCGTGATTTTTGGTGCGTCGGAACAGCATACAGACGAGCGTTTTTTCCGCTCGAAATTGGTCAAGGCTCCTCCTCTAGGTACCCCAGGCAGTCCCACCTCTCCTCCCTTCCTTCCAGCATCTTCTAGAAAGAAGAGGGAGGCGACAGTGATCTACCTGCATACCTCCCAACATTTTTGAGATGGGAATGAGGGACACCTACTACCAAACATATGTAGGCATAGGACACGCCCCCTTCCACACCCCCTTAAAGGAGAATTAACCAAAAAAAAAGGTTAATGAAATCCACAAGGGCTTTTTTTTACCACTACTATTCCTTTATATTGGCTTATAAAATTTACAAATACAGCAATTTAGAATTTGGATGAAAGGTTTAGCGCTGGGAAACACTTTTTGAAAGATAAAAAGTGCATTTTATATATACAACTATATAGATCAGACCAACATGAGGGACAAATGAGGAGGAATGAGGGACAAAACGACATTGCTCCAAATCAGGGACAGTCCCTCGAAATCAGGGACAGTTGGGAGCTATGTACCTGTGAGTCACCCAGCCCTGCCCTAAGCCACTCCCAGCCCAGAATGAAAACAAACGGGCCTAGTCACCAGCTAGGCCTGCCAAAATTGTCCTACTTTCCAGAAAAATCCTCTCTCTAGCACCTACCTAACTAGAGGATGCTACGTAGGGAAGACTGGGCCAAGAAATATCTGGAGACAGACTTTTCAAAGGTTTTATGGACTGATGATATGAGTGTCTCTTGATGGACCAGATGGATGGGCCTGTGGCTGGATCAGTAACGGGCACAGGGCTCCACTTCGACCCAGAGGCCAGCAAGGTGGAGGTGGGATACTGGTATGGGCTGGTATTATTAATGATGCGCTAGTCTGACCTTTTTAGGTTGAAGATGGACTCAAATTCAACTCCCAAACCAGCCAGTTTTTTTGCGATTCGGCACTGCGTCGCTTTAACTAACAATTGCGCGGTCGTGCGACGTTACACCCAAAAAAAATTGACGTCCTTTTTTTTCCCACAAATAGAGGCCGATACGTATTCTTCTACATATTTTTGGTAAAAAAAATCGCAATAAGCGTATATTGATCGTTTTGCGCAAAAGTTATAGCGTCTACAAAATAGGGGATAGATTTATTGCATTTTTTTTTTTTTTTTTTTACTAGTAATGGCGGCGATCTGTGATTTTTTTTCGTGACTGCGACATTGCGGCGGACACTTCGGACACTTTTGACACATTTTTGGAACCATTCACATTTACACAGCAATCGTTGCTATAAAATTGCATTGATTACTGTGTAAATGTGACTGGCAGGGAAGGGGTTAACACTAGGGGGCGCTGCAGGGGTTAATGTGTTCCCTATAGAAGTGATTCTAACTGTGGGGAGAGGGGACTCACAAGGGGAGGAGACCGATCAGTGATCCTCCGTACTGGGATCACATGATCGGTCTCCTCTCCGCTGACAGGACGTGGAGCTGTGTGTTTACACACACAGCTCCACGGTCCCGCACGGTCCCGTTGTTTTAACGGGCAATCGCGGGTGCCCAGCGGACATCGCGGCCGCCGGGCACTCGCACCGGGTCCCGAGCGACGTCCCGAGCGCGCGCCCCCCAGGCGGCCAGGAATGAGAGGACGTCATATGACGCCCACCCAGGATGGGAGATCCACCTTGTGGGCGTCATATGTACATGGGCGGGTAGGGAAGTGGTTAAAGATGAAAGAATAATGTCATGGCCTCCTTTCTTACCTGACCTAAGCCCTATTGAGAACTTGTGGGCCCTTCTTAAATGGGACATGGATGAGCGAGTTTGGGGTGGAGGAACTTGACTGGCCTGCACAGTGTCCAGACCTCAACCGGATAGAACACCTTTGGGATGAATTAGCGCAGAGACTGCGAGCCAGGCCTTGCCATTCAACATCAGTGCCTGACCTTACTAATGTGCTTCTGAAAGAATGATAGAGAAAATTGAGTACTGATACTTTTTTTTTATTTGGACTAACATATAATTTTTCATGGACAAGCTTTGGGGGGGGGGGGGGGGGGGGGGGGGGGGGGGGGGGGGGGGGGGGGGGGGGGGGGGGGGTGTGTCCCCTTCTTCAAGGTCTAAGCAGTACTGATTCACAAAAGTTTTAGAAGAATGGAAGAATGGTCAAACATTCCCATAGACACACTGCTAAACCTTGTGGACGGCCTTCCCAGAAGAGTTGAAGCTGTTATAGCTGCAAAGGGCGGGGCCAACTCAATATTGAACCCTACGGACTAAGACTGGAATGCCATTAAAGTTGGTGTGCGTGTAAAGGCAGGTGTCCCAATACTTTTTATAATAGAATATGTATATATATATATATATTAGTATTCTGTGTGTGATCAGCTCGTATCGGATTGCAGACTTTTTAAACAGGTTCCATCTGGAGGCGAATGGCGTACAATGCCACCATTTCTCATCCTCCTATCTACGTAGCGGGAGGAATCTGAAGTGTTCTATAATCTACAAATACAAATATTTTATCATCATTCTGCTGCTGAGAAGCTGCCAGTCTCTAATTCTCTGTACAATGTAGCTGGGGCTCAGTATTAATCCATCACTTGACTAATGTGCATCAGATTCCTCCCAGAATTCCTCTCCCTAATGACTCGGGATGGCGGCTGGAAACAGCAGATGCTTTCTTTAGAGGCGGCCGCTCCTGACAAGTTCTGAGATAATCAGGACTTAACCTTGTGAATGTTTATCTTACCTGGGTTTATTTAGTACCACTGCTTCCATTTGTCTTTTCTTTCTGGTTGCAAAAAGGACTTTTAAGTGGCCACATACTTTTGGGGTTGAGTTCCATTAGTGGGAATTCCCACGTACAGATTAGAATAGAACCGGCTTCTGTGTTCTAGTAATGTGTGATCAGCCATCACAGCCTACACTTTGCCGAACAAGTCATGGAAATTGTACAGGAATGACTCTATGGGTGTCCATAGGCATCAGAGGATGGATGGTTGTACAAAGAGGTAAAGGCTGAGTCTCTGGGGGGAGGGGGAACAACGGACAGTTTTCTGACCTCTCTGATCAGTGATTTAAGCAGAGTGTGGTCAGTCAGCAGACCACTACTAAGCCCCCTACACACTGTCGGAAATTCTGACGGAAAATGTCCATGTTGTTGGAAAATCCGCCCGTGTGTGGGCTCAATCGGACTTTTTCTGTCGCAATGTCCGACGGAAAAAATTTGAGAGCAGGATCTCAAATTTTCCGACAACAAAATCCGATCAGACTTTTTCCGATCGTGTGTAGGAAATTCAGACGGACAAAGTGCCACGCATGCTTAGATCAAATTACGAGACCAAAGCTATTGGCTACTAGCCTCTACGTAGTTCCATAGTACACAACGAACGTCACCACGTTCGGAACGATCGGATTTTCCGACAACTTTGTCCAACCGTGTGTATGCAACACCAAGTTTCAGACAAAATCCCTCGAAAAAAAACGGATGGATTTTGTGGTCGGAATTCCCGACCGTGTGTACGGGGGCTTAGACATGAAAGAAATTGCTGGATTGGGCAGCTGTCATGTCTGTAGAATTATTCAAATAGATCTAAAAACTAGATTTTTGCATTTGCTAAAAAACTTTGCTTTAGGTGGCTTTCTGATCGTGACAATGATGGGCCATGCCTGCGCAATTTGGGCTAGTCTCCACCAGGGGGTGCTTGTGACGGGGTGACAAGGCAAATGCATTTTTAGGAGACCGATGTCACCCTATAACAGGAACTGCCGAAACCGGGACTTTCATGGCATTATCCCCAGGAATTATTTTAAAGTTGCAGATGAAAAATTACTTAACCACTTAAGCCCCGGACCATTCGGCTGGCCAAAGACCAGAGCACTTTTTGTGATTCGGCACTGCGTCGCTTTAACTGACAATTGCGCAGTCGTGTGACGTGGCTCCCAAACAAAATTTACATCCTTTTTTTTCCCCACAAGTGGAGCTTTCTTTTGGTGGTATTTGATCACCTCTGCGGTTTTTATTTTTTGCGCTATAAAAAAAAAGGCGACAGTTTTGAAAAAAAACGCATTATTTTTTTACTTTTTGCTATAATTAATACCCCCAAAAAATATATAAAAACAATTTTTCTTCCTCAGTTTAGGCCGATACGTATTCTTCTACATAGAAGAATACCGCTTGCCTCACGCAGATATACTGCGGCAGAATGGCACGTACAGGCAAACTAACGTACCTGTACGTTGCCCTTTAAGAGGCGGCCTGTGGGCGCGCGCCCAAGCTCCATGAGTCGGATCGCGAGTCCCGTGGACTCTATGTTTGCGGGGATACCCGCGTTCGTCTCACAGAGAGGAAGAACGGGGGGATGCTAATGAAAACAAGCATTTCTCCGTTCTGCCTAGTGACACAATTTTTTTTTTTTTACCAAAAATATGGAAAGAAATACGTATCGGCCTAAATTGAGGGAAAAAAAATATTTTTATATATTTTTGGGGGATATTTATTATAACAAAAAGTAAAAAATATTGTTTTTTTTTTAAATTGTGGCTGTTTTTTTGTTTATAGCGCAAAAAATAAAAACCTCAGAGGTGATCAAATACCACCAAAAGAAAGCTCCATATGTGGGAAAAAAAGGACGTCAATTTTGTTTGGGAGCCACGCTGCACGACGCAATTGTCAGTTAAAGGGACACAGTGCCGAATCGCAAAAAGTGCTCTGGTGTTTGGCCCGCAAAATGGTCCGGGGCTAAAGTGGTTAATACACCTGATGCCACAAGTGTTGGCGATCGGAGGTTGATCAGGGTACATAATGATCACAGATCTGGTGACGGTATCAATGTTGGAACATTCAGGAAGGCGTAAGTGCAGTGTTAGTGTGCCGCAGTCCTGTCTCTGGGGTGCGGAGTAGAACAGCGGTCGCGGCACATGTGTATTGTTCATCTGTGATAGCAGACACATCTGATGAAACCGGATACAAGATTACAGAGAGTGATATAAAAACCCAGCTGGAACCTGCGAGTCAGACTCTGGGATAGAGGCTTTTGTTAAAGATGAAAGTCATTCTGATAGTTTGTGAAGTCGGTGGAAGTCTGATACCTCAGACACATGAAACAGACCCTCGCCGTATAGAGCACAAGCCGTACCTTTTATCCGTCTTCTCTTTTCATACATGCCATTCTCTTATCTCCCTAGAAAGACCGTTACACCCCACTACTGGGTCCCCGGAGATCTGGATTTTGGCCATATAGGGCATAAGGAGAGTCTGGAACTATCCGGTGAAGAGAACTCCATTATGAAAAGTGTATCTAAAGCCACTACTCTTTAGTTTTGGATGGAGTGGTGGTGGTGGGGGGGGGGGGGCTGGTTAAGACCCCATTGAGTTTTACTGCTGCCTGCCTGGGGAGATTCATCCTCTCTATTTGCCCTGATGACCATTTACACCAAGACAGAAAGTGATGGAAAAAATTTGGCAGAACAGGAATAGAGGGGAAATCTTCCCGTGACAACTGTCCAAGACCGGCCATAAACGGTGCAAATTTCTTTCCTGCAGCCACGGGTTTCAGGAAAGATATTTGCACGATTCCTTTCCTCCCTCAACACAGATAGTGCTGACGGGAATCTCTCCCATCGAGCTATTGTCTGCTCCCGGCGGGAAAGGGGAAGCTATCCTCACTGGGAGAAGACAGTGATTATCGCTAGCGGCAATTGCAGCTGTTTCGTCAGATATGGCGACCCATCACAGTTGGCTACCTGCTGGAGTGCGCATGCACGGCACCGCCGTATGCGTTCCACCCCTGAGTCCAAATTCAAGCCCCACCATCCAAGTGGACATATAGTTTGATTATATTTATGCCGAGCGAAGCGAGCCCGCGAGGGGCCCTCTGTTGGAACGCATATGGCGGCGTCGCGCATGCGCACTTCAGCGGGTAGCAAAATATGATGGGGTAGCCGAATGTGACACTAACCATAATCGAAAGTGAAGCAATCGATTGATCGATCAATCAGCTTGGTACATTCAGCCTGCCCATTAACGGTTTAAATCTTGGCGGGTTCCTTCTGAACCAGCTGAGATTCGAACCATGTATGGCCGGTGTTCTGTCAAAAAATGTCCGCCTATCGAATAGTGTCCGCCCCGTACTGTGCTTGTGCAGTACGGAGCACAAGGAGATTCGTAAAATCTGTGAAGATGAACGGCGCCTGCGCCGGGAGTCCAGATACAAGCCCCACCATTCAAGTGGACATAGGGCTGCACATAGTTAGAGGGCCCCTCACGGGCTCGCTTCGCTCGCCAAGCTTCGGGCATGGCCCCGATTCGCTCGGCTCTTTTATATTCTAACTCTATGTCCACTTGGATGGTGGGGCTTGAACCTGGACTCACGGCGCAGGCGCTGTTCATCTTCGGATATTTTCGGAATCTGCTTGTGCTGTGTGTATCCGTGTGTATCCGACAGGGGACAGTATTTGACAGGACACCAGCCTAAGAGGGGAATCCTCCTCCTCTCACTTCCTGTTGTCACCTGGAGACTCGCAGTGCTTAGGAGGTGAAGCAGTCATCTTGGGGGTCACTCAGTTGAGCTGTGTGGGAGGAAACCAGATACCCAGAGGAAACCTACACAAGCACAAGGAGAACATGCAAACTCAATGCAGATTGCCGGTTGGGATTTGAACTGAGGAACCTTGCACTACAAGGCAGAAGTGTTACCTACTTGACTACGAAACAGCGATACCCCAAAACAAACTTTAGACACATTGGGGTTTATTTACTAAACCTAGAGTGCAAAATCAGTCTCACTTCTGCATAGAAACCAGCAGCTTCCAGGATTTATTGCCAAAGCTTATTTGAACAAGTTGAGGTTGGAAGCTGATTGGTTTCTATGCAGAAGTGAGACTAATTTTGCACTCTCCAGCTTCAGTAAGTAAACCCCATAGAGTTTACCCACCATGTAATCCAGTCATTTGATTCCATTAAGTATCAAACTGCTAGTATAGCTACTTGGATCTGCCTTCGTATTGGCTTCCTGTAATCTCCTGTGCTGGAGAAAGGGAAGGCCACAGCACTGCAATCAGGACAGGGGCGGACTGAGCATTCGGTGACTCGGTGGCCTCCCGAGGGCCCCGTGCAGGGGGGGGCCCGGGCCGGCTCAGTCCGCCCCTGGAGGTGCCAGTCCCGCTTTACTCTCACTCTCAGACTGTGACTGTCTGTGAGTATGGGCAGCAGTGGCCGCCGCGGCCGCACTTTGCAATGTATCAGCGTCGGCGTGCGCGCCCACTGATATGCTGCCTGTGCAGCCGCCTGAGTGAGGGGGGAGGAGCATTCGGCCCGTGCGGCGCCAGCACCGCTGATTCCTCCTTCCGTTCGGGGCCCGCCCACTAGTCTGCACGAGGAGAAGTCACAGTGGACGGCCGCCGATGGTGTATGAGAAGAATTAAGGTCGGTGTCGGTCAGTGTCCCTCTCCCTCCCTCTCTCTCCCTCTTCTCTGTCTCTCTTCCTACTCCCCCCCTCTCCCTCTCCCTCTCCCTCTCTCTCTCTCAAAAAAAAAGCATTTTTTGAATTTTTTTTTTTTTTTGCCTGTAGAGCTTTGCAGGTTTTTTTTTGGGGGGGGGGGGGGGGCGTAAACTGGAAAAAAGACAATGCCACAATTGCCACCATTGTGCCCCTCAAACGCAGCCACTGTGCCCATAGATTGCCCCCATAAATTGCCACCACAGTGGCCAGCCACTGTACCCATAAATTGCCACCACAGTGCCCATTAAATGCAGCCAATGTGCCCATAAATTGCAGCCACTGTGCCCATAAATTGCAGCCACTGTGCCCATCAAACGCAGCCACTGTACCCATAAATTGCCACCGCTGTGCCCATCAAACGCAGCCACTGTGCCCATCAAACGCAGCCACTGTGCCCTCAAACGCAGCCACTGTGCCCATAAATTGCCACCACGGTGCCCTCAAACGCAGCCACTGTGCCATAAAACACAGCCACTGTACCCATAAATTGCCACCACTGTGCCCATCAAACGCAGCCACTGTGCCCTCAAACACAGCCACTGTGCCCATAAATTGGCACCACTGTGCCCATCAAACGCAGCCATTGTGCCCATTAAACGCAGCCACTGTACCATCAAACAAAGCCACTGTACCCATAAATTGCCACCATTGTGCCATCAAATGCAGCCATCATATCCATAAATTGCCACCACTGTGCCCATCAAACGCAGCCACTGTGCCCATAAATTGCCACCACTGTGCCCATCAAATGTAGCCATTGTGCCCATCAAACGCAGCCACTGTACCATCAAACAAAGCCACTGTACCCATAAATTGCCATCAAACGCAGCCATCATATCCATAAATTGCCACCACTGTGCCCATCAAACGCAGCCACTGTGCCCATAAATTGCCACCACTGTGCCCATCAAAGGCAGCCATTGTGCCCATCAAACGCAGCCACTGTACCATCAAACAAAGCCACCGTATCTATAAATTGCCACCACTGTGCCCATCAAATGCAGCCACTGTGCCCCCTTAATAAACATTTATTTTGAACATAGTATAGAGAAATTCTTTGAACGCATACAATGTGGGCAGTGCAATATGTAGGTGGGACTTTGTGTGGATGCAGCTTGAATGTGGGCGGGGACACATGGGCGAGGACACATGGGCGGAGACACAGGGGGCCCCATGATCTCCTTTTTCCCGGGGGCCCCATGAGCTGTCAGTCCGCCCCTGAATCAGGATCTGCTGTCAGTCTAACATTGGGGCCAAGCTGACCGCAAAATAGGGGCAGCTCCACTGCTTCACTATAATAGAGAAACCGTTAACCAACCTGGCTGTGCTTGGCAGGGGTGCCTGCACAAGACTGGCAGATGTAACGGAAGTGATGGTTTGTGCTTGAATTCTCACCTGTTGAGATGGGGGTACAGTCTTCCCCAATGGGGTAGTGAACAGCTACAGGACACATGCCGTGAAAGACTCACTCACATTTCTATGGAGAAAGGGGGAAAAAAAAATCTACGTCCTGTTTTGCAGATTGTTCTAGAACCGAATTGTTGATTTGATGATTTTTACATGGCCTGGTTGTAAGCTGGCATACGGGGCATTGCTTGTATGTTAGGCCAAGAGTTTTCTCTACCAATCGATGCCCTTTGTCCCTAATTTCCAGGGACAGTCCCATCATATGAAAATTTGTCCCTGGAAATTCCTGCTAAAGAACTGAACGTCGGGGGAACACTTTACAGTCCTCAGAGCTGATGGCTCCTTTTTATTTTTCCCGATTATAAAAACCTTTTATCGGTGGGGATGCCAAGCAGAGAGACCTCCCACAGCGCTGCATTAAGGGCCAGTTGAAGGCATTTTCCCCTTCCTTGTGTAAAGCAGACGACCCGTACAGGCTCTGTTTATGGCTGACTCTGTAGCACTATGTCTTGATTGACAGGATCTCTCTGAATCGTGTAATTTCCCCCTATTACAATTCAGGCTGTGCAGGTGATTGCACATTATACAATACAGATCTGTTTGCATTCCTGATGAAGGCAGGCGGTGAAATAAAATTGTTTCCTTCCTCCGATATAAATGGCTCAATAACAATCTCGCTCAACATAGCGTACGCTCAATGAAATGCAATAACTGAAACAAATCGGGGGAGAAAAAGTAAATCAAGTGTGAGCCGAGGCAAAATCAGGTGAGGCATAATCAATGTGTTGAAGAGTCTCTATTCACAACACCTCTGCGTTCCACTCCGGCTGGCCAGAGACATGGGGTGATGGTTGGGAGATTGGGGTGCTAACAGGCCTTCTCGTTAAAATTTTTTACATTAACTGGCCAATCGTGCCTGTTTGTATACTGAGCATATATACCCCTGACCCCAGGGCTGGTGCAAGGATTTTGACACCCTAGGCGAAACCTACTTTTTCTGCCCCCCATTGGCTCCACCCCTTGGCCCTGCCCATGTATACCCCCGCCTTTTTAGTGAAGCGTCCATTAAATGCAGCCCAACAGCGCCCATCAAATGCAGCCTCACCGGCGCCCATCAAATGCAGCCTCACCGGCGCCCATCAAATGCAGCCTCACCGGCGCCCATCAAATGCAGCCTCACCAACGCCCATTAAATGCAGCCCACCAGTGCCCATCAAATGCAGCCTACCAGTGTCCATTAATGAATATTTGCTTGCTTCCATTCATTCAGGAGTCGGGACACAGACACAGTTTTCCACCGCCGCTGCGCCTCTGACACTATGTGTGAATGTAATGGAATGGCTGCCTGCTGATGCTGAGTCTAATGCCGCATAAACACGGTCGGAATTCTCGTCGGAAAAAGCTCTGATGGTTTTCCCGTCGGAATTCCGATGGAATTTCGCTCAAATTGTCTTGCCTACACACGGTCACACCAAATTCCGATGGTCAATAACACCGCGACATACAACACGTTCGACAGCACTATAAAAGGGAAGTTTAATGCTTCCGAGCATGCGTCGAATCGTTTCCAAGCATGCGTTGAAATTTTGCGTGTCGGAATTGCATACACACAATCGGAAAATCCGATCGAAAGATTTTCCGTCGGAAAAATTAAGAACATCTTCTCAATCCAAAGTCCGTCGGAAATTCCGACAGAAAAAGACCGATGGGCATACACACGGTCGGAAAATCCGTTGAAAAGCTCCCATCGGACTGTTTCCATCAGAAATTCCGACCGTGTGTACGTAGCATTAGTTTCTTGCTACAGAGAGTAAAAAGTAATAACACCAGTGGCCGGGCGCCCTAGGCAGCAGGGCACCCTAGGCGGCTGCCTAGTTTGCCTAGTGGTAGCTCCGGCCCTCCCTGACCCTCAATTCCAAGAGAATAAATATGACACAATGGATCTTCTGCAATTTTAGGCAAAAATCCTAAAACAAAAACTGATTTCTGGAGCTTAATGGCTTTGGCTAGGCATCCCAATGGTTTTGGCTTGGCAGCTCTTTTAAACCAAACCTCAAAAAGAGCCCTGAGCAGAATAAAGAGGCTAGAAAGACAATAAGGCAATAATAGCAGCACACAAAAAAGTACTGCTTTATCATCAGGATATTGCACAAGATAAAACACCCAACACGTTTTGGCAGTAAAAATCTCCCTTCACCAGGGCTACAAAATATAAACAGGAAAAATAAGGTGGGAGGGATAAATATTTGTAAGGTTGCAATATCCTCCAAAACATGGTATCGTTAGGTTGTTATGCTCTATTTCAACCTGCATTGCTACAACTGATGCTAAAATAAACTGAATCTTTAATCCCGTAAATCTAGTGAAAAATGCATATGTTATTCCAAAAATTAACTAATGCATTTTTCTGGGTGTGATGCCTTAATTGCTTTTTTTAACCTTTGCATTATCGCTCACTTCCGGCGGGGGTCACAGCGTATCTGTTCATTTATCAATCCCATAGCAGGGTCAGAAGATGTATATTTCATGTGTATGTGTAGGGCTGTGCGAGTAAGCACAATATGACTACTCTAAAGCTGGCCATAAACGGTCCGAATCTTGGCTGGCCAAGATACGAACCATGTATGGGCAGGCCGATTTTACCCAAGTTGATCTATCTATCTATCGATCAACTTGGGTAAAACCAGCCTTTTGGATTTTACATGCGATTATTGCTAACCGCTATTCTTGGCAGCACCAGGAGAACACAATGGCTCTACAGGAGGAATTCCCCCATCCACGGCTTGCAGGAAAAAATATCACTCCATCTATGGCTGGCATAAAGCTGGGTGCAGATGCTTAGGCTCATCTCTAATGAACATGAACACTAGACTGTGTTGAGCCTTCTTGTCTATGTCTATAAAGAATATCATAGGAGACGCATTCAAACACTTCTGGTTCTACCTTATCTTTTGGGAAACCGTAGTAATTGTAATGCTGCGTACACACGAGCGGACTTTCCGTCGGAAAAATCTTGGATGGTTTTTCGGACGGAATTCCGCTCAAGCTTGGCTTGCATACACACGGTCACACAAAAGTTCGATGAACTTTCGACCGCCAAGAACGCGGTGACGTACAACACTACGACGAGCTGAGAAAATGAAGTCCAATGCTTCCGAGCATGCGTAGGAATTTTGCGCGTGGGAATTTGTACAGATGATCGAAATTTCTGAACTGAATCGGAACTTTTTCCGACCGAAAAATTGAGAACCTGCTCTCTGGAATTCCGCCAGCAAAAGTCCGATGGAGCATACACACGGTCGCATTTTCCGACCAAAAGCTCTCATCGGACTTTTGCTGGCGGAATTTCTGATCGTGTGTACGCGGCATAAAAGAAGTTGTCTGACCACCACTGGACCCGGCATTTGTTGGCTGGTCGTTTCTGCAGACACTAGCCATATTGAGTGACCGTCGTCTTGTGTATGTGGGCACCTTTGTTGTATTTTAAGTTCACTGGGGAAGATTTGTTAATGCAACTGCTTATCAAATCAGCAGTTAGCTTGTAAATTTTGCATGCAAATATGTTACTTTAAGGCAGGGGTCTCAAACTGGTGGCCCTCCAGCTGTTGCAGAACTACAATTCCCATGAGGCATTGCAAGGCTGACAGTTACAAGCATGACTTCCATAGGCCGAGGCATGATGGGACTTGTAGTTCTGCAACAGCTGGAGGGCCGCCAGTTTGAGACCCCTGCTTTAAGGTCTGTTTTGTGACAAAAGCAACAGTTTTTTTTTTTTGCATTATCTTGCGACCAAATAGTGACTGCAAGCACTTATTTATCAAGGTAATCCAACCTCACATCTGCTGCAGAACTTAGAAGTATTAAAGCGACCCTGTCACCATCTTAAAAAAAGACAGGAAAAAGCATTGAAAAAAAAAATAAAAAGTATTTTAAATGCTTGAAAAAAATACAAATGCTGCGCTCTAATTAACTTATCACCCAGTGCATCTGTAGTGTTATATAAACAATGTTGCAATAAATAGTAACAATGTGCCCAAGTTACTATATAAAGGGCTATGTGCTTAAAAAATGCAAAGTGTAGTCCAGTTCGCAATGTGCCCAAATTTCTACAAAAGTGCTGTGTGCTTAATATTAGTACTCTGAATAACGTACTAAAATGAAAATACATTTTATAATAAAAGTGCTAAGTGCTTGATAATTAATCAATTACCGTATATACTCGAGTATAAGCTGAGTTTTTCATCACATTTTTTTGTGCTGAAAATTCCCCCCTCGGCTTATACTCGAGTCAAGCACTTTTCTGCAGCAGAGAATGACATTTTTCGACCCGACTTTGGGGCCCCGTATCTCGGGGCCACTTAGTGCTAGGAACTCCATTTGGAATTTGGTGTGCAAACCCAGTGGAACTATCAATACAACATATCCAAATTTGGGGTTCCTAGCACCAAGTGGCCCCGAGATACAGGGCCCCAAAGTCAGTCAACTGTGTCCATCTGCAGCAATGTCATTTTGGGACCCTTTGGGTCCAGAGACCCCAAATTTTGGCTGCAGCTAGGGGGCATCTAGGAACCCTAGCTGCAGTTTGGGGGACCTATGGCTGCAAATGGGCACAGTGAGGCACGCAAATGGCCATAATTTACACTTACAGCAGCTGCGCATTTCTCACCCTAGGCTTATACTCGAGTCAATACGTTTTCCCAGTTTATTGTGGTAAAATTAGGTGCTTCGGCTTATATTCGGGTCGGCTTATACTCAAGTATATACTAAATCAATTTATAATAAGGTGCTAATGTGCTTGATAATCAATCAAGTGTACTCCAATCAGCGTGCTCCAAAAAAAATTTGAAATTAATACGCCAAAAAAATATGAATAGAATTAATCACCACTAGGTTAAATTAATAACGTGATGAGCAGAAACTGGATGATGCATAAACTCACATATGGGTTAATCCAAAATCACTAATATCACAGATAATATCCAATATCTAAATCACAAAATGTGGTTGCAGATAATATAAAATGTCCAATCTCATGGTATAGCTTCCAACTTAAACTTTTTCAGCTCATTCCATCAAAGTCACCAATCTCTCAAAATGCTATTGTTTAAGACCGATCTCCATGGTATGCTGGAATCTCAAATTCGCACTGGCAGCCGTCCCTGTATGCGGACTCATGCAATAAAACAGAGACGCGTATCATTGCGCAATGTGTATAAAATGCAGCAACGAATGCAAAGAGGCAAAGGTTCCACTCGCAAAACCTCAGGGTATTCTGCACTTTCAGGTAAAAATAATCAGCCGGTTCGAGTGTGGTACAAAACACACACCGCTCATCTCGTGCCGACACCAGTCTCACTGATCCTCGTCACTGGCTCCTCCTACGCGTTGCGTCACATATCACGTGACTTTTTCAAGAATCTTGAAAAAGTGTTTTTCCTTTCCATTGATTATTTTGTGTTTATTTGCAATGTGCCTGTGAACTTGCTAGAAAATCAGACTACTCCAAAAAGAGTCCATTTTCTAGCACAGACCCTTTTTCCCCTCAATGCCACGGCCCTCCCCTTTTTTGGGAGTGCATAAGTACTGCCTGTCCTGGCCCAGCTCCTCTGCTCCTCCCCTTCCCTCCCTACATAACCATTTATGTAGCTGCCGGGGGAGAAGTGAAGAAGAATACTATAGAGCAGGGAATTGCAATTAGCGGCCCTCCAGCTATTGCAGAACTACAAGTCCCATGAGGCACAGCAAGACTCTGACAGCCACAAGCATGAGGCATGATGGGACTTGTAGTTTTGCAACAGCTGGAGGCAGGGGCTGACTGACAACTCATGGGGCCCCCAGGCAATCAGAGATTATAGGGCCACACAGTATTCACACACACAGTATACAATCACACAGTATACACAGACATGTTTCTATTGGCTGAGAAGGTACTGGAGAGGATTTTTACATACTGCCCCTGGTTTTACTGAGGCTGGCAACCCTGATGGGGCCCCCTAGTGGCCCAGGGCCCTCGGGCAGTGCCCGAGTGGCCGAATGGTCAGTCCGCCCCTGGCTGGAGGTCCGCTAATTGCATATCCCTCATATAGAGGGTCACTTGAGTGACAGTTATCAGTTAGCATTGCTGCTTGCTATCTCTGTGGACTGCAAAACACCTCCTCCTGTTACGAAGAAGAGCGCGCTATTAGTAGTCCTAACACCATCCCTGTCCTAGGGTGATTATACTGCATAGTTTGATTGTCATTCTAGGACATGAGGTGAGGTTATTGCAAGATCACAGGAAAAATAAAGAACAATAAAAAAGGTGTGAAAAAAGAAAAACAAATGCAGCCACCATATATAAGGACCAGTAAGCTGCAATACTATCAATTCCTTTTCTTGGATTTAGTTATTCCATAATATGTGCAAACACCGTTTTCATAAAAGCTCCCCTCTGTATGTCCTTGTACTGTTACATAGTAATTTGTTATCCTGCATATAAAACCTTTTCACATCGCACAGTTTTGTTGGAGCTTTACATATGATTTCTGTGCGCCGGCCGGCATGCGTTGGGTGCGAGTCGTCCTTGCAGGGCCGGCCGCGCTGTGGCAGTGAATAATTTTGAAGTATAATCACATTGTGGGGTCGGTCGGGGGGGGGGGGGGGTGTTCTGCGCTGGAGATGAAAGCAGCGAGGATGATTGTGAATTCCTGGAGACGACCACATTAACATTTGTATAGAGATGGAGGCAGCTGCCGCTGTTTACATGGCGGTCACATCAGCCGAGGAGAGGTGACAGAATTACCGCCATCAAATATTTGCCATGTCTCTGTTTCTGGCGGGGAGATTGGATGTTCACCTGTTTATTGAGGATGAGATATTATCTGTGCCGGCGGCAAAGGGGACCTGTTCGTGACTTTCCTGCGTGTGCGTGAGCTGAGAGGTGGAAAGGGTTAAATCCCAGCCGATCCTTCCCCCTCCCCCGTCACATATTAGCTCGGTAATTGATGTAGAAAATGGGGTTTTTGGCAGACAAACCAATATCTCAAATTCACTCCACCTCTATCCTACGGTACATAATCAATACCGGAGGCTTTGCGTATATTAGCTAGATGTAATTATCAATGACTAGATTTATTTTTAGCTTACATTACTCATTTATATAGTGCTGAGGCTTGCCGCATTGTTTTGCTTAGAGCATCAGTCCCTGCGTCTGAAGGAGAGCGCAAAGTATCATTTTTCATTTAGGGCCCTTCATACTATGGTAGTAGTTCTCAACCACAGGGCCATGGATTGCTGCCAGGCTGTGGCCTCTCGCCTTCCTGGCCTCAAGCCAGCTGCAGATCCCTTAACCTCCCACTCTGCCCCCCCCCCCCAGCTCTCATAGTGCCCCCCAACCATCCTTAGTGGACCCCAGTGCCCCTCAACCTCCCACAGTGCCTTCCAGCTGCCATGGTGCCACCCAGCCTCCTATAGTAGCCTGCAGTGCCTCTCAACCTCCCACAGTAGCCGCAGTGCCTCTCAACCTCCCACAGTGCTACCCAGCTCCCATAGTGTCCCTCAACCATCCATAATGGACTGCAGTGCCCACCAACCTTCCACAGTGCCTTCCAGCTGCCATGGTGCTACCAAGCCTCCTATAATAGCCCACAGTTCCCCTCAACCTCCCACAGTAGCCGCAGTTCCTCTCAAGCTCCCACAGTGCTACCCAGCTCCCATAGTGTCCCTCAACCATCCATAATGGACTGCAGTGCCCACCAACCTTCCACAGTGCCTTCCAGCTGCCATGGTGCTACCAAGCCTCCTATAATAGCCCACAGTTCCCCTCAACCTCCCACAGTAGCCGCAGTTCCTCTCAAGCTCCCACAGTGCTACCCAGCTCCCATAGTGCTACCCAGCTCCCATAGTGTCCCTCAACCATCCATAATGGACTGCAGTGCCCACCAACCTTCCACAGTGCCTTCCAGCTGCCATGGTGCCACCAAGCCTCCTATAATAGCCCACAGTTCCCCTCAACCTCCCACAGTAGCCGCAGTGCCTCTCAACCTCCCACAGTGCAACCCAGCTCCCATAGTGTCCCTCAACCATCCATAATGGACTGCAGTGCCCACCAACCTTCCACAGTGCCTTCCATCTGCCATGGTGCCACCCAGCCTCCTATAATAGCCCACAGTTCCCCTCAACCTCCCACAGTGCCTTACAGCTGCCATGGTGCCACCCAGCCTTCGATAGTAGCCCACAGTACCCTTCAACCTCCCACAGTCCCACCCAGTACCCTGTAGTTTGCTGGAGAGCCTCCAGTCCTCCCATGGTGCCCTCAGGCTCCCTAGTGTGTCCCTGCAGCCCCCACGGGGCTTTGCAGTCTCCTACAGTGCCCCTGTAAAGCCCTCAGCCTCCTGGAAAGACCCTATTCCACACAGTTGCTCCCTCCAGAAACCTCATTCCCTACTAGGCCACCATGTTTGCGGCAGTGTCCCCTAACTCCTTTCAGAACCCCCATCCCCCAGTGACACCCAACCCCATGCAGAATCTTCCAGCATTATAAAACACATTTTATATACTCATACATTTATTGTGTGAGTATAAACTTTTTTTTTTTTGAACTATTGGAAGAATTTACTGGATCCTGGTCTCAATTAGGTTCAGAACCACTGCAATATGGCGTTTGCAGTAACACGTGCATTTTTACATGCTTTACTGCAACGAATGTGACATGTATCTTGCCAATGGACATGTTATAATGTGGCACACTGCCAAAAAATGGTGTGTGTACCAGTGAACATGTGTTGCAACACAGTGAAATGTGCAATGTTGCACTAACCTTGATTGCCCTGCCCTGCCATAAAATGTGCATGCACCATTTATAGCGGGTAGCACTGCACTGCATGTCCATTGGCAAAGGTATGTTGGGGTGCCACTCTACATGAAATGTATTTACCATGCATTGAGGTAAACCACATGGTAACACACACCTTCTGGTGTGAACAAGACCTGAAATACATCTGATAAACAATCTCTTTTAGGTGGCCTTAGAGCAAAGTGTATGGCAGGAAAAAAAGGTTTAACAGAAAAAAATAATTTACTAATTCTCTGCAATCCATACTCGTTTCCACATGTTTTGTCTCTTTAAAAATGCTGCAAGGATTAAAAAAAAACAAAAAAACCCTGATCCTGCCAGAAATCCAATGAGCTACTAACTTCTTGTAGTGAGCTGATAACACTGGCTCTGCCACACTGAAATCCTAAACAGTGTTGTCAGCTCCGCTTGATTCTCTCCTGCTGGACTACAGAACACCTCCTCTTTTATGTTATGGAGAAGGGAAGGCGTCACAGTAAAGGGTATATTCACATGTGACTGTTTGTGAGGTACGCTGGATTAATGGTGCACATCTCCTGTAATGTTACTGCCAAATTAATATTACTTTTTATGCAGTTTACTAGATCATCTATTGGCAGCACAATAAAGGTTTCTGTGCTTGAACTGAACTTGCATAATAATTAGTTATTACGTATTTTCTGTTGACTTAACTATGTATTACCCTTAATTCCCACATTTACAGGCATTCCATTGAAGTCTGTGGAGCCAGGTGTGAATGGGGGCTAATTTTTGCAGGCATGAGATATCTCCCAGACATCCATCTACCCTTGCTTCCTTTGTTCCTTTCTCCCTTCCTTCATCCCTCTCTTCCCTTACTTTCTTCCTTCCTTCTTCTCTTACTTCTTTCATCCCTCTCTTCCCTTACTTTCTTCCTTCCTTCTTCTCTTACTTCTTTAATTCCTTCCTTCCTTCCTTCCCTTCCTTCCTTCCTTCCTTCCTTCCTTCCTTCCTTCCTTCCTTCCTTCCTTCCTTCCTTCCTTCCTTCCTTCCTTCCTTCCTTTCTTCCTTCCTTCTCCCCCCCCTTCCTCTCTTCCTTCCTTCTCCCCCCCCCCCTTCCTCTCTTCTGTCCTTCTTCCCCACTGCCTCTCTTCTGTCCTTCCTCCCCACTGCCTCTCTTCTGTCCTTCTTCCCCTTCCCTCTCCTCACTCCTTCTTTCCCTCCCTCTTCTCCTTCCTTCTTTCCCCTCCCTCTTCTCCTTTCTTCTTCCCCCTCCTTCTCTTCCTTTCTTCTTCCCCACTTCTCTTCCTTCCTTCTTCCCCTTCCTTCCTTCTTCCCCTTCCTTCTCCTCGTTCCTTCTTCCCCCTCCCTCTCTTCCTTCCTTCTTCCCCTTCCTTCTTTCTTTCCCTTCCCTCTCTTCCCTTCTTCTTCCCCCCTCACTCTCATCCTTCCTTCTTCCCCTTCCTTCCTTCTTCCTTCCTTCTTCCCTTCCTTCCTTCTTCCCCCTCCCTCTCCTCATTCATTCTTTCCGCTCCCACTCTTCCTTCTTCCCCCTCTTTCTCTTCCTTCCTTCTTCCCCCCTCCTTCTCTTCCTTCCTTCTTCCCCTTCCTTCCCTTCCCTCTCCTCATTCCTTCTTCCTCCTCCCTCTCTTCCTTTCTTCTTCCCCCCTCACTTTCGTCCTTCCTTCATCCCCCTCACTTTCGTCCTTCCTTCTTCCCCTTCCTTCTACTCATTCATTCTTTCCCCTCCCTCTATTCCTTCTATCTTACCCCTCCCTCTCTCCCTTCCTTCTTCCCTTTCCTTCCGTCTCCACCAATCCTTCTTCCCCTTCCCTCTACTCATTCATTTTTCCCCTCCCTCTCTTCCTTCCAGCCTACCCCTCCCTCTCTTCTTTCCTTCTTCCCCTTCCCTCTCCTCATTCCTGCTTCCCCTCCCTCTTTCTTTCTTCCTTTCTTCTTAATCTTCCCTCTCCTCCTTCCTTCTTCCTCTTCCCTCTCCTCCTTCCTTCTTCCTCTTCCCTCTCCTCCTTCCTTCTTCCTCTTCCCTCTCCTCCTTCCTTTTTCCTCTTCCCTACCCTCCTTCCTTCTTCATCCTCCCTCTCTTCATTCCTCATTCCCCCTCCCTCTCTTCCTTCCTTCTTCACCCTCCCTCTCTTCCTTCCTTCTTCACCCTCCCTCTCTTCCTTTCTTCTTCACCCTCCCTCTCTTCCTTTCTTCTTCACCCTCCCTCTCTTCCTTTCTTCTTCCCCTCCCTCTCTTCCTTCCTTCTTCACCCTCCCTCTCTTCCTTCCTTCTTCCCCTTGCCTCTCTTCCTTCCTTCTTCACCCTCTCTCTCTTCCTTTCTTCTTTCCCTTCCCTCTCTTCCTTCCTTCTTCCCCCTCCCTCTCTTCCTTCCTTCTTCCCCTTGCCTCTCTTCCTTTCTTCTTTCCCTTCCCTCTCTTCCTTCCTTCTTCCCCCTCCCTCTCTTTCTTTCTTCCTTCTATCTTTCTACCCCATTCCCTCTCTTCCTTCCTTCTCTTTTCTCTCTTCTTTCTTTCCCTCTCTCCCCTCCTTACTCCTCCTCCTCCTCCTCCTCCTCCTCCTCCTCGTTGAACAGGAGTACATTTTCATAACCGTACTTAATAAATAAACCCGGGTAACAGTGATTCGGTCAGTAAATTTTGGAGAACGGTGATGCAGTTTGTGAGGATTCAAACATAAAGTTTGTTCTCTCTCCGAGAATCCGAGATAAGAACTTGGAGGGCTAATTAGACTCCTTGTGATAACACAGGAAGTGTGCACAGGACAGCTCTGAGTTTCTGACACAATGAAAAGGTATTTTTATACTTCTCAAACAGATATAAACACTTTGTGGTATATTTAACAGAGCAAAAGGAAGACACTAAAGCGAAGTCCATTGTTAGGGTTTACCTACAGGTTACCATTTATGATGCTCGTTATATCTCACCTTTGTGTAGCGGCATTGTTCTGTCCTCAGACTTCCTCTTCTAATAGCACATCCAGTGATTTGTCTCCTACAGTGTGCCTCGTTGCCCCTGGAGCAGACGGCCTCCATGTTTTATTTTAATTACAGCCTGCATGGTGCCCGCTAATGAGGATCAGCTGGAGGCTAATGATGGCAGTACCCTGGCTGGTAGGGAGTTCACTGATAAGAAGCACATTGCTTCTAAAGACTTCAAGAATTAAAGGAGAACTACATGAAAGACAGAATGTTCAGTACAAATATCTCATTACCCATGGCTGCATTTGGTGTTTGGATGAACCTTCTGGTAGTAAAGTCAACAATTCACATCAGATTTCTGACTGCTATAATCTCAGATCTTGCCTGTGACATGATGATTTTTGTGTATGTTCAACACCAAAGCAGCCCCTGCTGACTGTGTGAGCTGAGCCAAAAGTAGGTCCACCTAAATTCACAGCACCGAGCCCCTGGGAACTGGATGCGCTGGAGATTAAAGCAGCCCATAGATTATGCAATTTCGGGTGGAAGGGAAAGAAAATCGCTCAAATTCCCCCATGAACACAGTCAGTGTTCATAGAAAAATCGCTCCTGCAGCGCTAATGTGTTCTGCCGGCAGGGAGCCTTCCTTCAGAACACAATGATTACTGCGAACAAGTATTTTACCCCCTATCAATCAGCAAGATTTCTGGCTCCCAGGTGTTTTCTATACAGGTAACAAGCTGAGATTAGGAGCACTCTCTTAGAGGGAGTGCTGCTAATCTCAGCTTGTTACCTGTATAAAAGACACCTGTCCACAGAAGCAATCAATCAGATTCCAATCTCTCCACCATGGCCAAGACCAAAGAGCTGTCCAAGGATGTCGGGGACAAGATTGTAGACCTACACAAGGCTGGAATGGGCTACAAGACCAAACAGCTTGGTGAGAGGGTGACAACTGTTTATGCGATTATTTCCAAATGGAAGAAACACAAAATAACTGTCAATCTCCCTCGGTCTGGGGCTCCATGTAAGATCTCACCTCGTGGAGTTTCAATGATCATGAGAACGGTGAGGAATCAGCCCAGAACTACACGGGAGAATCTTGTCAACGATCTCAAGGCAGCTGGGACCATAGTCACTAAGAAAACAATGGGTACCACACTACACCTTGAAGGACTGAAATCCTGCAGCGTCCGCAAGGTCCCCGTGCTCAAGGAAGCACATGTACAGCCCATCTGACGTTTTCTAATGAACATCTGAATGATTCAGAGGAGAACTGGGTGAAAGTGTTTTGGTGAGATGAGACCAAAATCAAGCTCTTTGGCATCATCTCCAAACATCTCGCCGTGTTTGGAGATGGAGGAATGCTGCCTATAACCCCAAGAACACCATCCCCATTGTCAAACATGGAGGTGGAAACCACATCAAAGGGACGATGGATGGGGCCATATACCATCAAATCTTGGGTGAGAACCTCCTTCCCTTAGCCTGGGCATTGAAAATGAGTCATGGATGGGTATTCCAGCATGACAAGGACCCAAAACACACGGCCAAGGCAACAAAGGAGTGGTTCAAAAAGAAGCAAATGAAGTGGCCTAGTCAGTCTCGAGACCAGGGGTAGGCAACCTTAACCACTAGCTGACCGCCCACTGTCAAATGACGGCAGGACGGTTCAGCTACTGTGGCGGGACGCCGTCATATGACGTCGTCTCCAATTTGGCCACTGGGGGCGCGCGCGCGCGCCGCGGGAGGCGCGCGCCCGCCGCGTAGCTGGGGCCTCGGTGCGCGTGCCCGGCGGTCGCGATGACCGCCAGGCACCCGCGATTGCCCGGTAATCGAGCAGGACGTGGATCGGTGTGTGTAAACACACAGATCCACGTCCTGTCAGAGGAGAGGAGACCGATGGTGTGTCCCTTGTACATAGGGACACCGATCGGTCTCCTCCCCCAGTCAGTCCCCTCCCCCCACAGTAAGAATCACCAAGATAGGGTACACATTAACCCCTGCAGCGCCCCCTAGCGTTAACCCCTTCCCTGCCAGTCACATTTATACAGTAATCAATGCATTTTTATAGCACGGATCGCTGTATAAATGTGAATGGTCCCAAAAATGAGTCAAAAGTGTCCGAAGTGTCCGCCGCAATGTCGCAGTCACGATAAAAATCGCAAATCGCCGCCATTACTAGTAAAAAAAAAAATAATAATAAAAATGCTATAAATCTATCCCCTATTTTGTAGACGCTATAACTTTTGCGCAAACCAATCAATATACGCTTATTGCGATTTTTTTTACCGAAAATATGTAGAAGAATACGTATTGGCCTAAACTGAGGAAAAAATTTGTTTAAAAAAAAAAAAAAAAAAAAATTGGATATTTATTATAATAAATAGTAAAAAATATTATGTTTTTTCAAACTTGTCCCTCTTCTTTTGTTTATAGCGCAAGAAATAAAAACCGCAGAGGTGATCAAATACCACCAAAATAAAGCTCTATCTGTGGGGAAAAAATGATAAAAAATTTATTTGGGTACAGCGTTGCATGACCGCGCATTTGTCATTCAAAATGCGACAGCGCTGAAAGCTGAAAAATGGCTTGGTCAGTAAGGAGGTGTTCGTGGCTGGTAGGCAAGTAGTTAAAGAGGTGGAGATCGACCTGAACAAGAGGTGGAGATCGACCTGAACAAGAGGTGGAGATCGACCTGAACAAGATGGGAGAAGTCAAAGATGACCGGGCAGTGTTATCTTCTCACACCGAATTTAACCCTCTAATTGCTGTACTACTGTGTCGTAATGGCGTGCATTGCACAGCAATCATGGGTTTAAATCCGGTAGTAAGAAGGCAACATATTGCCTCCTCACCACCTGTCAAACACACTCGTATCGCTTTTTAGAAGAGCAGGAGTGCCTGTTGCACTTGTAAATGAGCGCTTAGTTGCATTCAGCAGCAGGACCCTTAGGGCTCGTTTCACACATAATGTTGGGAGGTAGTAAAACCCTGCGGTTGAGTCACGGTTTTACCGCCCCCAATCCCTACCCCTGTTTGGTGTACACATGCCGCAGCAGGAATTAAGCCCCCTGTTGCTTTTGGTGGGTGCAACCGCCTGCCAATCGCGACCCATTCAAGTAAATTGGGCCACTTTGCAAGTAACCCGCAACTGCCTACTTCTGCAGGGTCCAAGGGGTTAAAGCAGGTGCGGAGAAAGTGACACAACACTGCTATTATGCCCAGTGAATTGCTTCACCCTGACCTGGAGATCTCCTCTTTTCTGCTGCTGGCACCACTCTGGAGACCACTAGCTGGGATAAGAGGTGGAGTTGGTATTGACTTCACGTGGGACAGGAGTCAGCACTACAGAGGAGGCATTGGCTTATACGGCTCCTGCTCCCTACTACAGATCCACATTCACAAGCAGTTCCTCTGCATTGCACTCTGATGCTCTGGAATGGCGGGTCAGCAAGCCCAGACTGCGATCTACCAGTCACCTGTCCACGATCTACAGGTTGCTGACCCCCGCTCCAGACCTTAATCCCATAGAAAATATGTGGAGGGAGCTGAAGGTTGGAGTTAACAAATGTCAGCCTCGAAACCTTAAAGCGGAGTTCCAATAAATAATTTAAATTCAGCATCTACAAATACTGCAGCTGCTGAGTTTTATTAATCAGACACTCACCTGTCCCGGGGTCCAGCGATGTGGGAGAATGAAGCCCCACTTGTCTCTCTTTCCTCTCTGTGGCACCGGCATTGTCACTGTGGGCGCCCAGCTGTGGCTTCACAGCCAGGCACACACTGCGCATGTGAGAGCCGTGCTGCTCCCTATGACTGGCCGGGCAATCCCAGATGATTGCTGAGAGGGTGGGGGGAAGAGGTGATCTCCCTCCCTGCGCCGCGGAGCCCCGGGAGGAAGTGGGGGCTGGGACCCTCTAAAAAGAGGATTTGCGCTAAAGAATGGGTGAACAGACATTATGTGAATGGGCTAAAAATATTATTGATCGTTTTATATTTGGAAATGTATTTTGTAGCTCATTGAATTGATTGAATGTTGATTTGATCTCCTCCTGACCCATGTTTCACCTGTTTCAGGCAGGTTTTTCATTCCTATAGCATAGCTCCCAACTGTCCCTGATTTGGAGCAATGTCCCTCTGTCCTCCTCATTTGTCCCTCATTTTGGTCTGATCTATATAGATGTATATAAAATGCACTTTTTATCTTTCAAAAAGTGTTTCCCAGTGCTAAACCTTTCATCCACATTCTAAATTGCTGCATTTGTATTTTTAAATTAAATGTAATTTTAAAAGCCAATATAAAGCAATAGTAGTGGTAAAAAAGCCCTTGTGGATTTAATCTTTTTTTTGGGGTTAATTCTCCTTTAAGGGGGTGTGGCAGGGGGGTGTGTCCTATGCCTACATACGTTTGGTAGTAGGTGTCCCTCATTCCCATCTCAAAATGTTGGGAGGTATGCCTATAGACATGCATGGGAATGCACAATGAATTTAAGCGAGCAGCAGACCCCAATAGACGCAGCGAGCTGCACAGGGATCCCCACACTGCTTACAGAACGGACGCAGGGTCGGGGACCCGGCTTCTCTGATTTTTTTTTTTTTCTCTGCAGTCAGAGAATAAAATGTAATGAAGCAATCAGCTTGTATGGCAATTTAATATGATAGACCATCATCAATATGTCTGGAGATTGCCGAGATATCTGTATGCGTCCCCGGAGTGGAATGTACCTGTCTGCCAGTTTATGGCACAGATGAATTTACACCTCTCACCTTGTGAGATGGCTGGGGAACTTCTGGGACCAATAAAACATCAAAAGGCAAAAGGTCAATAGAGGTACTAATGTCTCCCCTTGGTTTTCGCAGTCCTTAATGAACAGCCATCTTGTTAGCTCACTAGATAATACATTAGAGGGTTCTTTTTCTGCTCTCTGCACTTATTTTGCCCTGTAATTTGTTTGCAAATCAGTCTTTCCAAAAGCTGAAAGGACCTCTGAGGATATACAAAACAAAAAAAACCCTGGAGTGCTTAAAGTGGATGTAAACCCAAATTTTTTATTTTTTTTGTTGATGTCATAGTGTAGAGCAGGGATCCTCAAACTACGGCCCTCCAGCTGTTGCGGAACTACACATCCCATGAGGCATTGTAAAACTCTAACATTCTCAGACATGACTAGGCATGATGGGAATTGTAGTTCCTGAACAACTGGAGGGCCATAGTTTGAAGACCCCTGGTGTAGAGTATAAGATTTCCTATCATTTGAGCCCAGTCTTGCCACAAATAGTTAATCCAGCTCTGAGCAATCCTCTTTTATTGTTCAGTGAGATAAATCTTGACAAACAGAGAAAAACATTGTCAAATTCTCCCCCTTGCTGTGAGTGACAGGTGATTTACATATCTCGTGCACTAGCCTAACATGCATTATTTTTTAATTCCCTCCCACTCCTTTCTTCTGCTGCTCTGCCAGGATTGGATGTTCCACGCCTCAGCATAATTGGGCATACTGAAGTCATGTTGTTACTTTCCTGTCTTTTCACTGGATATTAGAGATCATAGCAGAAGTTCAGTGTAATGCCGCGTACACACGGTCGGAATTTCCGATGGAAACCGTCCGATGGGAGCTTTTCATCTGATTTTCTGACCGTGTGTATGCCCATCGGTCTTTTTCTGTCGGAATTTCCGAGGGACTTTGGATTGAGAGCCTGTTCTTAATTTTTCAGACGGAAAACCTTTCTATCCGATTTTCCGATCGTGTGTATGCAATTCCGACACGCAAAATTCAGACGCAGGCTCAGAAGCATTAAACTTCCCTTTTATAGTGCAGTCGAATGTTTGTTAAGGAGTGGTGTTATTGACCATCGGAATTTGGTGTGACCGTGTGTAGGCAAGACAGTTTGAGCGAAATTCCGTCGGAATTCAGACGGGAAAACCATCAGAGCTTTTTCCGACGAGAATTCCGACCGTGTGTATGCGGCATAAGAAATACACAGGAGAAAATGCATGTTGACAAGGGGAGTGTAGAGGTGGGCGGGGAGTCTACTGACATCACGACTCCACCCACCGAGTTCCAGACAACAGACCCACCCACAAAATCTTTTTCGGGTCTCATAACAGACAAAGGGGAGACATTTGACAGATAAAGATACATGCAGGAGGCGTATATATCCTTCTAGATAACCAATATTGCAGTCGTTTAGAAAGGATGATATTGAGTTTACATCCACTTTAAAGCTGACGTTTATTCTTCTCATATGTTGTCTCCTCCCTGGTCCCCCCCCCCCCCCCCCCCGCCTCCTCCCCCCCCCCCCCCCCCCCTTGTCAATATGATAGTTCAATTTTTTGATAAAATCTTTCTGTTTTCGTTACCTTATTTTAGACCTAGTTTAGATCTCTGTGCTTCTCTATGCAATGCAGGCCAATCATGACTGGTTGGAGGGGCCAGTGTTCCATCAGAATCTGCGACCCGTCAGATTAGGTAACGGAAGAGACGTTCCGTCAGCTGCGCGTGCGTTCCCTCGCTACCAGGTTTGCTAATGTGACAGAACACCTGTAGTCAGAAGAAGGTGGATATCTTACTAATTTTCAATAACTCAATAAAGTGAGTGAGCGTATATAAATAAATATAGTATATTGATATCTATGATGCTGTTTGGATGTTTAAGTTTGAAACCCTAAAGGTTTAGCAATGAGCAGTGCCGGGTGTACCAACATGGCCTCCGCCACCTTCCTACTGCTGGCGTCCTGCTTCTTTCAAAATGTAACATCAAAACAGCATCACAGATGTCAGCATACTATATTTATTTATATCCACTCACTTTATTGAGACACAATGTATAGGGATAGGGACAATTGTAGACACGCACCCCACACTCACTCAGGATCAACTGGATGGACTGGTGTCTTTATTCAACCTCACCAACTATGTAACTTTATATTGCTAAAATTACTCTTAAAGCGGATTTTCAGCACAAACACTGTAGCTGCTGACTTTTATAAAGGACACTTACCTGTCCAGGGAGTCCGCAATATGCCCCCCCCCCCCCCCAGGCTGATTTGTCCACCGGATCGGGTGCAGGCGCCGCCATTCTAACTAAGGGAAACCAGGATTGGAGCCTTGTGGCTTCGCTCCCGGTTTCCTACTGTGCATGCGCGAGTCGCACGGCGCTTTGTGAATGGCCAGTTTGTCTTCTGAGACACACACAGGTCCCAGAAGACAGTGGGGGGGGAGGGGGATCGCCGCACAAGAGGACATGATGTCCTGCGCCGCGGCCCGGCTGGAACGAAAGTACACCTAGTACTTCAGAAAAGTTAAGTTCCAAAAAAAGAAACAATAGCCTAAAACGAGTGGTGGAGGGGTCGTCTTTCCTTTAAGTCAAAGTTCTAAAAGTGGGAACTCCGCTTTAAATTCAAGACGTAGCTGGGTGTAGTAAGATGTCCGCTGCCGCCTACTTCTGACTGCAGGTGTTCTGTCACATTAGTAATCCTGGTAGCGGTGGAACGCATGCGCAGCTGATGGAACGTCACTTCCGCTACCTAATCTGACGGGTCGCCGATTCTGATAGAACACCGGCAGGGTGCTGTACATAGCTGAGCACCCGGCCCTTAATACTCCACTGAAGAGCCTTCAGTCCTGATACAAGCAGTGGTTGGCTCTTGGGAAGCATTATGCCTTGATGGGTGGATGCCAGTCTGGAGGAGTAGGTGTGCATTGGCAGGCTGCAAATGCACGCTGACCACCCTAGATAATGCCCACAAGCTATGCTGAGCCATGATTGAGAGAACGGAAATCCAATCATAGAAATAGGTAGGGAAGGGACAGTCAGAATGGGGAGAAAAGAGCTAGATGATGCTGGAAAAGAGGCAGGTGCTATCTAACTTCAGCTTCTAATGCAAACTGTGAGAAGTTCACAGTGTGCAGTGAAATCAAAAGAAGTACTTTCATTACAGAGGAGCCTGTACAACTGTGCAAGACTGTAGGGAGGGCTAGAGGACAGATTTAAAGCAAATACATAGACTCTGCTGAACCAGAACACACAAGCTATGGATAGGACTGTTATCAACAGAAGGTGGATATAAATGGGTGGGGGAGGGGTGCTCTTTCAAATGACTGTCACTTTCCTCTGAATGAAATAAAATAGTCTATTATAATTTCCATTACTAGTTTGAGAAAGGAGTAAGCAGAGTCACGGAAAAGATTGATTTCCCCCCAGTGGTTATTGTGCATCCAGATCCACATTAAATATGAACACCAGTTGAAGAGAGATTGGAATATGGGCTTTAAAAGGCAGGACAACTGGGAACTGGGGACTACGAGACGGGATTCACAGCTGTCAAGGTTAGAGAGACAACATGTGTTCAATGTGGACAGACCGGTCACACTGGATTCAGAAGATGAGGCTACTTACTGCATTATGCACATGAGGGACAGGATGTAGGGGAGATGAGAAAGGGAAAAAAGGAGCAAACTGTAGTTTGAACCAGAAAATTGGGATTCTGAAAACCAGTAACGGATATGTGGCATGTATAGGACTAGGGGATGAAGGACTGGGATGTACAGGTGTTATGCACAGAGACAGAGATTGGGAACAGATAGTAGGGATGTGAAGGAGTTGCAAACAAGGGGTCATATGTATAAGGACTAGGGGTGGCGGGTTTTGAAGTACAGGAGCTTAGAACGGAGGGACGGGTTGTAAAGGAGTTGGAAAAGGTAGGTGTAGGATATAAAGGGATTTGGGGGGGCGAGGAGTTGAGGACACAAAGATTTGATCTATAGGCGTTGGAAACATAGAGGTAGGGTATATCTGGATTGGAGATAGATTGTTGGAATGTAGATGGGGGTTGGAAATGTAGGGTTAGGATTTACAGGGATCAGAATGGAAGGTTGGGATGTAGAGGAGTTTAGAACAGAGGGACAGGATGTACCGCAGTTGGAGATGTAGGGTTGGGATCTACAGGGATCAGAATGGAAGGTTGGGGTGTACAAGAGTTTGAAACGGAGGGACAGGATGTACAGGGTTTGGAAACATAGGGTGTACATGGATTGGGGATAGATTGTTGGAATGTAGAGGAGTCTGGAACAGAGGGACAGGATGTACAGGGGTTGGAGATGTAGGGGTAGAATGTGCAGGGGTTGGAGATGTAGGGGTAGAATGTGCAGGGGTTGGAGATGTAGGGGTAGAATGTGCAGCGGTTGGAGATGTAGGCGTAGGATGTGCAGGGGTTGGAGATGTAGGGGTAGGATGTGCAGGGGTTGGAGATGTAGGGGTAGAATGTGCAGGGGTTAGAGATGTAGGGGTAGAATATGCAGGGGTTGGAGATGTAGGGGTAGGATGTGCAGGGGTTGGAGATGTAGGGGTAGGATGTACAGAGGTTGGAGATGTAGGGTTAGGATGTACAGAGGTTGGAGATGTAGGGTTAGGATGTACAGAGGTTGGAGTAGGATGTGCATGGGTTGGAGATGTAGGGGTAGGATGTGCATGGGTTGGAGATGTAGGGGTAGGATGTGCATGGGTTGGAGATGTAGGGGTAGGATGTGCATGGGTTGGAGATGTAGGGGTAGGATGTGCATGGGTTGGAGATGTAGGGGTAGGATGTGCATGGGTTGGAGATGTAGGGGTAGGATGTGCATGGGTTGGAGATGTAGGGGTAGGATGTGCAGTGGTTGGAGACGTAGGGGTAGGATGTGCAGGGGTTGGAGACGTAGAAGTAGGATGTGCAGGAGTTGGAGATGTATGGGGTAGGATGTGCAGGGGTTGGGGATGTAGGGTTAGGATATACAAGGATCGGAATGGAAGTTTGGGATGGGATGTAAAGGAGTCTTGAACAGAGGGACAGGATGTCCAAGAGTTGGAGATATAGGGGTAGGATGTGCAGGGGTTGGAGATGTAGGTGTAGGATGTGCAGGGGTTGGAGATGTAGGGGTAGAATGTGCAGGGGTTGGAGATGAAGGGGTTGGAGATGTAGGGGTAGGATGTGCTGGGGTTGGAGATGTAGGGGTAGGATGTACAGGGGTTGGAGATGTAGGAGTAGGTTGTGCAGGGGTTGGAGATGTATGGGGTAGAATGTGCAGGGGTTGGAGATGTAGGAGTAGGATGTGCAGGGGTTGGAGATGCAGGGGTTGAATGTGCAGGGGTTGGAGATATAGAGTTAGGATGTGCAGGGGTTGGAGATGTAGGAGTAGGTTGTGCAGGGGTTGGAGATATAGGGGTAGGATGTGCAGGGGTTGGAGATATAGGGGTAGGATGTGCAGGGGTTGGAGATATAGGGGTAGGATGTGCAGGGGTTGGAGATGTAGGGGTAGGATGTGCAGGGGTTGGAGATGTAGGGGTAGGATGTGCAGGGGTTGGAGATGTAGGGGTTGAATGTGCAGGGGTTGGAGATATAGAGGTAGGATGTGCAGGGGTTGGAGATGTAGGAGTAGGTTGTGCAGGGGTTGGAGATGTATGGGGTAGAATGTGCAGGGGTTGGAGATGTAGGAGTAGGATGTGCAGGGGTTGGAGATATAGAGGTAGGATGTGCAGGGGTTGGAGATATAGGGGTAGGATGTGCAGGGGTTGGAGATGTAGGTGTAGGATGTGCAGGGGTTGGAGATGTAGGATGTGCAGGGGTTGGAGATGTATGGGGTAGAATGTGCAGGGGTTTGAGATGCAGGGGTAGGATGTGCAGGGGTTGTAGATGCAGGGGTTGAATGTGCAGGGGTTGAATGTGCAGGGGTTGGAGATATAGAGGTAGGATGTGCAGGGGTTGGAGATATAGGGGTAGGATGTGCAGGGGTTGGAGATGTAGGGGTAGGATGTGCAGGGGTTGGAGATGTAGGGGTAGGATGTGCAGGGGTTGGAGATGTATCGGTAGGATGTACAGAGATTGGAGATGTAGGGGTAGGATGTACAGAGGTTGGAGATGTAGGGGTACGATGTGCAGGGGATGGAGATGTAGGGGTAGGATGTGCAGGGGTTGGAGATGTAGGGGTAGGATGTGCAGGGGTTGGAGATGTAGGGGTAGGATGTGCAGGGGTTGGAGATGTAGGGGTAGGATGTAGGGCTAGGATGTGCTGGGGTTGGAGATGTAGGGCTAGGATGTGCTGGGGTAGGAGGGGTAGGATGTGCAGGGGTTGGAGATGTAGGGGTAGGATGTGCAGGGGTTGGAGATGTAGGGGTAGGATGTGCAGGGGTTGGAGATGTAGGGGTAGGATGTGCAGGGGTTGGAGATGTAGGGGTAGGATGTGCAGGGGTTGGAGATGTAGGGGTAGGATGTACAGGGGTTGGAGATGTAGGGGTAGGATGTACAGGGGTTGGAGATGTAGGGGTAGGATGTACAGGGGTTGGAGATGTAGGGGTAGGATGTGCAGGGGTTGGAGATGTAGGGGTAGAATGTGCAGGGGTTGGTGATGTAGGGGTAGAATGTGCAGGGGTTGGAGATGTAGAAGTGAGATGTACAGGGGTTGGAGATGTAGGGGTAGGATGTACAGGGGTTGGAGATGTAGGGGTAGGATGTGCAAGGGTTGGAGATGTAGGGGTAGGATGTGCAGGGGTTGGAGATGTAGGGGTAGGATGTGCAAGGGTTGGAGATGTAGGGGTAGAATGTGCAGGGGTTGAGGATAAAGGGTTGGAAAGCAGGGCAGTTCATGGTGGAGGTACAGGAGTTGGAGATGAAGGGTCAAACAAAGTATTGGGATGTAGAGCAGCATAGGACAGAGGGATGACATGTACAAGAGTTGGAGACCTAAGGGTTGGATGTACAGGTATTGGGGTGGAAGGTTTGGATGTAGAGGAGTGTAGGATGGAGGTTGGAGGACGGGGTGTAAAGAGTTGGAGATGAAGGAGTAGGATATACAGGGATTGTGGATAGCGGGTTGAGATGTTGAACAGTATCTGAAAAGAAGGAAGGTATGTACAAGGGCGGGAGATGTAGGTGGTTGGTGGAGATGGAGCAATGAGATGTACAGAAAGTAAGGAAATAAATTATCCAATGGATGGTGTGCTGGAAAAAAAAATGCAGGTGACCAATTGGTGGAATAAATGAAATAACAGATCACCTGTGACCTGATCAATTTTGAATTTCCCTTTGTTTTTGAAGGATAATTTGTTGCTCTCGCATTACGTTATGTCGTAGCTTTCTTTCCTTCCTTTTAATCACTGCTCTGATAATTAGCTCTCCCCTCCTTACTTCTAAAACATTTATACGGGTTCCATACCCCGAGGTCTCACCCTCTTCTGCTGACCCGGCCATCCGGATGATTCCACCCCCTCCATGTAATTACCCATCTTCCCTCTTCCTCAGACTTCTAATGATCCAGAGGTGGCTCTACCTTCTCAATGATTATTCCTGCTGGCGTTTATCTTGTTGCCTGGCAACGCATGAACTCAACGTAGGATGATTGTCGAGACGCACACCCCCCATCCCCAGCGATTACACCTTCGTATCTACAGGGAGAGGGAAAAGAACTTTGTATCTCCTGCCAACGGGCTTGTTGATATCAAAGAATATATTGCTAAAACTTGGATGGGATATCTTAGTTAAGCTGGAAATATACAGTTAGCGTTTCGTGCCAACGTTCCTACGGAAAAAAAAAGATGAAAATGACTCGACTCAATGATGGCAAGAAAGAATGTTCATTTGTCCTTCATCCAGACCTGCTATCTGAATGTAATCCCAGGTGTAATAACCCTTCCTCTGACCCAGCGGTTTTTGTGTTTTTTTTGCAAATGTTTATAAAATCAAAGCCTGAAGATTACCTAAAACCCCCAAAACTTGACAGCGGAGACCCTGGAGAATAATATGGTGGTAGTTCTAATTTTATGTCACATGATATAAGTGCATGGTTTATCAAGTTTAGTAAAACAAATAAACATTAGAGTTAATTTTAGGGGCAGATAAACACAATATATTACTCAATTATTTATGTAACGCCATAACCCCTGGGGGCGGCCATGAATTTGCTGGGCTTACCAATTACCTCCTCCTTGTAGCTCCTCATTCGTTGTCTAGGGGTTCCCAGGGTTAGTACCCAGTAACTTCAGAAGCTGACACTCAAAAGTCCTTTTTAAGGATTTTTATTTGCAAGGGTAACGTTCAACTATAACACAGTCTCTCAATTGGGAATAGAGGGCACGGGTGATAAAACTCAGGCACTTCAGAACTGCTGACATCAATTGAATGTCTCTTTAGATAGCCCAGAGAGTAGCCACTCGCAACTGGGCGCTTCACTGCTGGATAAACCTCTAACTGTAGATTTAGGAGCCAACAAGTGACTTGAAAATTTGCAAAGTCTCTGCCACAGAATAGGTTGTAAGGCCCCTTTCACACTGGGGCGGGGAGCCGCAGTGACGGTAAAGCAGCGCTATATTTAGCGCTGCTTTACCGTCGTTTTAACCGCGTTTTTTGGCCGCTCGCGGTGCGGTTTTACCCCCCGCGAGCGGCCGAAAAAGGGTTAAAGACCCCTCGCAGAGCGCCGCCGTATCGGCGCTTTGTGGCGGTATTGCCGCGGTTTCACCGCGGTGTCCATTCTAATCAATGGGAAGGAGCGGTATAGGAGAGGTGAACACACCGCTCCTATCCCGCTCCAAAGATGCTGCTAGCAGGACTTTTTTTGTCATCCTGCTAGCGCACCGCTCCAGTGTGAAAGCCCGCCGGCTTTCACACTGGAGTTAAAGGGGCCGGATTTTTTCATGCGGTGAACAGGCGCTATTTTTAGCGCTGTACCGCATGAAAAACGCCCCAGTGTGAAAGGGGCCTAACTGAAGATAAATTAGGAACTTTTCCCACAGTACCTGGATCTTTCAGCCGCCTTGGCGATACCGTAAGAAATGCGGATTCTCTAGTGTCCATACAACTCAGCTCCCAGGCTCTTACCGAGCAGCCAGCTTCTTGGCCCTCCTCTGAAGAGTCCTCCCCTGGTCGCTTGTATGAGTTGCCGTGTCTCTCCAATGGCGAGAGCACACCGGGACACCTCCGAATACTCCTTCAGTTACTGGGCCTCAAACTAGCCAGTTCCGAGGCTCAGGAACGGGCGGATCCCCACCCCAGACCATGAGGGCCTCTGGGGCTGGTCAAGATGACCATGCTCACGGGGACGGCAGACACTCCTGGGTTCGGGACCCCTCACAGGGTTGGTCCGGACCGGAACCAGGAATCAAAGAGCAAGCCGAACGCTGAACACGTGACTTCAGCTTCTTAAATACCCCTTCCCGGAATACACAGCGGGGCCAGACGCACCCACTGATTGGTTTTGAGAAAGATTGGTACTCAACACGTCTAACCAGGCTTGGTTCTCAGCCTGTCACAGGTGCCTCACTGCACCTATGACCAGGCAGAACTCCAGTGCAGCCCAGCCAAATTGATGCCAAAGTAAAAGACCTGTACAATTAACCCCCAGAACTCCGTTACAGTTCTGGAAAAAACGAAATTTGCATTATAGCGCGCACTTTAGAAAAGTGTCAGCGCTACATTTATTAAAATACAAAAGGCGTGGTTGCGCCGACTAAATAGATACCCAACATTTAAAGCCTTAAAATTGCATAAGGAAAGAAGAAGAGCCCCTTGACGGGGAACGGATGGGACTTTCTGGGTTCTGTTAATATAATCACCAACAACAATTTATAATTAAAAAGAGTATATTATTTGGACACAAATACGTGAAAGAAAAAAAAGGTATATATTAATACATTTCTTCCATACAGCAGAATACCACACTTTTAGTTCTACATGTTTCGACTTATGGCTTCTTCAGGAACGTGCGTGGATATTCATGTCTAATGAGTAAGAATACAAAAGTTATAAATACAAGTTTTACCAATTTTAATACTTTTACAACAAGACATTTTCAACAAGAATTTTTTTACAAATTTAATTAATCATATTACAGTACCTGAATATTTAAAAAAAATATTAAAATTGCATGTGCTCATGAATCAGCAACAAACGTTGGTACCCTAAATGGCTCCTAGAATTATTCCTCTCCGGCTTGCACAGTGATATGTAACATGTAGTGCAACTTTTCCTACAAAGGCTCCCCTGATACATGTGTTTATGTTCATATGTACATGGTGGTGGGGCTCAAATTTATTATTATTATTTTCTTTTATTTTTTAATCCCATAGGGGCCCAAATTCAAAATTATTATTATTTTTTTATTTTTTTTTATCACATAGGGGCCCAAAAATCCCCTGTGTGTATGGTACTATTTTTTGTGGCAGGTTCTCACTGATGAGACATCAGAGCAGTGCCGGGACAAGGTCATCCAGCGCCCAGGGCAAAGATGCCAAACTGCGCCCCCCTTTCCCTTAGGGTTAGGGTCAGGGTGCCCCCCACCCCTGCAATAAACCATTGCGCCAGGGGCAGCCGCCCCTCCCGCCCACCCCTTGTCCCGGCCCTGCATCAGAGGAGTGGAGTCGATTATACATAGAAAAAGGTCATTACGTATTTAATGCATTTATGAGATAATTTATAATCACTTTTGAGAAAAATAATTAAATACTTATAGATGGGGAATCTATGGTATTTTATTATTTTTTGCAAAAGTGATTATAAATTATCTCATAAATGCATTAAATACGTAATGACCTTTTTCTATGTATAATCGACTCCACTCCTCTGATGTCTCATCAGTGAGAACCTGCCACAAAAAATAGTATCATACAGGGGATTTTTGGGCCCCTATCAGGGGAGTCTTTGTATGAAAACATCAAATCTGAACCCCAGGCACAGGTAAAAGATACGAATATTGCAACATTGTAATTATTAAATAAGAACTTAAATGTAATCTTGTATTACAAGCAGTGTAAATGACTTAAATCTGACCTGGTATAAGCCTCCTGCAGTTCCTTTACAGCAAAGCTCAGGATCGGAGAAGGAGGAGCAGCCTACATAGTCAGCTGTTCTGCAGTGCCAGAGGAATGCTGACGGGAGAAAAGAGCAGCTAGTTGCTAGGCAGAACGGGGAGATGCTGTTTACTTCCGCATCTCCTCGTTCAGCCATCCCGTGAGACGATCGCGGGTATCCCCGCGGCGATCGGGGGTCCCGACCAGCGCGCGCTCGATGGCAATGCAGCATCTTAAAGGGGACGTACTTATGCCTGTCCGTGCCATTCTGTCAACGCCGTGCGCCGGTCGGGAATCGGTTAAGGGGGCGTGGCCTATGCCTGCATACTTTTTGTTGATAGGTGTCCCTCATTCCCATCTCAAAAAGTTGGGAGGAATGCGCCTGGATTTTGGCCTGTCTATGCAGTTAGGCCCCTTTCACACTGGGGCGTTTTTCAGGCGGTACAGCGCTAAAAATAGCGCCTGTTCACCGCCTGAAAAAATCCGGCCCCTTTAACTCCAGTGTGAAAGCCGGCGGGCTTTCACACTGGAGCGGTGCGCTAGCAGGACGGCAAAAAAAGTCCTGCTAGCAGCATCTTTGGAGCGGTATAGGAGCGGTGTATTCACCGCTCCTATACCACTCCTTCCCATTGATTTGAATGGGAAACCGTGGTAAAACCGCGGCAATACCACCGCAAAGCGCCGCTACGGCGGCGCTCTGCGGGAGTGTTTAACCCTTTTTCGGGCCACTCGCGGGGTGGGAAAAACCGCACCGCGAGCGGCTGAATACCGCGGTTAAAACAACGGTAAAGCAGCGCTAAATATAGCGCTGCTTTACCGTCACCGCGGCTCCATGCCCCAGTGTGAAAGGGGCCTTAGAGTGCAGTCAAAAATGCGTCCAACTGCACCTGGTGTGAATGGTGTGAAAAAAAAAATCAGGTCTCCTGCTAAACCGGGCTGTGCTGTGGGACAGAGCTGTGTAATTCTCAGGACTGGATGGACAGAAATACACATTTAAACAGCCGTGTACCCCTCCAAAACAATAGCATTTACTTGCTAAAAGATTCCCTTTTAGGCCCCTTTCACACGGACGGACCGTCTATCCGTTTTTCTTCCATCCGTCGACGGACGACAATGCATTCCTATGGGCAGACGGATGAACATCCGTCACCATCAGTTAACCTCCGCTTCCGTTTTTATCCGTTTTTTTAAACGTACAAGGCTACGTTCAGATCCGTCAAAACGGATATTAACTGACGTTGACGGACATCGTCCGTCAACGTCCGATCCGTTAAGATCCGTTAAGATCCGTTTTGTGTTTATCTGTGAACTCAACCTCTTAAAGGCACAGGCACACATATAAACGGAACAAAACGGATGAAAAAACGGATGAAAAAACGGACGTAAACGTGTGCATTTACGGATGTAAGCGGACAAAAAACGGATGAAAACGGACATTAACGGAACGGATGACGGATGAAAACGGATGAGACAACGGATAAGAACTGATACGTTTTTGACGTGCCTAAACTGACTGCGTCCGTGTGAAAGGGGCCTAACATTCTTATATTCTTCTGTATGGACACAATTGTGGTCGGATGTTGTGTGGACGGGACCCCCAGTAGCACACACCCAACAAGTGTCACAGTCGGGGGTCTCTGAAGACCCTCTTTGTTGGCGGAAGGCTCTGAAATCGGCCTCTTTTCATGCTCTATCCATCGCATTTCATGGTTCACAGAGCCCTCTGATCAATTAACTTTTACTCTCACAAAATTCAAAAGAGTAGGATATCAGCAGGCTGGAATGAGGGATATCCTTGTGGAAATGGCCCCCCCTCCCCTCCCCCCCCCTCCCTCCTCTGCTTCCACGCCTCACCTTGTGATTTAATTATTCCTCTAGATAAGGATCCTTCTCCTTTCACCAGGAAATTTCATTCTGCCCTTTCTGACAGCCCGAGATCCCTCAAACATCTCATTACTACTGACTTTGCCCAAAATTAAAAATGCATTAAAGTGTAAAAGAGGAGAGGAGGAGACTTCAAGGTGAACGGAGGGATAATATCGGGATTGGAACGGCGTTATTAAACCTTGTGTCCAATCAGGAGATCATTCATCAAAACTGGATTTTATAGGTAATTCAGGTGGCACAGGTTCGGGGGACAAAACTGTATTTTTACATTTTAATTTTACTTTCTTATATATATTGCAGACGTATTCGGGGGACAGTAAAGCCTCCTTAGAACAGATAGTATTTATATCACAAATACCAAAAAACAGAATTTTTTTGAATAATGGGTGAGCCATGCGAATCGTTGCCTTCTGCCATGTTGGTTTATGGCACAAATACAGCCTATTATTCTAACATGCATGCAGCTGTTCCAGGCTTGTTGGACATCATCAGCGGTGTTCTGTTTCAAATGCTGCTTTATGCATTGACATAACTCCATAGAGACCCATGCATAGGTGTGTGCCGCCTATTGCATTAGGGCAGCCGTTCTCAGCCAGGATTCCATGGAACCCTAGGGTTCCTCCAGAGGTGGCTAGGGGTTCCTTGAGCTGTGGCTGTGTGCTCCTGGTTGATGGTGCCTACATAGTTCTGAGCCAATGCCACTTGGAGGAGCCAGTGGTATGACACCAATGATCTTTATATCTCTCTGTAAGAGGGCTATTCTTACACTGACCACCAAAGTAAGGGGCATTGTTCCCACTGACCCCCCAATGAATGGGTTTTATAAGGGGTTCCCTGAGACCTGAAAATCATTTTAAGGGTTCCCCAGGGCTAAAAAGGTTGAGAGGCTGCATTAGGGTGTGCACTCCAAAGCTCAAACACACATTCCTTTCTCTGGAGCCTCAGCTGCACAGGACAGGGAATGAATGGGATAGTGCTCTGTGCCGAGCAGCTTCCTGTTCATTCACAAACTGAAGCATAGTAAACGCAGTTTACTATTCTTCGGTTCTGAATGGACACAGTGAGTGAGTGTGTTCATATAAAAGGTAGATTCTGGTAAATGAAATATTTACTAGCCCCTTCCCCTGCTCTCCATCCTGAAACATCCTCCGCTGCAGCCGACAGGAGAGAAGGGAAGCCAGCAGCACTGCAGGGCCAACACAGAGCACAGAGGGAAGCCCAGGCAACAGGGGGATCGGCACCGCATGTAGGGATTAGGGTGTGCCCAGGCACACCCCCTGCACATGCCTATGAACCCATGGTCACCTGCTGACTTGGTACCATCCACAGGCAGCTTAAAGGGGTTATAAACCCTCATGGTTTTTCACCTTTAATGCATTAAGTTGAATACCCTTTTTTAGTGCTGCAGCCTCCCCCCCCCCCCCCCCGAGCCCCCCGTTTTACTTACCTGGATGGTGTCATCCTCTGTCCGGGAACGAGCACACCATCTGCAGCTGGTGTCTCGTGTCCTGGTTGAATAGATTGATAGCAGATCAGCCATTGGCTCCCGCTGCTGTTAATCAAATTCAATGATGCGGGCACCAGGGGGGCGGGGCCAAGTCATGCATTCTGTGTGAATAGACACTGATGCGGGACTCGGGAGCGCGCCCGCATGGTAGGGTGCCCACTTGTCCCGGATTGCCTGGGACAGTCCAGCAATTAGCAGGTCTGTCCCGGGTTCTGGGCACCTTCACCGGGCAATACAATGTCCCGGAATAAAACTGACAGGGGAGCAAAATCCCGCTATCGCCATGGTGCTGGCTCTGCCTCCCCACCTCCACCTGAGAGACTCTACTCTACTTCTACTGGCTAGGCCACTGGTTGCTAGAGCCGACTGGCGTCTATCAACCAGTGATGTCCCGACTGCCAGCTTTCAAAGTGGAGGAGGAGTTAACTTCCTCCTCTTCCTCCGCGCCCAGTGCTCACAACGGGTCGGCTCCACCTCCACCATGGACGGCGGCAAGTGACACGCTGCATCTGGGGGCAGGCGACGGTGGCAAGCTGTGTCTTGTGGCAAGTGACAAGCTCAGGGTTCCCACTGATTCTGCATTAAGGTGAGTTGAACAATTTCATTATATATTACAATGTAGTGATAGAAATAATGTGATTTCATCATCCTGACACCATATCAAGCATGGTGTCAGGATGATTTAATTGCTAACACCAGCCATTCGCACAACAAATCACCCACACCCCGAATTCCCTGTCAACCCCCGAGACTACATTAGCCCCAGAACTCCCAAGACTGAGAGCATCAACAAGACACAAGGTAGTTATATTGCATCAGCAACATCTCTTCCTGGCAAAGATTTCAAAGCAGACTGGGGTTTCAAGATGTGCTGTTTAAGCTCTTTTGAAGAAGCACAAAGAAACGAGCAACGTTGAGGACCGTAGACGCAGCCAAGAAAACAATGCAGCTAATGAAAGCCACATCATGCTCACCTCCCTTCCACATCGGAAGATGTCCAGCAGTTCCATCAGCACAGAACTGGTGGAAACCAATGGGATCCAGGTACACCCATCTACTATCCGAAGAAGTCTGGCCAGAAGTGGTCTTCATGGAAGAATTGCAGCCAAAAAGCCAAACCTCCGACAAGTGGCTAAACTATGCACAAAAACATAGAAACTGGGGTGCAGAAAAATGGCAGCAGATGCTCTTGACTGATAAGTCAAAATGTGAAATATTTGGCTGTAGCAGGAGGCAGTTTGTTGGTGAAGGGCTGGAGAGCGATACAAAGATGAGTGTCTGCAGCCAACTGTGAAGCATGGTGGAGGTTCCTTGCATGTTTGGGGTTGCATTTCTGCAATTTGAGTTGGAGATCTGGTCAGGATCAATGGTGTCCTCAATGGTGAGAAATACAGACAGATACTTATCCATCATGCCATACCATCAGGGAGGCGTGTGATTGGCCCAAAATGTATTCTGCAGCAGTTGAAGGCAAAAGGTGGTCACAGCAAATATTAATTTGATTTAGATTTTTCTTCTGTTCATTTACTTTCCATTTTGTTACTTGATAAAAATAAACTATTAACATTTCTATTTCTGAAATCTTTCTTCATTTTACAGTATTTTTTCACACCTGCCTAAGACTTTTGCAAAGTAGAGTAAATCGCCCGCTGGCATCTTGTATCTCTCAGCCACTCTGGTTTGTTCTTTGCATTCCATTGCCCACTCCAAAGTCTCCTTCTTCCATTCTCTGCACTGCTTTTGTTACAGGATAACATCTATATTTGTTTAGTTTCAAGTCTAAATATATTTGCAAACCCAACAAGAACATGAATTGGGGGAGGGGGAGACCGGTGTAAGCAGTTTGTTGTAGAGTTGATTTCTCTCTGTGTAGTATTTAACCTGCAAACACTGAAAGGAAAATCAAGTTGAGTGTAAAGTTAGGAGTGTGAGCTAATAAAATGTACAGAACTCCCCGCTGAGCATCAAACACTGGCAGAGCAAACCCCATACACACAATGGCTGAGCAAAGTTTACATTTAACACAACAGTCACTTGTCATTGTAATCTGCAGTCTGTTTACCATTCGTCACTAATGAGAGGAGAGGCGGCATTGTCTTTGATGTCAGTGGTGCAGTGAATATATAGGCTGCACTTTCAGTGATGTCACTGGTTTCTAGTGATAGGCTGTATTCTCAGTGATGTCACTGGTCTCTAATGAAGGAATAGGCTGCTTTCTTAGTGATGTCACTGGTCTCTAGTGATAGGATAGGCTGCATTCTCAGTGATGTCACTGATCTTTAGTGATAGGATAGGCTGCATTCTATGTGATGTCACTGGTCTCTAGTGATAGGCTGCTTTCTTAGTGATGTCACTGGTCTCTAGTGATAGGATAGGCTGCATTCTCAGTGATGTCACTGATCTTTAGTGATAGGATAGGCTGCATTCTATGTGATGTCACTGGTCTCTAGTGATAGGCTGCATTCTCAGTGATGTCACTGATCTCTAGTTATATGATGGGCTGCATTCTCAGTGATGTCACTGGTCTCTAGTGATAGGATAGGCTGCATTCTCAGTGATGTCACTGGTCTCTAGTGATAGGATAGGCTAAATTCTCAATGATGTCACTGGTTTCTAGTTATAGGATAGGCTGCATTCTCAGTGATGTCACTGATCTTTAGTGATAGAATAGGCTGCATTCTCAGTGATGTCACTGATCTTTAGTGATAGAATAGGCTGCATTCTCAGTGATGTTACTGGTCTCTAGTGATAGGATAAGCGAAATTCTCAATGATGTCACTGATCTTTAGTTATAGGATAGGCTGCATTCTCAATGATGTCACTGATCTTTAGTGATAGGATAGGCTGCATTCTCAGTGATGTCACTGGTCTCTAGTGATAGGATAGGCTAAATTCTCAATGACGTCACTGGTCTATAGTTATAGGATAGGCTGCATTCTCAGTGATGTCACTGGTCTCTTGCGATGGATAGGCTGATTTCTTAGTGATATCATCAGTCTCCAGTGCTGGATAAGCTGCCTTCTAATTGATGCCACTGATCTCTAATGCAGGGATAGGCTGTATTCTCAGTGATGTCACTGGTGTCTAGTGACAGGCTGTATTCTCAGTGATGTCACCGGTCTCTAGTGATGAATAGGCTGCATTCTCAGTGATGTCACCGGTCTCTAGTGACAGGCTGCTTTCTTAGTGATGTCACTGATCTCTAATGCAGGGATAGGCTGTATTATCAGTGATGTCACCTGTCCCTAATGAAGGGTTAGGCTGATTTCTTAGTGATGTCACCAGGCTGACTGGCATGGGCATTTACAATGTGTTTATGCTTTTTTTGTGTGTGTAGTTACAAACTGTAGTTGATTTATGACATGTCCACACATTAATAATGAGACCCACCCGGGGTGAGGAATGGTATTATTTGTGTGTGTGGGGGGGGGGGGACTTCCTTCACTTGCCATAACTGTGTACCCATGGATAATCCCATGGATCGTCCAGTCTGGGCCCCTCCAGCAGCTGTTTGTATCCTTTATTCATTATCTTGATGCTGAAACCAAAATATTGTAACTTAAGGAAGCAAAGTAGCATTTTGCACATTCCTCTCCGCTGGGACAGAAGTCAATAACGGGAGTTTGTGTGAGGAGGACAGCGGTGTGCGGTCAGGCTGGCCAGGAATCTGGACGCAGGGCCGGGCTGTCACTACGGATTATCACATTTCTCGGTGGATATTTGGAAAGTCCCTTGACGGGGATGTGAGTCCCATTTAAACTGCATGAAGTGTAACTGGAAAATGAAACTGATCCGTGAGGATGGAAGCCAACAGGTTTTTTTTTATTTGTTTTGAATAGAGGGAGGAAGTGTAAAAATCCCTTTGATTTTTATTGCTGCGTCCTCAATGGGGAGATCCGTCCCCTCTTTATGTCCTCGACAGAAAGTGATGAGAAAGCCAAACATTTGCAGTTGTCACCACAACAGGAAACAAGGTGAAATCTTCCAGTGGGGACAACTGTCTAAAAGGGGAATTCCCCTCCCTTTGTTGAGATTGTTTGTCTTAGTTCCGGACAGGAAGTGAAGGGAAATTTCCCTCCCTTTGTTGGGATTGTTTCTCTTAGTTCCGGACAGGAAGTGAAGGGGAATTCCCCTCTTTTTGTTGAGATTGTTTCTCTTAGTTCCGGACAGGAAGTGAAGGGGAATTCCCCTCCCTTTGTTGAGATTGTTTCTCTTAGTTCCGGACAGGAAGTGAAGGGGAATTCCCCTCCCTTTGTTGAGATTGTTTCTCTTAGTTCCGGACAGGAAGTGAAGGGAAATTTCCCTAACAAGACACAAAGAAACAAGAGAAACCTGGCAGGGGTCTTAACCCTCTCCTACCCTAGCCAAAACCCCAAAACACATACGCTTGAAGCAGGACTAAACTTTATCAATTGACTATTTGTAACGCTAGTATTAGTAAATAGGAAGGTATATTGGATTTGCTTGTTTTATTTTTTCAGTTACTTCCTGGTTTGTGGCCTAGGTCACATACGTCCCATGGTGATGTCACACGTCCCCGAGTCTTTCTTTCTGGAAAAGGGGAGGAGGGGTTTTCTCAGCTTAGCACACCGTCCTGCCTGAGCGAAGGGCAGATGGATTCCAGGAAGTAAATGCCACATGAATCATTTGCCCTTACTCAAGATGGCTGTGGCTGGAAATGCCAGGGCTTTATCTGATTTGCTGCAGCTTCTAATGCACATTGTGAGAAGCCCACAGTGTGCTAAGCTATTTTGGTAGAGGAGTGGAGCTTGTACAACCGTGCAAGACTGAAGGGAGGGCCGGAGGCCAGCTTGAAACACTTCTGACCAATTTTATCCATGACATTGTGGGCTGTCGGCTGACAAAGGCTAAGTACACATGTTTATTCTTACTGCTGGTCTGAAGAGCGTCACATTGAAAAAGCTTCCTTGAAGTCCCCTAAGGACCCCTTAGCTCCGGGATAGCTGAAGAAAGACCTTCACAGCTCATTCACACCTCTGTGCAAGTGTTGTGCTGTGCAGGATAACATGAGGCTGGGTGTGGAGGGAGCCTTCTAGATTACCTGTAAAATACAAACTGAACTGCAGCCACATAGGTGAGGATGGGAGCTATACTTCAATTACACTTACATGCGATAAAAGTGGGAATATGCACTTGTAGGAGTACTGCCCTTTTATAGGAGTACTGCCCTTTTATAGGAGTACAGTCGTTTTATAGGAGAACAGTCGTTTTATAGAAGAACAGTCGTTTTATAGGAGAACTGCCCTTTTATAGGAGTACAGCCCTTTTTATAGGAGTACAGCCCTTTTATAGGAGTACTGCCCTTTTATAGGAGTACTGCCCTTTTATAGGAGTACAGCCCTTTTATAGGAGTACAGTCGTTTTATAGGAGTACTGCCCTTTTATAGGAGTACTGCCCTTTTATAGGAGTACAGCCGTTTTATAGTAGTACAGCCGTTTTATAGGAGTACAGCCGTTTTATAGGAGTACAGCCGTTTTATAGGAGTACAGCCCTTTTATAGGAGTACAGCCGTATTATAGGAGTACAGCCCTTTTTATAGGAGTACCGCCCTTTTTATAGGAGTACCGCCCTTTTTATAGGAGTACCGCCCTTTTTATAGGAGTACAGCCCTTTTTATAGGAGTACAGCCCTTTTTTATAGGAGTACAGCCCTTTTTTATAGGAGTACAGCCCTTTTTTATAGGAGTACAGCCGTTTTATAGGGATAATGCAATTTAATAGGCACACTCAGTGAATGTGTGTATTGTCTTTTAATAGGGTACTATCATTTTACAGTAATACTGTCATTTTATAGTTAATTTTATATGAGTACAGACAGTTAATAGGAGTACTGCCATTTATAGAAGTGCTGTTATTTATTAGGAGCACTGTCATGTCATAGGAGTAAGCAATTGCTGTAATTTTATAGGGGTACTATCATTTTAGACGTCGTTTCATTAGAGGTACTATAATTTTATAGGTAAATTTATTAGAGGTACTGTCATTTTATAGAAGTACTGTCCTTTTATAGGTCGTTTCATAGGGGTACAATCATTTTATAAGTCATTTTATTAGAGGTACTGTCATTTTTGAAAGTCATTTTATAGGGGTACCGTAATTTTATCTGTCATTTTAGAGGAGTACTTTAGAATGCATTCAGCGAGGATTAAGCGATTTTCATGGGGCATTTAGCGATTGCTGGAAGACCGCTGCCAGGGCTCAGCAGAGAAAGGCTCAATAAATGATTTTCTTCTACAAGCTCCAACCAACACTCCTGACAATTTTTAACAAAATGCTCAGAGAATGTGACGCTCACACTTTACAAGTGTAAAAGGAATTTCAGTCCCCATAACGCCCCAACCCACGTCACCGGTGCCACCGTCTTTGAGAATACAGGGCTTGCCCAGGTGTGCTGAAGAGCTCTGCCCAGCCTTCAGGACCTGGAAGAAACCCGCGCATGCGTTGTTTTCCCCTACCATGTGCAGGAATCCTGAGACCCGGGACTTCCATGACTGTGGCAGGGAAACCCCCCTGTGTGTGTGTAAATGGAGAGGAGCCCCTTTTAGCGCATTTGTGAATGTGTGGAATCTGCAGGAGTGCAATTCATACCTAGGCAGGAGGAGGAGGTAGTGCAGCACAAAACAGTAAAAAACACCTAAAGATTCTAAGGGGCTGAAGCCAGGTGTAAATAACTTGTTTTTTTGGGTGGAACTCCGCTTTAAATGCAAGCAGTGTAAGTATCTGAATGTGACCTGGTATCAGCTTCTTGCAGTCTCTGTACAACAGAGCTAAGACTGGTAGAAGGATAAGGAGCCAATCATGTACTAACAAGAAGCATGCTAATAGGAGGAGAAAGCAGAGTGATGGGTGCATCACTGTGCTGTGTCTCTTTTCGTTGCCCAATCACAGGCTGCGGTGGGTCTAGGACCACCTGAGCTCAGAGGAAGTGGGTTGAATGATGCTGACCATCAGACTGAGGACATCTAATGGCAGAAAAAAAAGAATAACGCAGAGAGAATTTCTGGATTGAAGTTCAATATCGCAGCAAAATCCAGTTTCTTAATTTAATCTTTTAACAGAATATTCATTTTTATCTCATTTCTGGCTAGAGAGAACGATGGTTGTATGTCATGTAATGGGTTAAAGGTAGGGTTGCCACCTGTCTGGGATTCACCCGGACAGTCCGGGATTCACCCGGACAGACAAGGTTTTGAATCATGTGTCCAGGTTTCAGGCAGACTGAAACCCGGACACATTATTCAGACCGGGCTGTGGCTACCCAAGTAACTGAGATAGTTACACACACATCTGTTGCTGTCCGGGAGCTGTGGGTGGCTGTCTGGGGGCAGGTTTGGTATAACTGGGGGGGGAGGGGGCAGGGCAATGATGTCAGCAGGAGCAATTTGGCCACACCCACTGTTCACTGCAGCACGCTATGTGCACCGCATTACTACTTTCCTTGGGACACCCAAAGGTGTCCCAGACTGATAAAGTGTCCGGGTTTGGCTTGAAGAAAAGGTGGCGACCCTGTTAAAGGTCCTATAGCCCAGGGAGTGGG
>CM053035.1:194143593-194206093 GCA_028564925.1 Lithobates sylvaticus | reverse complement strand
AGGGCATGGTACCCTCACCTGGGGGCTACGTGCTGGTCCTAGACCAAAATAATACTAGGGCATGGTAACCTCACCTGGGGGCTACGTGCTGGTCCTAGACCAAAATACTAGGGCATGGTACCCCTTACCTGGGGGCTACGTGCTGGTTTTAGACCAAATAATACCAGAGGATGGTACCCTCATCTGGGGACTGTGTTCTGGTCTTAGACCAAATAATACCAGAGGATAGTACCCTCATCTGGGGGCTGCATGCTGGTCTTAGACCAAAATAGTTCTAGAGCATGGTACCCTCCTGGGGGCTGCGTGCTGGTCTTAGACCAAAATAATACTAGAGGGTGGTCCCCTCTCCTGGGGGCTGCGTGTTGGTCTTAGACCAAATAATACCAGAGGATAGTACCCTCATCTGGGGGCTGCATTCTGGTCTTAGACCAAATAATACCAGAGGATAGTACCCTCATCTGGGGGCTGCGTGCTGGTCTTAGACCAAAATAATACTAGAGGGTGGTCCCCTCTCCTGGGGCCTGCGTGCTGGTCTTAGACCAAAATAATACTAGAGGATGGTACCCTCACCTGGGGGCTGCGTGTTGGTCTTAGACCAAATAATACTAGAGGATAGTACCCTCATCTGGGGGCTGCATTCTGGTCTTAGACCAAATAATACCAGAGGATAGTACCCTCATCTGGGGGCTGCGTGCTGGTCTTAGACCAAAATAGTTCTAGAGGATGGTACCCACCACGTGCTGATATTAAACCAAACGAATACTAGACCATGGTACCCTTACCCAGGGCTGTGTGCTGATATTTAAGAAAAATAAAACTAGAACGTGATACCCTCACCCAGGGTTGTGTGCTAATCTTAGACCAAAATAATACTAGAGCTGGGTACCCTCACCCAGAGCTGCGTATTAAGCTAAAACCAAAATAATACTAGAGCGCGGTACCTTCACCCAGGGTTGCGTGCTAATATTGGACCAAAATAATACTAGGCGATGGTACCTTCATTAGGGGTTACATGCTTGTTTGACACCTAAATTATACTAGAGCATGTACCTTCAACCAAGGGGTGTGTGCTGGTCTTGGACCAAAAAAATACTAGAGTGTTAACCTTACGGAGTACTGCTTGCAACTCTCACTGGGGGGGTTGCATGCTGGTCTTAGACCAAAATAATACCAGAGTGTTATCCTTACCCAGGGCCAAAATGATCTTGGACCAAAATAAAACTAGAGTGTGTTACGCTCACCTGGGGGCTACTTGCTAGTCCTGGACCAAAATAATGCTAGAGTGGTACCTCACCAGGAGTTGCGTGCTGGTTTTAGACCACAATAATACTAGAGCGTTGGCCTTACAGAGGGATGCATGCTAGTCTTAGACCAAAATAATACAAGAGGAAAAACCCTCATCGGGGGGCTGTATGCTGGTCTTAGACTAAATGAATACTAAAATGTTACCCTTACTAGAGGCCAGCATGCTGGTCTTGGCAAGCAGAAGTCCTGAAGGTCTTTGGCACCAAAGCTTGGAAACTTTTTTCTTAGAAATCCGGTAAAACCAGGAGAGGGATTGGCTGGTTGGAAAAACCACGTTGCCCGAAACGGCAGATTTAATGATTTAATTGTCGCATGTACATCTGAGAGCAATTCAGATTACGATTCCAATTTTACAAATTGTACCAAATTGTCTCTCTCTAATAGAAATGACTCTTGTGCTGGAAGGTGGTGGTCATTCGAGGTAGTGGCAGTTGTGTGGATGGTACCAGAACTGTTCAGATGTAGATAATGTCTGAATTTTGTCTGTATAAAAGTCCTGGAGGTGTATTGAGTCTACTGGGATAGAATGTGATGGCGTAGGGCCCTGATCCAATCTTCTGTTGTGTCTGAAGAAATATTGGTCCATGTATGGTTGCTTGTATCTGGAGATGTGAGGTTTATTTTGTGGATGAAGTGTTGATGGTGTTTCTGGTCTTTGATCTGTTGTCATTTATTCTGATTTTCACTCACTAAAATCTTGATAGCCTAAGTAAAAGAGGACCTCATGGCTTGCTAAGAGTTGTAGTTCCCCAGCTGCTAAAACACTGTCCATCTTTCTGATGATGGGGGGCCATGAAGTCTTCTGTGGCCCATAAATGGGTTGTTGCTTCCCCAGGCAGAGTTTTGTAGGGGTTAGATGTCAGCTCCCAGGCTTGTTATTAGTAACAATGTTGAAAAAGGAAGAGAAGGCAATGAAGCATGAAATTCCAGATATCTGATATAGCTCAGATACTGTGTGCTCAGCCACTGAGGACATTGGTACAATGTATGGGGGACATGCTCCATTCATGTACTGTATACCAACCACATACTGTAAGGGATAGGCAGTACAGGCAGGTGTCCAAAGGTCCTCAGTGCCTATATACATGATACCCAGAGCATAGCCAGAGCACACCTCACTGCACTACCTATGGGGGTCTACAGCACTCTACTGGGCTCCTGTGTACAGAACCGAGTATATAACAGACCCTGTATATACTGTACTGGGCTCCTGTGTACAGAACCGAGTATATAACAGACCCTGTATATACTGTACTGGGCTCCTGTGTACAGAACCGAGTATATAACAGACCCTTATATACTGTACTGGGCTCCCATGTACAGAACAGAGTATATGGCAGACCCTGTGTATATACTGTACTAGGCTCCCATGTACAGAAGAGTATATGGCAGACACTATATATACTGTACTGGGCTCCTGTATACAGAATAGAGTATATGGCAGACCCTGTGTATATACTGTACTAGGCTCCAATGTACAGAAGAGTATATGGCAGACACTATATATACTGTACTGGGCTCCTGTATACAGAACAGGGTATATAGCAGACCCTGTATATACTGTACTGGGCTCCCATGTACAGAACAGGGTATATAGCAGACCCTGTATATACTGTACTGGGCTCCCATGTACAGAACAGGGTATATAGCAGACCCTGTATATACTGTACTGGGCTCCCATGTACAGAACAGGGTATATAGCAGACCCTGTATATACTGTACTGGGCTCCCATGTACAGAACAGGGTATATAGCAGACCCTGTATATACTGTACTGGGCTCCCATGTACAGAACAGGGTATATAGCAGACCCTGTATATACTGTACTGGGCTCCCGTGTACAGAACAGAGTATATGGCAGACCCTGTATATACTGTACTGTGCTCCTGTATACAGAACAGAGTATATAGCAGACCCTGTATATACTGTACTAGGCTCCTGTGTACAGAACAGAGTATATAGTGACATTTGCATGAACCGTACTGAGCTGAGTAAATATTGGACCCTGTATATACTGTACTTTGCTCCTGTGTATAGCACTGAATATATTGCAGTGACTGTACAGTATATACTGTATTCGGCTCCTATATGCAGAAGTATTTGGCTCATATGTATATGCATACTCCGTTCCCATGTACAGAACTGAGTATATAGCGTAGTCTGTATATACTACTATACCCATCTTCTGTGTATTCTGTACTGCTGTGTATACTGGACTGTTCTTCCTATAGACTGTCCAGTGCAGAGTATATGGTGGGCCCTGTGCAGTTTGTCCCTATATAGTGTTCAGTATGTAACATGGACTATATGGTGGGCCCTGTGTATACTGGACTGGTCTCCCTATAGACTGTCCAGTGCAGAGTATATGGTGGGCCCTGTGTATACTGTAAAGTTCTCCCTATATAGTGTGTACAGTGCAGCGTATATAGTGCATCCTGTGTATACTGTACTCTGTATATTGTACTGTTCTCGCTATAGGTTGTACAGTGCAGAGTATATAGCGCACCCTGTGTATGCATTACTGTTCTCGCTATAGGTTGTACAGTGCAGAGTATATAGCGCACCCTGTGTATACTGTACTGTTCAGAGTATATGGCTGTACACGGTAGGACCACATTTGATGGGAGTCGCTCCTGACAGTCCTGGGAATGGATGTGCATCCTGTAAATAGCTGCTAAGTAGTGTGGAAATGGAGGGAGCTGCATGTAAGTGGTGGCAGGGGTCACAGTCTTGTCAGTTATTAGGCCCGGCCCCCCCCCTGGGGGGGATTACTGAGACCCTCCAGCCTGGAATGGTTTTCCCAGCCTGCACCCATCTGACACCTGAGCAGACATTTTTCTTCCCTTCCTGACACAAATCACAGGTTTGGGAACAGAAGGTGTCGGGGACTGGAGATGAGAAAACACAGGGACTGCTTTTTATAGCCGGAATCCCCAAACTGACAGATTAGCCCTTTACTTAAAAAAAAAAACAATATCCGGGGGGGGGCCAGCACCTAGAGCAGAATTAAAGTGTCTATGGACAAAAGTTTTTTTTCAGTTTTTGATAGAGCTGAGAAGAATCGGACCCCCCCCCCGTCAGGTTTTACCACTATCTGGGGGCCCCATTAGTAAGATTTTCGCTCACTTCCTGTTCTGGGTGCAATGTTTACCCAGACAGGAAGTGAGGAAAAATCTGCATGGGAACACAGCCAATCATAACAAGCTGACTTTTTTTTTTTTTTTACTTCTGTCTGTGTAGCTGTTGGAGGGTTTTCTTTACTTCCTGTCTGGGGAAAAAAAAAGGTTGTCCCCGAGACAGGAAGTGAGGACAAAGCTTTCTAACAGAGCCATGGACAGCAATAAAAGCTGACCGGGGGTTCTCATCCTTCTCCACTTTAGCCACAACAAGAATATACCTTAAACAAAGATATATATATATATATTAGGGCTGGGGAAAAAATCGATTTGAATCTTGAATCGAGTTGAGAGGTCAAATCTTTTCAAATTTTCAGAAAATCGTTTTTTTTAAGATATATTTTTTTTTTCACCAGGACTGGCGCTGACACCGCGCCGGTCCTGAGGAGCTGCGAGTAGGAGTTTTTAGGTAAGGCCGCGGCTTCGGCCTAGTCCGCAAGGCCGGACGCTGTGGACTAGGCCGAAGCCGCGGACTAGGCCGAAGCCGCGGCCTCGTCTAAAAACTCCTACTCGCAGCTCCTCAGGACCGGCGCAGTGTCCATTTTCTTTTTTGGAGAAAATCGCCCAGCTCTAATATATATATATATATATATATATATATATATATATATATATATATATATATATATATATATATATATACACATTATATTCTGTGTTTGATCAGCTTTTATTGTATCAAATCTGCTCCCATGATGCATCAGAAACTCCCTCTTCTCAGCTTTGCGTAATTGCTATACGCGGTGCGATAAAATTGAAAGATTAATGTCCGATCGACAAAACCATTGAATCATACATCGAACGAGTGAGGCAAAAACTGCACGGCTGAGCAACAAGTGACAGACAGTGACAGTTTGATCATTCCAAGTCAATTGGCTGTGCGGAAAGAAATTGATCGTATGGAGTCAATCAATGGCCTTTTTGCGCCCTTGTGAATCGCCTACAGTCGAGCAAAAAAACTTCCTTGATTAACTCAGTACAATAATTTTTTTTTTTTCCGCCACAACTGATCAGCTTGGGTCGATTAAAACCCAAGTGTCGCTGGTCACTTGGCCCGTGCCAATTCTGACTCAATTGATCGTTGTACATTTCGATCATTTTGCCGGATCAGACTTCGATCATTTGGTTTTGATCATACCGTGTATGGCTACCATAAGCTGCACCATCTATCATTGTGATGTCACAGAAGGGGTGGGCACAGACGCATCACCTTCCACAGTGCCTGATCCCAGACCTCACATTAATTGCTTTTTTCATTGTAAGAAAAAGGAGTAGCGTGATTATTATTAGCTGTTTATTCTCAAACAATACTCTGCTTTTCAATCAGACCTGTGATCGGTAAAATAAAACTTCCTCTTAGCATTATCTGCATGTAAATCAACCGCGCTATTCGGTGTAATTATAGGAAAAGCTGTGCAGAGTAAACAGAGTTTATTTTATGACAAGCAGGCAAATTTAGCGAATTGGCCAACCTACAGTTACTTGTATATTCTGATTTGTTCTCCAGCATTAAACACCACCCCCCCCCCCCCCCCCCCAAAAAAAAAAAATAAAAAAACACTTTAGTGAGCATCTTGGGGTAAAAAATCCCCATTTGCAGAATGGGGTGTAAATCCAGATGTGCAGCAAGTGGATGCAACACGTAACGCAATCCAACAAAGGCAGGCAACAATGTTCTCCTTAACTTACCGTATATACTTGAGTATAAGCCGACCCGAATATAAGCCGAGGCACCTAATTTTACCACAAAAAACTGGGAAAACGTATTGACTCGAGTATAAGCCTAGGGGGAGAAATGCGCAGCTACTGTAAGTGGAAAAGAGGGTCAACAATGCCCATTTGAAGCCTCACTGTGCCCATTTGCAGCCATAGGTCCCCCGACCTTCAAACTTGGTAGTTAAGTGTTCCTAGATGCCCCCTAGCTGCAGCCAAAATTTGGGGTCTCTGGACCCAAAGAGTCCCGAAATGACATTGCTGCAGATGGACACAGTTGACCGACTTTGGGGCCCTGTATCTTGGGGACACTTGGTGCTAGATATGTGGTAATGCTAGTTCCACTGGGTTTGCACACCAAATTTGGGGTTCCTAGCACTAAGTGGCCCAGAGATACTCCAAAGTCAGGTCGGAAAATGTCGAGCACTTTTCTGCAGCAGAGAATGACATTTTCCGAACCGACTTTGGGGCCCCGTATCTCGGAGCCACTTGGTGCTAGGAACCCTATCTGGATATGTTGTAGTGCTAGTTCCACTGGGTTTGAATACCAAATTCCCAAAGGGTCCCGAAATGACATTGCTACAGATGGGCACAGTTGACCGACTTTGGGGCCCTGTATCTCGGAGCCACTTGGTGCTAGGAACCCCAAATTTGGATATGTTGTAGTACTAGTTCCACTGGGTATGCATACAAGTAGCGCAGGAACGCATAGTAGGCGTTGCACCGATTTGAACTGTGCCATGGCTGACAATACGGTGCGACCTGTCAAATCGCATGACAAGACGCAGCAACGTGAATGAGGGCTTAGAAAACTTCAGAACATCAACTTATCACAAACTTTAATTTTTTTTTTTTTTTTACACTTTGGAAATAATAAAACCCTCCAGCTTTTTTTTTTTAGTTGTCTGGTGTATTTTGGCTGCGTTAAGATTGATGGGCGTTTGCACCATGCCCAGCAGGGAAGGTTTTGCTCCAAGCTGTGTGTCTGGGACGGGGCGTCCTGTCAAAGGAGACGTTTCTTTGACAAGCCCCCCCCCTCTTGCGTTCATGAATATGTATCCTGGCTAATCGCTTTTACTTTCATAAATTCTCATTAAGTGCCCAAAAGAGCCACATAATTGTCGCCGACATTGATCCCCATTAATAAATTTCCTCCGGTTTGCCGGCGGTCGTTGGCTTCGGAGACCATTAGAAGGAACAAGGCTGGAGTTGGGGAGATAGGATAATGACTCGCAGCCATCTGACCTAATTATACACAGATTTTCCCAGCATTGTTCCATGGCGGAACAACAAGAAATTAGACATCCTTTTCTAAGAAAGACGCCTCGCAGTGACAAACAAAAGAATCTTTAATATTCATTACATGATTAGGGAGCAGCCACAATTACTGTAATCAAGAGGAGGCGATTTGTGCCTTCAAGTTCCCGGGGTTCCTCGTGCATTCATTAAGTCGGCAATGTTGAAAGTTGGGCGTGCGCCGGTTCGTTAGAGTTGATTGTTGCGGTATCTGTCTAAAACCGGAGCATGGCCTTTTATTTAAAGTGGATCTATACTTAATAGTGATACAATGCAGGTTCCATTTTTGTTAAACGTTATATGAATCTGTAGGGTATACACCAGCCCCACCAATCAAAGTACCTTATTAGGGAACTACCTTTTCTTACCTTAAATAAAATAAACCCCCCCAACCTTCTTGATGTGACTTGCAGCCTAGACAACCTACCGCTTATACTCGAGTATAAGCCGAGTTTTTCATTTTTTGAGCTGAAAATGCCCCCTCGGCTTATACTCAAGCCAAGCACTTTTCTGCAGCTGAGAATGACATTTTCCAACCCGACTTTGACGTGCTAGGAACCCCAAATTTGGTGCGCAAACACAGCGGAACCACCACTACAACATATACAAGATGGGGTTCCTAGCATCAAGTGGCCCCGAGATACGGGGGCCCCAAATTCGGTTTGGAAAATGTCATTCTCTGCTGCAGAAAAGTGCTTAACGTTTTCCGAACCGACTCTGGGGCCCCCCGTATCTCAGGGGCCACTTGGATCTAGGAATGTTGTAGTGCAAGTTCCACTGGGTTTGCATACCAAATTTAGGGTTCCTAGCACCAAGTGACCCCAAGATACGGGGCCACAAAGACGGTCAACTTTGTCCATCTGCAGCAATGTCATTTCGGGACCCTTTGGGTCCAGAGACCCCAAATTTTGGCTGCAGCTAGGGGACATTTAGGAACCATTAACTGCCAAGTTTGAAGTTCGGGGGACTTATGGCTGCAAATGGGCACAGTGAGGCATGCAAATTTTGGCTGCAGCTAGGGGCATCTAGGAACCCTTAACTACCAAGTTTGAAGTTCGGGGGGACTTATGGCTGCAAATGGGCACAGTGAGGCTGCAAATGGGCATTGTTGACCCTCTTTTCCACTTACAGTAGCTGCGCATTTCTCACCCTAGGCTAATACTCAAGTCAATACGTTTTCCCAGCTTTTTGTGGTAAAATTAGGTGCCTCGGCTTATATTCGGGCCTGCTTATACTCGAGTATATACGGTAAATCACATGGTCTGTTGCTTCCATAGGCATTGGGAATATATGAAATCACTAGAGACTGCAAAGACTCTATTACAGCCTTTCTCAAACATTTTAACCTAGAAAAACACGTAAAAACATTTTCAGGTCTCTGGGAAGACCTACTAAAACCAATTGGAGGTTGTTGGGGAAGATGCCCCTACATTGGCATAGCTCCCAACTGTCCCTGATTTAAGAGGGACCGTCCCGGGTTTGGAACAAAGTCCCTCTACCCTTCTCTCTTTCTCATTTGTCCTTCATTTTGGTCTGATCTATATAGTTGTATATAAAAAGTGTTTTCCAGTGCTAAACCTTTCATCCAATTTTTAAATTGCTGCGTCTGTAAATTTAGAAAGCTAATATAAAGGAATAGTAATGGTAAAAAAAAAAAAGTACTTGTTGGGTTTAACTAATCATTTTATATGTATAATTCTCCTTTAAGGGATCATGGCAGGGGTTATGTCTTATGCCTACATACTTTTGCTAATAGGTGCCCCATCTTCCCATCTCAAAAAGTTGGGAGGTATGCATTGGTGGTTAGTGGGAAGAATACAACCCTTACAGTGGTGAACAGAATGCCTCCCTTCTAAACACTTGAAGAGATCTACCAAGTGGTGTTGGCCCCAGAACTTTGAAGGCATCATCGGAAGGGAGGTAAATTAGCCACAGCTCAAAAAACTCCTAGTAACCTGAGGTGGAACTCAAGGATGGGGAATAATGACAATCTCTGGAGGAACCCAAGGCTTCTATGGAACCCTGGTTGACAATATAAACTTTTGGAGGAATCCAAGCCTTCCACACAAACCTGGTTTAGAACAATAGCAACCTCTTCAGGAACTCAGGGCTTCCATGGAACCCTGGTTGACAATAGCACTCTTTGAAGGAACCTTGACTTTTTTTGGAACCCTGAGAATATCAACCTCTGGAGGAACCCTAGTTGACAAGAATAGCAACCTCTGGGGGAACTCAGGGCTTCCATGGAACCCTGGTTGACAATAGCAACCTCCCTGAAGGAACCCTGAGCTTTTTTGGAATCCTGGTTGAGAATAAGAGAAACCCCTGAAGAAATCTTAGGCTTTTACGGGAACCCTGGTTTAGAATAAGAGCAACCCCTGAAGAAACCTTAGGCTTTTACAGGGAACCCTGGTTGAGAATAATTGCAACCTCTAGAGGAACCCTAGGCTTTTATGGGAACCCTGGTTTAGAATAAGAGCAACCCCTGAAGAAACCTTAGGCTTTTACAGGGAACCCTGGTTGAGAATAATTGCAACCTCTAGAGGAACCCTAGGCTTTAATTGAACCCTGGTTGAGAACAATAGCAACCTTTGGGGGAACTCATGGCTTCCATGGAACCCTGGTTGACAATAGCAACCTGAAGGAACCCTAAGCTTTTATGGAACCCTGGTTGAGAATAAGAGCCACCCCTGAAGAAACCTTAGGCTATTATGGAACCCTGGCTGAGGAAAATTGCAACCTCTAGAGGAACCCTAGGCTTCCACTGAACCCTGGTTGAGAGCAGTAAACTTTTCTGGTCAACTTACTGAGAGATTGATCAGAATGGCACAAACCTACAGCTTCACATGTTGGTGTTACCTAGGGCAGTCTGCATGCAAATGAAGCCTGCCTAGGAACACTTACTCCTCCAGACCCACCCCCCTTTTAAAATCCTATTCTAACTACCCTGTTGAAGGAAAAAGCTTATACTTGCCTATTGGCAGGGCGCATTGGTCCGGTCATGTGATCGGCTCCCAGCAGCAGCTTCAGGGTAAAGGAGGGACGGCCAACAACGAATGTCCAATAATAAGCCTATGGGTGACATCACTGTACAGCCATTGGAGCCATTATTGATCATCTCTCCTCCCCCCTGAAGCCAGCCGCTGAGGCGATCACATGACTAGACCGCCGAGCACTGTGAATAGGTCATTTATAAGCATTTCCTTTCTTCGGAGTAATTGGAATAGGGGATTTTGAAGGGCGGCAGAGCAGACATAAGCATAGTTAGGAATAGCCTGAACTTCTACTTTAACTCCTCCAAAGAGCCAACCCACTACTTGCATCATGAGAGGTGTACTGAGGGATGGTGATGTGATGCCTTCAGGAAGTTATGTAGAGCACCCTACTGGCCCCTCCCACCTGCCATGATCTGCCTGCATTGCCTAGCGAAGCACAGCGACCTGATGATGTCTAAAATAACGTATGTAATGAAAACGGGAGGTTTTATCTAAATTTTTCAATATCGCGTTGATGACAGGGCAAAGGAGGAACTGGGGAACGCAAAATCTGAGCCAATTAAACCTCAGCTTTCAATTCTTCAAATATAGAAAACATATTTTTCTCCTGCCGCCATCTGGTGCTTCTCCGGGCTCTCCCGTGCCATCGGGGGCCCGGAGAAAGAATCGCCCGCCGCCGGATGACGAGCATAGAGATTTCCAGTGACCAGATGGTCACCAATCATCTCTATGACCGCCGGAGGCCCGGGCGTGATGTTATGACGTCACGCCCGGTACCCGGAAGTAAACAAAGCCGCGATCGCGGCTGTCAGCATGAGATCGGTGAATTTTTTATTTATCGATCTCATGCTTTCCAGCCTGGAGGGTCTTATTGACCCCACATCTCTACATAAAGAGGACCTGTCACATACATTCCTATTACAATGGATGTTTACATTCCTTGTAATAGGAATAAAAGTGATCCAAAAAAAATTTTTTTTTAAAATGTGTAAAAATTTAAAGTAAAAAAAAAAAAAAAAAAAAAAATTTAGAACGCCCCTGTCCCCGGTAGCTCGCGCTCGGAAGCGAACGCACACGTAAGTCCCGCCCACATATGTAAACGCCGCTCAAACCACACATGTGAGGTATCGCCGCGTGCGTTAGAGCACGTGCAACAACTCTAGCACTAGACCTCCTCTGTAAACTGGTAACCTATAAAAAAATTTTAAGTGTCGCCTATGGAGATTTTCAAGTACCGAAGTTTGGCGCCATTCCATGATTGTGCGCAATTTTAAAGCGTGGCATGTTAGGTATCAATTTACTCGGCGTAACATCATCTTTCGCATTATATAAAAAAATTGGGCTAACTTTACTGTTTTTTGTTATTTTTTAATTCACGAAAGCATTTTTTTTTCCAAAAAAAAAAGGCGTTTGAAAATTTATTGTGCAAATACCGTATGAGATAAAAAGTTGCAATGACCGCCATTTTATTCCCTAGGGTATCTGCTAAAAAAAACATATATATAATGTTTGGGGGTTCTGAGTAATTTTCGAGCAAAAAATTCAGATTTTTACATGAAGGAGAGAAGTGCCAGAATAGGCTCGGTATTGAATCTGCTCATTACTTGTATATAAATGGGTTTTATAAAGATACAAACATTGACGCGTACATAGGATGGTATATTAGGATTGTGATTACTGGAATAATATGGGCGAAGCTACTCGAGTATTAACCCCAGAGGGTAGAAGCCTCCTTTAATGACACCCATAAAATTGGAGCCCCCTTGTTGTTCTTCTCCTGACAGCTCCCAGTGATAAATCCCCCCACACTTTTTTTTTTTTTTTTTTCTCAAGTAACAAAATCCAATTTAAAGGCAGGAATTTGTGTGAATGCATCAGGCTCAAGTTCCTAAAATTTATGGCTCTCTAGGACAGCAACTTGAGCTCAGAGAGTGACTGAAACTCCGGGAGAGTGACAAATAGTCCAATGCAAAGGGGGTAGAGGAACATTCCCTGCGGCGGGGGAGGGGGTGGAAGCCATAGGCCCCCTTTTAAGACAGCATTGTTAAAAAAAAAAAAGGGGGGGGGTGGGGGGGGGGCACTATTCTTAAAGCTGCAATTATGTGATGTGTGAAGGAGCTCTCAGCACAATGTTTGTGTGTGTTGTGCAAGGCTGGAGTGCCTCTACTTGTTTGTACACGTTGTTTTGTCTGATTCCCACCGATCGACTTTGTGCTTTTTAGTGTTTTTTGGTGTCGTTTTTTGAAGTTGCAGTTAATAACTTTAGATGTGGGGAACAGATGCTAAAATCCAATGTAGCAGCTGGATTCATAAATAAAAAAACGGGGAATCGGCGATGGAGCGCGCAGAATGCGAGGAGCGGTGATGTCACCAATGCCCGTCCACCTCTAGACTAAACTCTGCAGTCCGTAGGACCTATTAATATACCCAACATGCAGGAAAATATCCCCTTTTGTCATCTACGAAACTGGGCGGGATTGTAAAAGCTGCAGAAAGACACCGTTTAACGGCAACATGTGAAAATGTTTCATTTAACCGCTTCAGCCCCGGAAGATTTTACCCCCTTCCTGACCAGAGCACTTTTTGCGATTCGGCGCTGCGTCGCTTTAACTGACAATTGCGCGGTCGTGCGACGTTGTACTCGAACAAAATTGACGTCCCCACAAATAGAGCTTTCTTTTGGTGGTATTTGATCACCTCTGCGGTTTTTATTTTTTGCGCTATAAACAAAAAAAGAGCGACAGCTTAAAAAAAAAAGCAATATTTTTTACTTTTTGCTTTAATAAATATCCCCCAAAAATATATAAAAAGTTTAGGCCGATACGTATTCTTCTACATATTTTTGGTAAAAAAAAAAAAATGCAATAAGCGTATATTGATTGGTTAGCTCAAAAGTTATCGCGTCTACAAAATAGGGGATAGATTTATGGCATTTTTATTATACATTTTTTTTTATTAGTAATGGCGGCGATCTGCGTTTTTTTTTTTTCGTGACTGCGACATTATGGCGGACACATCGGACACTTTTGACACATTTTTGGGACCGTTGTCATGTATACAGCGATCAGTGCTATACAAATGCAATGATTACTGTGTAAATGACACTGGCAGGGAAAGGGGTTAACCACTAGGGGGCGATGAAGGGGTTAAGTGTGTCCTAGGGAGTGATTCTAACTGTGGGGGGAGGGGCTACCTAGGTCATGACAGAGATCACTGCTCCCGATGACGGGGAGCTGTAGATCTGTCATGACACAAGGCAGAATGGGGAAATGCCTTGTTTACATAGTCATCTCCCCAATCTACCTCTCCAGACCGCAAAAGAACATCGAGTTGCCGGGAACCCGCGGGCACAATTTTATATACGGACTTGATATACAAGCGATGTCTTGATATACAAGTAGCGTCATATCACAACTGAGTATAAAAGAGAAGAGAGTGTAGCAATGTGACCAGGTTGTGTAACCATAAAATGTCCATCCACAAATGGAAGCCTCCACAAGGGGATTAGAAGAAAAATCCAGCAGGAGCTCCAGAGTATAAAAGAGAAGAGGGGCGCCTCTAAGTGTAGCCAGAGGCAGCTCTAGGCTATGTGAGGCCTTAGGCAAAACTTACACATGAGGCCCCACTCATGCCCGTAATAGGAAAAAAAAATACAAGAACACAGAAAAGAGGGTGAGATAAAGAGGGGGGGGGGGGAGAGAGAATCAGTGATTGAGCAGAGGCAAATTAGGAGGCCGCGAGGCCCCTGTGAGTGCAAGGCCTTAGGCAACCGCCTAATTAGAGAGCCGCCTCTGAGTGTAGCAATATGGTTACATTTAATGAAGGTACAACATTTAGCAACTCGCATGGTTGATGATTAAAAGAGGCACATCTAAGTATGGAGGCATCCGGAGTAAAGCTGTCCACATAGACCGTCCTCCGCACCGCCATTGACGTCTTCTCTTGCACGTTGCGCTCCACGATCGGTCCAAGCCTCGCTTTCAGATCGTTCTTCTGCAGGGTAGTCTTCCCGGTCACGATTGCAGACTGACAGCGGTGAGCCGGTGGAACGGAGGACGGTCTATGTGGACAGCTTTACCCCGGATGCCTCCATACTTAGATGTGCCTCTTTTAATCATCAACCATGTGAATGTTGGACCTTCATTAAATGTAACAATATTGCTACACTTAGAGGCGCCTCTCTTCTCTTTTATACTCTGGAGCTCCTGGTGGATTTTGCTTCTAATCCCCTTGTGGGGGCTTCCATTTGTGACATTTTATCGTTACACAACCTATCACATTGCTATAATCTTTTTATATGGACTATAAACTGAAGGATTTATGAATAAATGTTGGTGGAACGAATCATTTGAGTTTCCATTATTTCTTATGGGGAAATTCGCTTTGATATACAAGTGCTTTGGATTACAAGTGTGTTTCTGGAAGGAATTACGCTCGCAATCCAAGGTTTTACTGTATTTATGTCTCCATGATCTCTTCAGTGGATGTGCTCTGAACAATGTCCCCTTTTTTATCTTTGAGATCAGCGGAAACTCAATTAAGCTCATGGAAAATGTATTAACCTATTAAAAGGCACATGATGAAAACTCCTAAAATGATGAAGCTATTCAAATCCGACCTCCAGACTTCTCTTCAGTTTTGTACCGGCTCCTCTCTTGTACTGAAACTCGTTTCACTGCACACTGTGAGCTTCTCACAATGTGCATTAAAGCGGAGGTCCGCCGAAATTATTTTTTTTTAAAAGTCAGCAGCTACAAATACTGAAGCTGCTGACTTTTAAAAATAAGGACACTCACCTGTCCAGGCTTCATTCGGACAGTCCAGGTTTTGAATCATGTGTCCGGGTTTCAGGCGGACTGAAACCCGGACACATTATTTAGACCAGGCTGTGGCTCCCCAAGTAACCAAGATTGTCGCACACAAATCTGTTGCCATCCGGGAGCTGGAGGTGGACGTTTGGGGGGCAGGTTCGGTATCACCTGGGGGGGCAGGGCGATGATGTCAGCAAGAGCAATTTGGCCACACCCACTGTTTGCTACGGCACGCTATGCGCACCACATTACTACTCTCCTTGGGGCACCAAAGGGTGTCCCAGGCTGCTAAAGTGTTCGGGTTTGGCTTGAAGAAAAGGTGCCAACCTTAGGTTAGGGGGCGGGGCGACACCCGTGTGCCCCTAATGGACGGGCTGCCATTGGTGACAGTGATTACATGATCACATCCTTCCCGCCCTCCAGACTTTTAGAACTGTTTTAAAGGGATGCCAAGGCGGGTGGGAAAGGGTTAAAGATTACTACCATTCTTCTCCTGTCATTGTGATTGTCATACGTATGCGTTTTCACCTCCTGGTTACGGATGAATTTTGGCAGCCCTGATGAAGGGGGATTTTTTTTTCCTGAAACGCGTCGTCTTCCTGTTATCAAATTCTATTTGGCAGTAAAGTTGTATTGAAATCATCAGACGCATTTGGCGCCCTGATTTCAGTATACACGATGTAGACCCATATTCTCTAGAAGACCCCTCGCCTTGTTGTAGAGGTGCCGAGGTTTTCACCAAATCCCACCAACACACTTGATTGGTTGGCGTTCAGTACCACATATTGCCCGTTTTTCTCGCGCCTGTAATAACAGAATCCCAGAGGAAAAAAAATCCATATTAAAAACCCCATCGTCCCTGAATTTCTCATATATTATCAGTCCGCTCCGACGCATTTAGCTGAGTTTTACTGCTTGCGTCCAATCGCTTGTCCATTGGCCGGTCTTGATTTATCAGAGGGTCATTACGGCGACAATGGGTACAATGGATTCCTGTCCCCGGGTCACCCAATATAACTCAACCTTGACGAGGGAAGCCATATCACCTTTATGGGGCCGCGCGTCCGATGACGGAGCGCGCCCGCCAGTTTTCCGGGAAGGAGGCGTATTTCTAATCGAGTTTGGATATTGCCGGGCTCTCTGGATTCCTTCTCCTAATCCGTTTTGTGGTGGCTTCAATTAGAGAGAGAGCCCCGGTGTAATGACACGGCTGCCCGCTCACCGCTCCTCCGGGTGATTAGAATAACAAAGCCGGGAGATGACATTTACTGAGCCGAGGTCAAAAGAAAAGGCTCAAGGTGACTATTAAAGGATTTGAAAAGAGAGAATGGAAAAAGCTTTGCTGCAGGAAAAGGACAAAACCCATCATGAGGTTCCCTTTAAAATGCTAATTTCTTTTTTTTTTTTCATTGAAAAAAGTATTTCTTTTTTTTTTTCATTGAAAAAAGTATTTCTTTTTTTTTTCTTTGTACAACTAAATGGAAGATGCACTGTAAGAGGATGCTAATAGAAGTCATTGTTTTCTTATCATTGGGGCATCTAAAAACACGCTCCAATGGCTTTAAATGACTTCTTAGTGCTTGTAGTCACTGAGCAGGCCAGGATCTCAGGATTTCCCCTCCCCCAGCAGTGCAGGTGTTCAAAACCCTAATGTGCAGGTGAGTCCTCGACTCGAAAAAGGTGACCCAAGAATACGACCCGGATTACTCAGTAAGGCCCCTTTCACACTGGGGCGGTTTTCAGACGGTACAGCGCTAAAAATAGCGCCTGTATAGCGCCTGAAAAAATCCGGCCCCATTCACTCCAGTGTGAAAGCCGGCGGGCTTTCACACTGGAGCGGTGCGCTAGCAGGACGGCAAAAAAAGTCCTGCTAGCAGCATCTTTGGAGCGGTATAGGAGCGGTGTATTCACCGCTCCTATACCGCTCCTTCCCATTGATTTGAATGGGACACCGCGGTAATACCGCGGCAATACCGCCGCGAAGCGCCGACGTGGCGGCGCTCTGCGGGGGATTTTAACCCTTCTTCGGCCGCTCGCGGGGGGTAGAACCGCACCGCGAGCGGCCGAATCCCCGCGGGCAAAATGACGGTAAAGCAGCGCTAAATATAGCGCTGCTTTACCGTCACCGCGGCTCCCGCCCCAGTGTGAATGGGGCCTAAACGATCGCACAGGTTTATATCAGGGTTACACCGATACCGAGTATTTGCACAAGTATTGGTACAAATGCACCGACACCTGAAACCGATACTTTCAGGCGCGGCTCTTTGAGCAGTCAGTGGGGTCTCCCCTGTTGACAACTGAAGTGTTAAAGAAGTTCGGTAATTGGAGCTGTCAAAAAAAAAAAAGAAGCCGGCAATGTTTATTAACAACATTGCTCAGCCCTGAAACACTAAAATAAAAAGAAACATTGTTTCTTTTTGTATCTTTCTGTTTCTTCATCTGCAGATCAAAGGGATGAACAAACGTTCCTCTGTTTAACCCCCTTAATAACACTTAATTTACTCTAATCAGGCTTAATTAACTCCCTATTCTCCTCCCATTTAACCGCTTGCCGACCGCCTCACGCCGATATACGTCGGCAGAAGGGCTCGTACAGGCAAACTAACGTACCCGTACGTGGCCCTTTAAGAGGCGGCCTGCGGGCCCGCGGCAAGCTCCGTGAGTCGGGTCACGGGTCCCGCGGACTCGATCATCTCATGGAGAGGAAGAACGGGGAGATGCTGATGTAAACAAGTATCTCCCCGTTCTGCCTAGTGACAGTGTCACTGTCACTGCTCCCTGTGATTGGGAGCTATGATCAGTGATGTGTCACACACAGCCACGCCCCCACAGTTAGAAACACTCCCCAGGACACACTTAACCCCTTCACTGCCAGTGTCATTTACACAGGAATCAGTGCATTTCGATAGCACTATAATATAATTATAATATAAATTATAATTATATTAACTTATAATATAAATTAAATTATAATATAAATGTAATTGTATAGCTGTATAAATGACAATGGTCCCAAAAATGTGTCAGAAATGGCTGACGTGTCCGCCATAATGTCTATTAATCAAAATCGCCGCCATTACTAGTAAAAAAAAGAATTTTTATTAAAAATGCCATAAAACGATCCCCTATTTTGTAAACGCTATAACTTTTGCGCAAACCAATCAATAATCGCTTATTGCTATTTTTTTTTTTACCAAAAATATGTAGAAGAATACGTATCGGCCTAAACTGAGGAAAAAAATGATTATTTTTTTTTTTTTTCAAATGTGGGATATTTATTATAGCAAAAAGTAAAAAATACAATAATCCTCTTTTATTTATGTAAAAGCTTTATTCCAAAAGATTAAAAAAAAAATGAAGTCAAACTCCAGTTTATCTAAATCTGCATCTAACACTCCCCTTCTTTCTGAATGGCAATGCTGCTGCACCAAAGCCTGTTCCCCCTGTGCTCCTTCCTCCAGAGTGGGGGGGGGGGGCGCTCTAATACAGGAGGTGTGTTGCTGGCCAGATCACCAGGTGAAAACAGAGGGAAAATGAATGCAGCCACCACTTCTAATGATTGGTTAGCTGCAATATATTCCATTTATGGTATTGGGTGTAATACGGCTTTAAATGTCGAATTTTAAGACCTGGCAGTTGTTGGTTATGGAGTTGTATGTATTGTATATTAGGAGTAGTTATGTGGTTTTCTCACCTGTAACGACCATAGAATGGGCTCTTCTCCATCCTGTATTTCTGCTGATGCAGCTTTTCTTGAACTCCAGCATCATAATTCTAGATTCTTCTTTATGACCAACACCATGCCGTGTTTTCTGGATCTCCAGCTGTTGCAGAACTACAATTCCCATGAGGCAAAGCAAGACTCTGACAGCCGCAAGCATGACACGCAGAGGAAGAGGCATGATGGGACTTGTAGTCTTGCAACAGCTGGAGCTCCACTAGCTGCATATCCCTTTTCGGAGAAAGCGGCATCGGTACTACGGACACGTTTTACCGCTGTCACCTTCGGGAAAGCAGCTCTAAGGAATACCATGCAACCATTGCCAGGGTGCATGTAGACCTGAAGTGGCTGCAAAAAGAGTGCAGGAGATCAGCAGAACAAAGGAAAACCAGTAGCAAAGTAAAATATCTTTGCAGCCTTGGAGAGGTAGGTGGCCATAGTGTCTAATGAAGGAGGTGCACAGACTTTATCCCTGCGATCAGGGCCGGTGCTACCACTAGGCAAACTAGGCAGCTGCCTAGGGTGCACTGCAGCCTAGGGCGCCTGGCCACTGGTGTTCCTACTCTAAGTCTCAGCACCAGCAGGCAGCCGCTGCTCCATTCAAACATCGTGTCAGAGGTGCAGCGGCGGACTGTGTCTGTGTCCCGACTCCCGAATGAATGGAAGGAAGCAAACATTCATTGATAGGCACTGGTAGGCTGCATCGATGGGCGCTGGTGAGGCTGCATTTGATGGGTGTGGGTGAGGCTGCATTTGATGGGCGCTGGTGAGGCTGCATTTGATGGGCGCTGGTGAGGCTGCATTTGATGGGCGCTGGTGAGGCTGCATTTGATGGGCGCTGGTGAGGCTGCATTTGATGGGCGCTGGTGAGGCTGCATTTGATGGGCGCTGGTGAGGCTGCATTTGATGGGCGCTGGTGAGGCTGCATTTGATGGGCGCTGGTGAGGCTGAATTTGATGGGCGCTGGTGAGGCTGAATTTGATGGGCGCTGGTGAGGCTGAATTTGATGGGTGCTGGTGAGGCTGAATTTGATGGGCGCTGGTGAGGCTAAATTTGATGGGCGCTGGTGAGGCTAAATTTGATGGGCGCTGGTGCATTTGATGGGCGCTGGTGAGGCTGCATTTGATGGGCGCTGGTGCATTTGATGGGCGCTGGTGAGGCTGCATTTGATGGGCGCTGGTGAGGCTGCATTGATGGGCGCTGGTGAGGCTGCATTGATGGGTGCTGGTGAGGCTGCATTGATGGGCGCTGGTGAGGCTGCATTTGATGGGCGCTGGTGAGGCTGCATTTGATGGGCGCTGGTGAGGCTGCATTTGATGGGCGCTGGTGAGGCTGCATTTGATGGGCGCTGGTGAGGCTGCATTTGATGGGTGCTGGTGAGGCTGCATTTGATGGGTGCTGGTGAGGCTGCATTTTATGGGTGCTGGTGAGGCTGCATTTTATGGGTGCTGGTGAGGCTGCATTTGATGGGCGCTGGTGAGGCTGCATTTGATGGGCGCTGGTGAGGCTGCAGTTGATGGGTGCTTCATTAAAAAGGTGGGGGTATACATGGGCAGGGCAAAGGGGGTGAAGCCAAGGGGGGCGGGCGGCAAAATCAGGTTTTGCCTAGGGTGTCAAAAATCCTTGGACCAGCCCTGCCTGCGATAGTGACACTGCGTATGCTTTTGGAGTTTTTTTTTATTACCCAGAAGTCAGCAGGGCTGTCCCGAGTTCCCCTCTCCCTGCTGTTCCATCCTTCCACGATTAGCGCTCTCTGTGTCCCTGCGCTGTGTTGTTCTGCAGCACTCCGGTGTTATCCCTTAATTACCTGTGATTAAGGCGGCGAATCCCGCTTGGCGTTGCTGTGAAATGTAATCGCGGATAAACAAACAATTTGCCATTACCTGTCTTGTGTCGATATCACTATGTAATTACTGCAGATTAATGTCATACCTTGTGCTGGGGGAGACGTCGCGGGAGGCGGAGAATTAGCTGAACGCCCGATCAGTACATAGTCTACGCCGCCAACGCAGAGGCTCTCCGACGCGCTTGTTGTGCTGCATAGTTTTGTCAAAATGTAAGGCATCGATCAATATTTATAATGAATTCTGTGGGATGGTACAAAGTCGGTAGGATGTGTTATTTATCTGTCTTTTCGTTGAGAAGCGGTGCTGGCCCAGCTCCTGTGTACAATGAAAGCTGCCCTTCTGGATCTTGCATTTTAGCAGCAGAAATTTTCCAGACTGGCTGCCATGGATTTGTAGCCAATATTTAGGGGGGATTCACACTTCTACATCGCAACGCAATGCGTTTTGTAACGAGCCGCAAATCAGGGGAAGGAGTTGTTACTAGATGCGGTACTTTACAATTTTAAGCACTTTAGAGTGTATTATGCCGCGTTTCTGGCAGAAAAAGTCCGATGGGAGCTTTTCATCAGATATTCTATTCGTGTGTATGTCCCATCTGACTTTTTCTGTCAGCATTTCCGACGGACTTATATTAGAGCCTGTTTTAAATTTTTCCATCGGAAATGCCGACGGCGTTTTGCCCCGATGCAAAGTCCGGCCGTGTGTACGCGGCATTAGCAGCCTGTTCATTTTGAATGTGACATAAGAGGGCCAAATTCATGTTACTGGAAAGTACAGTCACAATGAATGGTGTTCCGGCACGCTAAAATTGGGCCATACATTATACAATTTTCTTCTTCAATTTCCTTTACATTTGCCGTATATACTCAAGTATAAGCCGACCCGAATATAAGCCGAGGCACCTAAATTTCCCACAAAAAAAAATTGAAATATTATTGACTCGAGTATAAGCCTAGGGCGAGAAAAATCTGCAGCTACTGTAAGTGGAAAAGAGGGTCAACAATGCCCATTTGCAGCCATAGGTCCCCCGAACTTCAAACTCGGTAGTTAAGGGTTCCTAGATGCCCCCTAGCTGCAGCCAAAATGTGGGGTCTCTGGACCCAAAGGGTCCCGAAATAACATTGCTGCAGATGGACACAGTTGACCGATTTTGGGGCCCTGTACCTCGGGGCCACTTAGTGCTAGGAACCCCAAATTTGGCAAACCTAGTGGAACTAGCACTACAACACATCCAAAGCTGGGGTTACTAGCACCAAGTGGCCCCGAGATAAGGGGCCCCGAATTCGGTTCTGTAAATGTCAAGCACTTTTCTGCAGCAGAGAATGACATTTTCCGAACCGACTTTGGGGCCCCGTATCTCGGGGCCACTTGGTGCTAGGAACCCTTTTGGAGATGCTGTAGTGATAGATCCACTGGGTTTGCACACCTGGCTGACTCTACAGCAGCCCACCTGGCTAACTCATTGGAGATCTCCCAGGGAAAAGTTATAAGACTTAAGCCCACAACTGTGTTCAAGGGAGACTGGCTACATATGGCCCCCCTTTGTCAGTCCCCACCAGTGCTGAATTACTCACTCTGTCCTCACTCTTGCTCCCGTTCCTCAAGGAAGGGCCTCCTCCCTTTGTGTTTTTGGCAGAATCGTTCCAGCACCCGAGCCCCAGCCCAAGGCAGGACACCCCTCTCCCCCAGACTAGGGGTTTCCCCTCAGGGCCACCAACCGCTTCCTCAACACTTTATCTCCATCTTCCACCCGGCTGCCCCTGCTGGCATGACTAAATATTTAAAGGCTCCCTGCCAGGCCCACTGCCGTTGGATTGGTCAGGGACCTCTAAATATGCTGAGCCCCCCTATTCTCCACCCACTATCTTCCAGAATGTTCTCCAACAATCTGGAAACAGGGGGAGGCACCAAAGAGCTGCTGAGATGAGTCATCCAGCTTTGAACTCCAATAACCCTGATCCAATTGCAGACTCACAAATTTACAGCATGAGGCAGAATATGGTTTGCCTGCTCTACTTCTACCACACAATAGAGGGCGCTGTATTCTTTTCACACTTTTTTTTTTTCTTTATTTTCACAACAATGACAATGCTGCTCCTCCATTGTTACAGTACAGTGAGTGAGCTTCGTTACCCTACCACAGGAAGTGTGTTACTGGCAGGATCACCAGGTGAAAATAAAAGGAAAAAGAAAATGAATGCACACATCACATCTGAGGGAAAGGTAATATTAAATTTTTTATTCTTGAGTTTAGATAAATGATAAAAATGAAACCAAGTAAGACGGCGTTAGTTGTATTTCCAGGCTGCTGGAAATACAGCTATTTCAGGCCTTGGCCTTTGTAACCATACCACCCACCCGGGCCTGGCACTACATTGTATGGAATTATTTCATACAGTATTATTATATGGTATTCTTTGTGTATAACGTGTCATATAAGACAAGGACATAGCGGAGGAGTGCGCACGCTGCAGTCGCCGCGTTCAGGGTCGCAATTTTCATTGTTTACCCACTCCAGATATTTACAATGGGCTCCACACTGGGAACTGATTACCTATTACTGCATTCTAATAGCGTTTGTGTATATGACAATATATGTAATGTTCATAGATCAGAGACCAGATACTGAGAATTACACCCGGCATACAGGGCAAGAGAAGTAGTACTGTGCAGAGTCCATTCATACAGAATAAGGACAGATACTGAGAATTACACCCGGCATACAGGACAAGAGAAGTAGTACTGTGCGGAGTCCATACATACAGAATAAGGACAGATACTGAGAATTACACCAGACATACAGGATAAGAAAAGTAGTACTGTGCAGAGTCTATACATATAGAACAAGAGAAGTAGTACTGTGCAGAGTCCATACATATAGAACAAGAGGAGTAGTACTGTGCAGAGTCCATACATATAGAACAAGAGAAGTAGTACTGTGCAGAGTCCATACATATAGAACAAGAGAAGTAGTACTGTGCAGAGTCCATACATATAGAACAAGAGAAGTAGTACTGTGCAGAGTCCATACATATAGAACAAGAGAAGTAGTACTGTGCAGAGTCCATACATACAGAATAAGGACAGATACTGAGAATTACACCCGGCATACAGGACAAGAGAAGTAGTACTGTGCAGAGTCCATACAGAACAAGAGAAGTGGTACTGTGCAGAGTCCATACATACAGAATAAGGAGAGATACTGAGAATTACACCCAGCATACAGGACAAGAGAAGTAGTACTGTGCAGAGTCCATACATACAGAATAAGGACAGATACTGAGAATTACACCCAGCATACAGGACAAGAGAAGTGGTACTGTGCAGAGTCCATACAGAACAAGAGAAGTGGTACTGTGCAGAGTCCATACATACAGAATAAGGAGAGATACTGAGAATTACACCCGGCATACAGGACAAGAGAAGTAGTACTGTGCAGAGTCCATACATATAGAGCAAGAGAAGTAGTACTGTGCAGAGTCCATACACAGTGAATTTTTTTTACCATTTAATGAAATAATAATGAAGACATTATATACTCTATAATTTCATACAAATACTGATCTATGAAATGATTGTGAGCCGTTCCTTATTCCAGATTCTGGCCGTACTTCCCCCATTTCATACTGTATATAATAAAGCCGTGTAATAAGGATCAGCTGCTCCATCATGTTACATCAGTGTCAGTCTCTGGGGGTCTCATAGATGTATATTGGCCAGGCGAGACGTGTTCGGAGGGTTTTGCGCACTGGTGATGTCAAGGCCGGGCCAGCTGAGAGGTTGGTTGACATTCCTTCCTATTATCCCAAACAATAGATTGGGGATGTAGGAAGTGGGGGAGGGGGGTATATCATTTTTAGAGCTATATAAAGAAGACCGGCGGTACATTGAGCCTCAGAAAACGCGTCAAAGGTTTATTAACGTGTTGCAAATTGTCATAACAAGTTACAGGAAATCAGATGTCTGTGACCTCATTCAAGCATTGTGACATCGTGGTGAGCCTCGGGGTTTGTACGTCTACAGCTTGTGACCAGCATAGGGTGGCATCATCCCATGGCCAAGTCACCAGTGCCCAGTGAGATGGTAGATTATAGATTTATTTTAATTATGAGATGTAATTTGCAAATACTCTTTAACACTTGTCATTTGGAATTGCACACTGATTAATATCACATGGGTTGTGTCGGTTGGAGGTTTATTAAAACTTTATCTGACATCTCCTCATCAATAAGCATTGATCACTGGGAAACTAATATTCCAAACGTTCCAGAAATCAATGCGGTCGCAGCCAGCTAATGTTTCATATACAAGGAGACTTCGGGGTCGATGTACTGAAGGCAAATAGACTGTGCAATTTGCAAAGTGCAGTAGCGCCAGAGCTGATTGGATGATGGAAGTCAGCAGAGCTTCTGCTCATTTATTAAGATCTTGAGGAACTGCTCTTGAAAAGTGCACAGTCCATTTACCTTTAGTAAACCGACCTCTTGATGATGTCCTTGTAGGTCTCAGGCCCAAAAAATGCTGAATAATATTTATTGACACATGGAGTGTATGATAGATAAACATTCCACAAATATACAGCAGATCTGTATATTATCTCCCTCTCCCCCCCCTCGCTCTTCTTTGCCCTATTTTCCTCCTCTCTCTTCACTCTCTCTTTTCTCTCCTCTATTCTTTCCCCTCCATCTTTTCCCCCTCTCTCTCTCTCTTTTCTCTCCTCTCTCCTCTTTCCCTTCTCTCTTTTCTCTCCTCTCTCTTCTTTCCCCTCTCTCTTTTCTCTCCTCTCTCTTCTTTCCCCTCTCTTCTCTCCTTTTCCTTTCCCCCCTCTCTCTCTCTCGCTCTCTCTCTCTCGCGCTCTCTCGCGCTCTCTCTCTCTCTCTCGCGCTCTCTCGCGCTCTCTCGCTCTCTCTCTCTCTCTCTCTCTCTTTCTCTCTCTCGCTCTCTCTCTCTCTCTCGCTCTCTCTCTCTCTCGCTCTCTCTCTCGCTCTCTCTCTCGCTCTCTCTCTCGCTCGCTCTCTCTCTCTCTTTTCTCTCCTCTCTCGCTCTCTCTCTCTTTTTCTCTCCTCTCTTATTTCCCCTCTCTCTTTTCTCCACCCTTCTTTCCCCTCTCTTTTTCCCCCCCCTCTCCTATTTTTTTCTCTGTTTTCCCTTTCACTTGTCTCCCCTTAATTTATTTCCCTGTGTTTTTTTTTATCTCTTCTTTTCCTTCTCTTTTTTTTTTCTCCTCTCTCGCATCTGTTCTCTCGTCTCTTCTCTCTCTCTCTCTCTCTCTCTCTCTCTCTCTCTTTTTACCCCACCCTCCCTTTTCTTTGCTTTTCTTTTCTGTACTCCTCTCTTTTTTTACCCCTCTTTCTTTTCTTTTTTATATTTCCTCTTCTCTCCATTTCTTCCGCCTCTCTCTTTTCTCTCCTTTTTTCTTTTTCTCCTTTTTTTTGTCTGCTCACTTCCATTCTCTTTTCTTTTCTCTCTTCTTTGCTCTCACTCTCTTCTTTGCTCCCACTCTCTCTTGTATCTCCACCTCTCTCTCTTTCTCTCTCTCTCTCATTTTTCTAATTTCTCTCTCTCTCTCATTTCTCTCTCGCTCTCTCTCATTTCTCTCTCTCTCGCTCTCTCTCATTTCTCTCTCGCTCTCTCTCATTTCTCTCTCTCACCAGTTTCTCTTCTTTACAGACTACATATGAATCCACCAGTGGAATCCTAGCACTCCAATGGGCAGATTAGAACAACAAATATTTTAGGCTATTGTGCTGGCGCGATGCACTGGGGTCAAATCGCTTATGTTGGGGGCACACGCTATTGTTGTGGGTTTTATGTGAAATATTGCAGCCCACATTAATTTTTTATTTTTTTTTCTTCTTTCTTCACAATAAATTGATGATAAATCTGGATTGCTCGGCCTGCGTGCCCCTTCACACAGCCTTCCATGATACGATGGTTGACATGGCCCCGTAACAGTAAATCAAAGTGTCAGCGAGTAGTCAAGCTGATGTTTCATTGAAAATAATTTTTTTTTGAGGTCAGACCTCAGCTGACAACACAGAAGTTTGAGAGGGCCATGGATATCCTGGAGATCGTAAATCATCCGCTTTCCACATTGTCTTTTAACACCTCCCAGGAACCGACAAAATAATTCTTCATGAACCCAAGTCTAACCTTAAAAAGAAAAAAAAAAAAACACTGATGCTTGGAGAAAGGCAACGATTAAATGTTGTTTCTGCTATAGGTGCTATTAGCTGTGAATGTTATTTTCTCCTTTTTGTCTTTAGAAAGACGTATTGTCCTTGACGCCATAAAATAGTTTTCCACCCTAATCTGCAAGTCCATTAGCAATTGAATTGCCAGGGCCAGCCAGTTGAGAAGACCTCGTCAAGTCATTTGGCATTGGGTGGAAGATGGTAGAATAGAGCAATTGTCAGGCCCCCGGTCTTTTATTTTTTCGGACAGTGGGATCAAGACAGATTATCTGTTTTTTGGGTATTTCTTTAAGATGAGATCTATAGCAACTGGTGGAGGCAGGATCAGAATGTGAAAGGGCCTCTTGGGAAGGTGACAAAGAGGCAAGACCCAGCCATTGGAGATTTACATGGCGCTAGAACAATGAGGGTCAGCTAATCAGTAAATCCCTGGTATGCCGGACGTAAAAAAAAAGAAAAGAGGGTCAGGAGGGGACCTGGACTTTCTATGACTCTGTGGAAAGACCTTTAAAAACGTCCATGTCATGACGCGATAAAAAAAGTGATTTGACCCCCCACTCGGTTTTATTGGCGTGTCTTCCACAGGAACACTCAGACGTTTTGGGCTTTTATTGCTGTAGCCAAGAGTCGGTATAGTCTCCTGGGGTGACCTGTTTCACCTCATCCAGAATTTACTAGAGTGGCTTCTGGGGATCGTTGAGGTGGGGTCAGCAGAATTTTTTCTTTGGAGTATTGTACAGAAGCTCCTGATTCGAAGAAAGGGCAATGTCATCAGGGATCAGTATGACGATGGTCGTCGGGGCTCAGTATGACGATGGTCGTCGGGGATCAGTATGACGATGGTCGTCGGGGATCAGTATGACGATGGTCGTCGGGGCTCAGTATGACGATGGTCGTCGGGGCTCAGTATGACGATGGTCGTCGGGGCTCAGTATGACGATGGTCGTCGGGGATCAGTATGACGATGGTCGTCGGGGATCAGTATGACGATGGTCGTCGGGGATCAGTATGACGATGGTCGTCGGGGATCAGTATGACGATGGTCGTCGGGGATCAGTATGACGATGGTCGTCGGGGATCAGTATGACGATGGTCGTCGGGGATCAGTATGACGATGGTCGTCGGGGATCAGTATGACGATGGTCGTCGGGGATCAGTATGACGATGGTGGTCGGGGATCAGTATGACGATGGTGGTCGGGGATCAGTATGACGATGGTGGTCGGGGATCAGTATGACGATGGTGGTCGGGGATCAGTATGACGATGGTGGTCGGGGCTCAGTATGGCGATGGTGGTCGGGGATCAGTATGACGATGGTGGTCGGGGATCAGTATGACGATGGTGGTCGGGGCTCAGTATGACGATGGTGGTCGGGGATCAGTATGACGATGGTGGTCGGGGATCAGTATGACGATGGTGGTCGGGGATCAGTATGACGATGGTGGTCGGGGATCAGTATGACGATGGTGGTCGGGGATCAGTATGACGATGGTGGTCGGGGATCAGTATGACGATGGTGGTCGGGGATCAGTATGACGATGGTGGTCGGGGATCAGTCTGACGATGGTCATCATAATATCTCAACTGCATCATCTTGTCACATTCCATCCATATACCATATATACTCGAGTATAAGCCGACCCGAATATAAGCCGAGGCACCTAATTTTAACACAAAAACTGGGAAAACTTATTGACTCGAGTATAAGCCTAGGGTGAGAAATGCGCAGCTACTGTAAGTGGAAAAGAGGGTCAACAATGCCCATTTGCAGCCTCACTGTGTCCATTTGCAGCCATAGGTCCCATAAACTTCAAAATTGGTAGTTAAGGGTTCCTAAATGCCCCCTATCTGCAGCCAAAATTTGGGGTCTCTGGACCCAAAGGATCCCGAGAGGACATTGCTGCAGATGGACACAGTTGACTGACTTTGGGGCCCTGTATCTCGGGGTCACTTGGAACCCCATCATGTTGTAGTGCTGGTTCCACTGGGTTTTAATACCAAATTTGGGGTTCCTAGTACCAAGTGTCCCCGAGATATGGAACCCCAAAGTCAAGTCGGAAAATGTCAAGCAGTTTACTGCAGCAGAGAATGACATTTTCCGAACCGACTTTGGGGCCCTTTATCTCAGGGTCACTTGGTGCTAGGAACCCCATCTTTGGATATGTTGTAGTGCTAGGTCCACTGGGTTTGAATACCAAATTTGCTGAAGTGTATACTGTGTGCACATGTATGTGTATACTGTGTCATGGTATACTGTGTGGCCCCATAATCTCTGATTGCCTGGGGGCCCCATAATCTCCTATTGCCCGGGGGCCCCATGAGTTGTCAGTCTGCCCCTGGCAAAGGGGTACTTCTTCCCAATGACCACAAGTGTAAGGACCATTCTTCCCACTGACCATCACACTAATGTATCATGAGATGTAGATTTCAAATTTTTAGCAGGGGTTCCCCCGAGACTGGAGAACTACTTCAAGGGTTCCTCTGTGTTAAAAAGGTTGAGAAAGGCTGGTCTAGAGCATGAACATTACACTATACACAGTCTTTCCTGAACAAAAAACACATTTATGCCCCGTACACACGGTCGGAAATTCCGACGGAAAATGTCCGATCGGATTATGTTGTCGGAAAATCCGACCGTGTGTGGGCTCCATTGGACTTTTTCCGTCGGAATTTCCGACGGAAAAAATTTGAGATCCTGCTCTCAAATTTTTCCGACAACAATATCCGATCGGACTTTTTCCGATCGTGTGTAGAGAATTCCGAGCCACGCATGCTCAGATAAAATTACGAGACAAAAGCTATTGGCTACTAGCCTCTACGTAGTTTCGTCGTACGCAACGAACGTCACCACATTCAGAATGATCGGATTTTCCGACAACTTTGTCCGACCGTGTGTATGCAACACCAGTGTCGGACTAAATCCGTCGGGAAAAAATCCAACGGATTTTGTGGTCGGAATTTCCGACCGTGTGTACGGGGGCTTACAGGTAGAATTTAATTTGTCCAAGAAAAATTCTTCATCCTGCTCCTCGTCATTACAGTCAAAAACAATCTCCAATTTGAGCTCGATAACCGTTCGAAAATCAAAAAAAAATGCGCCAAAAACAAACACTAACAAAATTCTACTGGTGTATGGCCAGATTTACTTTTGAATTTCAAAGGATAAGTTAATCCTTTGAAATTCGAAAGTAAATCTGGCCATACACCAGTAGAATTTTGTTAGTGTTTGTTTTTGGCGCATTTTTTTTTGATTTTCGAACGGTTATTGAGCTCAAATTGGGGCTATTAGAAGGGGGCCAAAAAAATAAAATAAAAAAATGGTAATTTGGATAGAAATGCATTTCATCTTCATTTAATTGTTTATTTTTCATCCAAAGGCTGTGAGTGAGAGCCGCGGATTAACAGTAGTGAGCTCAGTCAGGCGCAACGCCTTTAACTGCTGCCAAATCAGGCAGGTAACCTTCCCAGATCCTCTTTTGTCTAATTGGCTTCCGTTATTTGCATCCGTGTGTTGTGAGTTCCACCCTGGGGTCTGCATACTTCCAAATCCCCCTCCTGCAATGCAAATCACTTCCTCCTGCAGTCTGCCAGAGACGGTGGGGGAGGGTGGGAGAAAGGGGGCCTCATTAGCTAACAGGTTTCCCCTACAGAATCAGCGTTGAACATATTGGTAGCCTTCCCCGTATACGGAGGCGAGATTAAACAATGAGCTTAGCTGGGGAAGTGTTGGGATCCGATTTTCCCCGGAGCGCATCCCAAATAAATAATTGATATCCCAAGTGCAGGAATCGAGCGTATCTGCGAGGGATCATTCGACTAATATTTTTCTAATGAAGGACACCATCCATAATAATAACAAAGTCAAGATTTTTATTTATTTTTTGTTTTTACCCATCCATTGGCAAAGACGCCCTATCATATTGCCGCGTTACCAAAGACAAAACGGCCATGAAAACGTCAACCTGTCACAAGGAAAAAAAAAACACACATGATGAAAATGTGTCGTCCTCATCAATAATTCATTCATGAATTCCTCATTCTTGATAAGTGTTTCATCTTAAAAATGAATGGATAAAGTCAACATTTTAGCAGGACAAATAATGAGTGTGTCAGGGCCCAATTATGGTAATAAGTCTAAATACGCAGGCAGGGTTTATGTGTGCCGGGTAAATTGTGCCCAAAGGGTTTCGCTATGCTAATAGAGATGTAAATGTCGCCTTTTTGTATGGGTGGGGTTTGAAGCAGGACGCCACCATCGGCTTGTTTTTTGGAGTTATTTTGTGTGATTGAATATTTACCTGGCATTTCTGATTGCTCCAGGTTTGGCATACAAAACATATTTAAAGTAGGGCTGTTACTGATTAAAATTTTCGTGTTCGATTAATCGATTTTTTTTTTTTTAATCGACTAATTTCGATTAATTATAACGCACATACAGATCCAACTACTTTTAGCCGATCTCCTTGCATTGCAACTCTGCATTAGTCAGTGGTAAATGTGGTATACACTATATACGATCACCCGACACTAGTTAGTTTCCACAATCCATGACTTAACTTCACAGTTCACACAAATACGTTTTAAATTCAAACTGTAGCACTGACGTAAGTCATTTTTTTTTCCACAGTAGCGTGACAATCCCTCCACCTCCGGTCTAACTACCGTATTTATCGGCGTATAACACGCACCCCAAGTTTAGGAGGGCATTTTAAGGAAAAAAAGTTTTAAGAGGGAAGTTTAATGAAAAGAAAAAACTTACATTTAAGCGTCATTTGCAGCCTTGCCCAGCTTCATTTGCAGCCTTGCCCAGCTTCATTTGCAGCCTTGCCCAGCGCCATTGCAGCCTTGCCCAGTGTCATTTGCAGCCTTGCCCAGCGTCATTTGCAGCCTTGCCCAGCGTCATTTGCAGCTTGCCCAGTGTCATTGCAGCCTTGCCCAGCGTCATTTGCAGCTTGCCCAGCGTCATTTGCAGCCTTGCCCAGCGTCATTTGCAGCCTTGCCCAGCGTCATTTGCAGCCTTGCCCAGCATCATTTGCAGCCTTGCCCAGCATCATTTGCAGCCTTGCCCAGCGCCATTGTAGCTTGCCCAGCGTCATTGCAGCCTTGCCCAGCGTCATTGCAGCCTTGCCCAGCGTCATTGCAGCCTTGCCCAGCGTCATTGCAGCCTTGCCCAGCGTCATTGCAGCCTTGCCCAGCGCCATTGCAGCCTTGCCCAGCGCCATTGCAGCCTTGCCCAGTGTCATTGTAGCTTGCCAGCGTAATTTTCAGTCTTGTCCGGGTTTAAATTTCCCACCGCCGAGACGCTCCTGTCGCGTGCGCCACCGAAAAAGACCGAATCGCCCCGGAAAAAGCCGAGCCGACTGTTCGGCTCCGCTCGCAGTCCCGCCTCCCTGCTGTTTTCGGAGCGAGCGCAGGGAGGCAGGACTACGAGCAGAGCCGAACAGTCTGCTCGGTCTTTTCCGGCCCCGCTTCGTTTTTTTCCGCCCGTGATTCGGTCTTTTTCGACAGCGCTCGCTATTTTTCGGCGGCGCTTGCCATTTTTGTCATTTTTTTGGGGGGTATCGGCGTAATAACACGCACCCACGACTTTCCCCCGATTTTAAGGGGGAAAAAGTGCGTGTTATACGCCGATAAATACGGTAATCACTCTCACCTTATGGCATGGGCCCCTGTGCAAACAGGTGGTCATGCAAGCGGGTATCAAAAGGGTATAACACGGACCATAAAACTTCTCTCACGTCTCCTTAGATCTCAGCAAGGACGCCAGGCCAGGTGACTCAGAAGGGGGAGTACCTGCACCTATTTTCTGAGAAAAAAGCCCTGAGTACGACCAATCACAGGGCTGGAACATCTTTTATACCGGCGGCTGGAAGCCAGTAAGAGTGGATGGGAGATGAGACTGAATTTGACAGGTTTATATTGGCCAATCAGCTAACACGGGGGCGGAACCAGTGCATGGCAATTTTCATAGGCATGTTCTATCGTTGTCACCTTAAGTAAACCCATCCCGAGAAATGCCATGCAGAACCGTTGCTCGATTGTAGGTAGATGGGAAGTAACAACCTTACCTACTGTGTAATTAGGAAGTGGCTGAAAAGAGGCTGTGGCAGGTTGCAGCGCTGACCTAAGGAAGGCGGAAAAAAGGGGACAACAAGTATTTTTTATTTAGGAGAAAATTGCATTTATTTGACGTATAGTACACAGGGCGAATTGAACATCATTCAGTCAAGGCTCAGTCACACTGTTCGTTGCATTACGGCAACCCATTCATTTAGAATAGGCGACCAATGAACAAGAAAAGATCGAAAAAACAGACATGCAGCATTTTTGGTGATGCAGAGAACCACAAAGCACGTGCTTTATGGTGCGCTGCAGTGCATGTGCAATGGAGTTGCATTGCCTAGAGCAGGGGTCTCTAAACTGCCAGTTGTGGCCCTTTGCTACCCTTTATCCGGCCCTTGGGGCACTATTCCTCCCACTGATAGGAGGCACTATTCCTCCCACTGATAGGAGGCACTATTCCTCCCACTGACACCAACAAGGGGGGCACTATTTCTTCCACTGATACCAATGATGGGATACTATTGTTCCTACTGATAGGGGCTTTACTCCTCCTACTGACCACCAACCCTGAGGCCATATTTATTCTCACTGATGCTGGGCCCTGGACATTTTCTGTGCCCACTGGCCACAATCCAGCCCTCCTAAATTCTAAAGGACAGTAAACTGGGCCCTTTGTTTGAAAAGTTTGGAGACCCCTGGCCCTAGAGCATTGGGGGTGCCATTCATTCAAATGATGTTGAGGTCAAGAACCGGTGTTGAGAAGACTTGGCTCGAAGTCTTTGTTCTTCCAGTTCATCGCTAAGGGGTTCAGTAGGGTTGAGGTCAGGGCTCTGTGTAGGACACTGGAGTTCCTCCACACCAACCTGGTGGAACCATGTCTGTATGGAGCCAAAGCGCAGTCCTGCTGGAATAGAAAAGGGACATTATAGTGGAAGCTGGTATATCCATAATGGGAGGCCAACACCTGAATGGTCGAAGTTCTGGAATGGGATGTCAAACAAGCTCATATAGATGTGATGGGCAGGTGTCTCCAAACACCTACGTTGTATCTATCCATACACACATTCATGTATTTTTTCGGTACAGGCTGAGTATTGTTTTTCCTCTTGACCCATGGCTGGGTAATATCTGCCTTTGTGACTTTGAAGCATTGGCGCAGTGACAGGCCGTAGCCGGTTTCATAGCGTTTTTGTTATTAAAATCCGCTGTGTTATTTTTCACCCGCTACTCTTTCCTCCTCTGTCATACAACGCATTTCACGGCGTGTGAACAGGGATCATTTCGCAGTGACCTAATGATGGAATGATCGGTGTGTGACATTAATTACAGTATGAAACGTGTCGGGGTTACTGTGAAGAATGTGTTCCTCTTAATTGCATTTCACATCTAGTTTATGTGTTTTTCTTTACTGTGTTCGTGCAGCAAGGCGAATGCGGCCTGTGTGCTTCTGGTCCCGCGCTTCCCATTTAGCACGGGAATCATCCGTTACGGGATGCCGCGCTTGTCATAAACTGGACAAAAGTTCTCTGGAAATCAGTTTTAGAGCCTGTTCCCATGTACGGAAGCCCTTGCTGAAAAGCAATACATGGTGGGTTGCTTTTCAGGAGGCGATTGGCAGGCGGCTGGGAGGCAATATGTCTCCTCACCGCCTGTTTTAGCTGTAAAAGGGCCAAGCTGCAGTAATCCTGTCCACTGCACGCAGCTGTGGCTCAGCCCAATTACATTTATTGGCTCATGTTCAGCAGCGGTACTGACCACTGTTGATGTGCTTTCATTTTTGCCATGGGCATAAAGGAAAGCATCAAGGCATTAGACATGGGCACCGTCAATAAATTTGTTTCGTTTCGTTCCGTATTAGAATTAATTCGTAATTCGTGTCCGAAATTCAATTTTGATTCCTACGAAATATGAATTTTCGTTAGGTTCGTTAACTTTTCGTAACAATTACGAACCTTCATTATGATGAATTTATCATTATGAGGGGCTCCCACCATCCCTGTGCTGTGCCCATTATGAGGGGCTCCCACCATCCCTGTGCTGTGCCCATTATGAGGGGCTCCCACCATCCCTGTGCTGTGCTCATTATGAGGGGTTCCACCATCCCTGTGCTGTGCTCATTATGAGGAGCTCCCACCATCCCTGTGCTGTGCCCATTAGGGGCTCCCACCATCCCTGTGTTGTGTTCATTATGAGGGGCTCCACCATCCCTGTGCTGTACTCATTATGAGGGGCTCCCACCATCCCTGTGCTGTAGTCATTATGAGGGGCTCCCACCATCCCTGTGCTGTGCCCATTATGAGGGGCTCCCACCATCCCTGTGCTGTGCCCATTATGAGGAGCTCCCACCATCCCTGTGCTGTGCTCATTATGAGGGGTTCCCACCATCCCTGTGCTGTGCCCATTATGAGTGGCTCCCACCATCCCTGTGCTGTGCCCATTATGAGGGGCTCCCACCATCCCTGTGCTGTGCCCATTATGAGGGGCTCCCACCATCCCTGTGCTGTGCCCATTATGAGAGGTTTCCACCATCCCTGTGCTGTGCCCATTATGAGTGGCTCCCACCATCCCTGTGCTGTGCCCATTATGAGTGGCTCCCACCATCCCTGTGCTGTGCCCATTATGAGGGGCTCCCACCATCCCTGTGCTGTGCCCATTGTGAGGGGCTCCCACCATCCCTGTGCTGTGCCCATTATGAGGGGCTCCCACCATCCCTGTGCTGTGCCCATTATGAGTGGCTCCCACCATCCCTGTGCTGTGATGACTTCCTGGGGTTTTTAACTTCATCACAATGAATAATCGTAATTAACGAACATTCTTATTGTGTCCGATTCTGAATCTCCCATCGACTCCCAGTACCGACTCCCAGTACCAGTGACTGTAGTAGCACATTAGAGTGTAAGCTCTTCTGGTGATTGATGTGACTGGCTCAGTGTTCTCTGTACAGCACTGTGGAATATGTCAGAGCTATATATATATATATATATATATATATATATATATATATATATATATATATATATATATATATATATATATATAGTGAGAGTGAGGCCAACCCAAACCAAATTCTGAATACATTGAGCTGCCTTCCTTGTGGCAGATGGATCTGCAGGTCACACGGTGGTCCTAAGGGTCGGCAGGGGTCTGTCTGTTATTAGCTTGCACATCGACAGCTGAGAGGGCTGGAGGAGACAGACTGCTGTGTGGAGCCACCAAAAATATGTCAGGTTAAATGGCCTTTGCATTCATGACTTGGTTTGACCCCGTGGCTGAGTTCACCCCTTTGGAGAAGTGTGTTGGATATGAAAGTGACCATTCTTCTGGAGGAGGCATCCTCCTTTCCATCCATCTCTTCCCCGGTGTGAGCCGGGAGACTTCTCTACCGATGATGGGAGCTCCAACCAGGTTTACAGAACCTTCACCATTCCCTTTACACTCCTTCTCCTTTTCCTGAGCTGGGGGTCTCTCCAAGCTAAAATATTACAAATCTTTCCTTAAGTAATCTCTTACTCCCCTGGATGTGGTTTATGACTTTTCGGGATGGAGAGATGTAAGACCTGTATTTGTCTGTTCTGTGGATTGAATGACTGTGCAGGATATTAAGCTTGTAGAGAGTCTATGGCCTCGAAGTTCAAACACCATTCATGTCCTTGGCCTGACAGATGGATATCATGTAATTATGTATTCATAATCTGCTCCCTCTGTACATATGTGGATCGGGGAAGAGTGCCATGCTCGTGTCGGGTTTTTATTGCCATCTGTGGCCTCACTATAGAGATTCACCCTCGTTATTTGACCTGGTGACCATTGCAATTGGGACTGAAAGTGACGGGGGATCTAAAATGTTACCAGGTCAAGAATAAAGGGAAATATTCCAGTAAAGACACCAGTTCTGGTAGAAGAGGGGCTTTCTTCTCGGTTCCTGTTGTGTCTCCAGGGTAAGAAGTGGGCAAGCAGGCATCTAAAAAAAAAATTTGTATAGTAGAAGGGACTTATTATTTTTTTTATGGTAGTTTGTGGCAGTAGGCCCAAGGACCCAATAAGGGGTGGTTCTTATTAAAATGTATACAAAGGTTGGATTATGAAAACACCACTCCATCGTTAGCCCCCGTACACACGGTCAGAAAATGTCCGATCGGACCATGTTGTCGGAAAATCGTGTGTGGGCTCCATCGGAATTTTTCCGTGGGAATTTCTGACCGTGTGTACGGGGGCTAACAATGGAGTGGTGTTTTCATAATCCAACCTTTTGTATAAATTTTAATAAGAACCCCCCTTATTGGGTCCTTGGGCTTCCAAATTTGAGATCCTGCTCTCAAATTTTCCGACAACAAAATCTGATCAGACTTTTTGCAATCGTGTGTAGAGAATTCCGACGGACAAAGTGCCACGCATGCTCAGATCAAATTAGGAGACCAAAGCTATAGGCTACTAGCCTCTACGTAGTTCCGTCGTACGCAACAAACGTCACCACGTTCAGAATGATCGGATTTTCCCACAACTTTGTCCGACCGTGTGTATGCAACACCAGTGTCGGACAAAATCCGTCGGAAAAAATCAGACGGATTTTGTGGTCGGAATTTATGCCAGACTTATGCCCCATACACACGGTCAGAAATTCCGACCACAAAATCTGTCGGATTTTTTCCGACTGATTTTGTCCGACACTGGTGTTGCATACACACGGTCGGACAAAGTTGTCGGAAAATCCGATCATTCTGAACGTGGTGACGTTCGTTGCGTACGACAGAACTACGTAGAGGCTAGTAGCCAATAGCTTTGGTCTTCTAATGTGATCTGAGCATGTGTGGAACTTTGTCCGTCGGAATTCGCTACACACGATTGGAAAAAGTCCAATAGGACTTTGTTGTCTGAAAATTTGAGAGCAGGAGATAAAACTTTGTCCGTCGGAAAATCCGACAGAAAAAGTCCGATGGAGCCCACACACGGTCGGAATTTCCGACAACATTGTCCGATAGGACATTTTCCGTCGGAAAATCCGACCGTGTGTACGGGGCATTAGTTTTATTTGTTATCAGTGAGATAACCAACCCATTTCAGGGGCTACAGGGATCCTCCTTCAATACTTGAAAATTCAGAAGATAAGGATCTGGAATATATTTGATCTTCTATTGGTTCCAGTATTGGTTCAGCTTTCATGGTGTTTTCTTTGTAAGTGTACTGGGGGTCATTGCCTCAACATTGACCACTAACAACTGGACACTATTCTGATAGACCTTTAAATGCATTTTCTATATTGGAAATATGTGGATTAATTAAAGTGATGAAGGAGATCAAGGAAATATCTCATTATTTGTAAGGTTTATAAAACGCCTATTCCAGCTCCAGTTTGGCTGCCAACCAGGGCTGGTGCAAGGATTTTTGACACCCTAGGCGAAACCTAATTTTGCCGCCCCCTTGGCTCCGCCCCTGACCCCACCCCCTTTATCCTTGTCCTGATCTTTTTAATGACTGCTCAAAAACTTAAAGTAAAAATACCTTCAAAGTTGCTGCTTTCTCCACAAACCAAACTTCTTCTGCAATCTCCACTTCCAGCACCCTGCCATTCCTGCTCCCAGCAATCCCCACTCCCAGGACCCCTCCATTCCTGCTCCCAGCAATCCCCACTCCCAGGACCCCTCCATTCCTGCTCCCAGCAATCCCCACTCCCAGCACCCTGCCATTCCTGCTCCCAGCAATCCCCACTCCCAGCACCCTGCCATTCCTGCTCCCAGCAATCCCCACTCCCAGCACCCTGCCATTCCTGCTCCCAGCAATCCCCACTCCCAGCACCCTGCCATTCCTGCTCCCAGCAATCTCCACTCCCAGCACCCTGCCATTCCTGCTCCCAGCAATCCCCACTCCCAGCACCCTGCCATTCCTGCTCCCAGCAATCCCCACTCCCAGCACCCTGCCATTCCTGCTCCCAGCAATCCCCACTCCCAGCACCCTGCCATTCCTGCTCCCAGCAATCCCCACTCCCAGCACCCTGCCATTCCTGCTCCCAGCAATCGCCACTCCCAGCACCCTGCCATTCCTGCTCCCAGCAATCCCCACTCCTAGCACCCTGCCATTCCTGCTCCCAGCAATCCCCACTCCCAGGACCCCTCCATTCCTGCTCCCAGCAATCCCCACTCCCAGGACCCCTCCATTCCTGCTCCCAGCAATCTCCACTTCCAGCACCCTGCCATTCCTGCTCCCAGCAATCTCCACTTCCAGCACCCTGCCATTCCTGCTCCCAGCAATCCCCACTCCTAGCACCCTGCCATTCCTGCTCCCAGCAATCCCCACTCCTAGCACCCTGCCATTCCTGCTCCCAGCAATCCCCACTCCCAGCACCCCTCCATTCCTGCTCCCAGCAATCCCCACTCCCAGCACCCTGCCATTCCTGCTCCCAGCAATCCCCACTCCCAGCACCCTGCCATTCCTGCTCCCAGCAATCCCCACTCCCAGCACCCTGCCATTCCTGCTCCCAGCAATCCCCACTCCCAGCACCCTGCCATTCCTGCTCCCAGCAATCCCCACTCCTAGCACCCTGCCATTCCTGCTCCCAGCAATCCCCACTCCCAGGACCCCTCCATTCCTGCTCCCAGCAATCCCCACTCCCAGGACCCCTCCATTCCTGCTCCCAGCAATCTCCACTTCCAGCACCCTGCCATTCCTGCTCCCAGCAATCTCCACTTCCAGCACCCTGCCATTCCTGCTCCCAGCAATCCCCACTCCTAGCACCCTGCCATTCCTGCTCCCAGCAATCCCCACTCCAAGCACCCTGCCATTCCTGCTCCCAGCAATCCCCACTCCCAGCACCCCTCCATTCCTGCTCCCAGCAATCCCCACTCCCAGGACCCCTCCATTCCTGCTCCCAGCAATCCCCACTCCCAGCACCCTGCCATTCCTGCTCCCAGCAATCCCCACTCCCAGCACCCTGCCATTCCTGCTCCCAGCAATCCCCACTCCTAGCACCCTGCCATTCCTGCTCCCAGCAATCCCCACTCCCAGGACCCCTCCATTCCTGCTCCCAGCAATCCCCACTCCCAGGACCCCTCCATTCCTGCTCCCAGCAATCCCCACTCCCAGCACCCTGCCATTCCTGCTCCCAGCAATCCCCACTCCCAGGACCCCTCCATTCCTGCTCCCAGCAATCCCCACTCCTAGCACCCTGCCATTCCTGCTCCCAGCAATCCCCACTCCCAGGACCCCTCCATTCCTGCTCCCAGCAATCCCCACTCCCAGCACCCTGCCATTCCTGCTCCCAGCAATCCCCACTCCCAGCACCCTGCCATTCCTGCTCCCAGCAATCCCCACTCCGATCACCCTGCCATTCCTGCTCCCAGCAATCCCCACTCCTAGCACCCTGCCATTCCTGCTCCCAGCAATCCCCACTCCTAGCACCCTGCCATTCCTGCTCCCAGCAATCCCCACTCCTAGCACCCTGCCATTCCTGCTCCCAGCAATCCCCACTCCCAGGACCCCTCCATTCCTGCTCCCAGCAATCCCCACTCCTAGCACCCTGCCATTCCTGCTCCCAGCAATCCCCACTCCCAGGACCCCTCCATTCCTGCTCCCAGCAATCCCCACTCCCAGCACCCTGCCATTCCTGCTCCCAGCAATCCCCACTCCCAGGACCCCTCCATTCCTGCTCCCAGCAATCCCCACTCCCAGCACCCTGCCATTCCTGCTCCCAGCAATCCCCACTCCCAGCACCCTGCCATTCCTGCTCCCAGCAATCCCCACTCCCAGCACCCTGCCATTCCTGCTCCCAGCAATCCCCACTCCTAGCACCCTGCCATTCCTGCTCCCAGCAATCCCCACTCCTAGCACCCTGCCATTCCTGCTCCCAGCAATCCCCACTCCTAGCACCCTGCCATTCCTGCTCCCAGCAATCCCCACTCCTAGCACCCTGCCATTCCTGCTCCCAGCAATCCCCACTCCCAGGACCCCTCCATTCCTGCTCCCAGCAATCCCCACTCCTAGCACCCTGCCATTCCTGCTCCCAGCAATCCCCACTCCCAGGACCCCTCCATTCCTGCTCCCAGCAATCCCCACTCCCAGCACCCTGCCATTCCTGCTCCCAGCAATCCCCACTCCCAGGACCCCTCCATTCCTGCTCCCAGCAATCCCCACTCCTAGCACCCTGCAATTCCTTAGCCTAGCCTCCCACCTCTGCCCCTGCAAACTTTGGTCAGGATGTTGAGGGGTGGACGGTCCCCGATTGTACATAGAGCAGAGAAGGAGGAATTATCACTGATCTCCCCTCTCCAACCTCCCTCCCAGGCTGGCTGAGTCACACACACACAAGGCTGATTCAGAGTTACAATGCTGGCCGACCACACTCACCCCTGGAGCTGAAGTGTCATACAGTCCAATGGCTGCATAAAAAAAAACAAATAGGCATTTTTACAGACAATTTGCCTCCATGTCACTCTCTGCCCCTGAAGGACGGCACGATCATCCCTGAGGTTAGCCGCTCCGCCCCCTTCCCCTAGTGACAGACAGGATCATCCCCTTGGCTAGACACGCCCCCCTCACAAGTCCTGACCACTGACAATGAAGGAGGCGTGCCAGTAGCTCGGCATTAATCAGAGCCCTGAGCCGCCGAACAGCTCTGCAGCTGGGGGAGCGAGAGGAGGGATCTGTCAGTGTACTCACTGCATGTGATAGTTCCCGCCCTGTGCCCCTGCACGATTCCTCCCTCTCCTCCTCCGGACCTCCGATACACTCGTGCAGACTTGCCACACAGGCTCCAGATGTGTCATCTAGTGGGGATGAGAAAGTGACAGGCCGTGGCTGCGCCCTAGGCGGCAGTGCGCCCTAGGCGGCTGCCTTGTTCGCCTAGTGGTAGCGCCGGCCCTGCTGCCAACTTCGAGACCCGTATCTTCAGATTTTTCGAGCTCTGAGGAAGAGGCCCATGAAATGCATTGGCTTATCATATTTATGACAAGTAAAACTCATTCTAAACATTAAATAGGGGGTGGTGTTTTTATCCTGTACCTTCCTGTATATAGCACAATATATCTAAAGTTTTTAACCTTTCCCTAGTTTGTCCAAACAAAAAAGTTATTGACTTTTTAGATAAATTTTAATTATAGATTTCATTGACTAGCTGACAAAATGACCTTTGAGACAGTCTGTGCCTCTTCTAAGGCCGCGTACACACGGTCGGAATTTCCGATGGAAACAGTCGGATGGGAGCTTTTCATCGGATTTTCCGACCCATCGGTCTTTTTCTGTCGGAATTTCCGACGGACTTTGGATTGAGAACCTGTTCTTAATTTTTCCGACGGAAAACCTTTCTATCGGATTTTCCGATCGTGTGTATGCAATTGCGACACGCAAAATTCCGTCGCATGCTCGGAAACAATTCGACGCATGCTCAGAAGTATTAAACTTCCCTTTAATAGTGCCGTCGAACGCGTTGTACGTCGTCGTGTTATTGACTGTCGGAATTTGGCGTGACAGTGTGTAGGCAAGACAGTTTGAGTGAAATTCCGTCGGAATTCTGACGGGAAAACCATCAGAGCTTTTTCCGACAAGAATTCCGACCGTGTGTACGTGGCATTACGGTATGGCATAGTCTGCTGTAGAAAAGAGGGTCAACAATGCCCATTTGCAGCCTCACTGTGCCCATTTGCATGCCTCACTGTGCCCATTTGCAGCCATAGGTCCCCTGAACTTCAAACTCAGTAGTTAAGGGTTCCTAGATGCCCCCTAGCCAAAATTTGTGGTCTCTGGACCCAAAGGGTCCCGAAATAACATTGCTGCAGATGGACACAGTTGACCGACTTTGGGGCTCTGTATTTCGGGGTCACTGGGTTTGAATACCAAATTTGGGGTTCCTAGCACCAAATGTCCCCAAGATATGGGGCCCCAAAATCGGGTCGGAAAATGTCAAGCACTTTTCTGCAGCAGAGAATGACATTTTCCGAACCAAATTTGGGGCCCCGTATCTCGGGTGCCACTTGGTGCTCGGAACCCCATATTTGGATATGTTGTAGTGCTAGGTCCACTGGGTTTGGGTTCCTAGCACCAAGTGACCCTGAGATACGGGGCCCCAAAGTCGGGTCGGAAAATGTCATTTTCTGCTGCAGAAAAGTGCTTGACTTGAGTATAAGCCGAGGGGGGCATTTTCAGCACAAAAAAATGTGCTGAAAAACTCGGCTTATACTCGAGTATATACGGTATATATTTATTGATGAGAAGCTTGAATTTGATTGAGCTTGTTGAGTTCCTGAAGTCAGAGCCTGAAGTTGATGCTCTGGGCCCACAATAGTCTTTCTTGCTTCTCATGAGGTGTGAACAAAAATCTGGTTGGAGATGAATATATCTGTTTAATATATGACTCTGTATCCTGCTAAAGAGGAGGTGGACAAGGAGACCATAAGAGACCGTTCTCCCTGCCACTGATGGGCCCTCCCTCTGTCTCCAGTGGGCTGTGGGACAGCTCTGCCGAGGTTACCGGCTGTGACCCAAAGCAGAAAATCACCATCACTTAGGACAGAGACCCAGAGGTGTCACCGCTTACTCTCACAACAGCCAAGCCAATTTGTCAAAGTGGGGTCAGGAAAGGCTCCGGCTGTCACATTAAGGGTTGTAGACCCCACCAAAGGGACACTGGCTACTGTCTACAGCTTAAAGGAGTTCTGATGCTTCATTATGGTATTTTAAAGTGGCTGCTGTAAATTGCCAGCCAACCCAAAGCCCAGTCACCAAATATAGACCGCTTTATGTACTTTTTTCTGTGGGTGACTCTTATAGAGAACAGTCAGTGATGAGCCCTCTGAGGATTGACAGTTACGTCCCTGTCATTTGTCTATACGCATGCTTGATAACGCATACTGCCTTCCAGCTCATAAGTAATGGTAGCCATGTCAAACATACAACCCTGTGGTTGTTTATATACAGCTTAGGCCCCATGCACACGAGACGCCAATGCAAACTCTGCTGAACGCATTTAAAAAAAAAAAAAGGAGAAACCTGCATTTAAAAACGCATGTTTGCGTCTATAAGCGTTTGTAAAGATAACATCATATAGACCCTCCCCAAGCTCAGAAAGCATGTACAGGGGGTCCCCGAGTTACGAACTCGTTAGGGACTGCCCGCCTGTACGGAAGTCGGAAATGTTTGTAAATTGGTCGCGCATGCGCAGACCGACAAATCCGGACATTTCCGGACATTTCCGATGTTCTGTCTAAGGCCGTTCTGTGCATGCGCGGCAAATTACGGACATTTCCGGCAATTTCCGAGGCTCCGTGTGGCCGCGCATGCGCAGAACGGCTGGAAGACGGTGAAAAATGGCGGAGGGTCCCCGCAGCGCCCCGTTCGTAAGTAGGGGTTGTTCGTAGGTCGGGCGTTCGTAAGTCGGGGACCCCCTGTATTATTAACTATTTCTGCCATTTTGATCAGAGTGAGCAGCAGCAGCAGAGAGAGCAGTTGTACACTTGCATTTGCCTCTCTCTTTGTGTTTTTTTTTTTTGGAAATGGATCCCATATTGAATATATGTCAGGAAATGCTCCTGATGTTGCTCTTGATGAGGCAGCAACGTCGTCGCAAATTGCGTGAGAGGTCCAGAGTCAGAGCTTGTCGCTATCGGACCCATCCGGCACAGCAAATGTCCGTTGGATATTTCACAAACATGGTGGGGGGTTGGGGCTGACTATACATTGGTATGCAGGTTTTTCTTTGTGAAAAAAAGACATTGCTATGCTTTGGTCAGACTAGGTGGAGTCACTGATTAGATTAGAAATTGGATGAAGGGTTGGGGCAAAGAAGTGGAGGCATTCCTCATTGTCTAAGCCACCTAAAAAACTAGAGTTTTTTTATGGCATTGCATCAGTGAGTATATATGCTCTATGAACTATCTAAAGTCATTACGACATTTTAAACCAATTTTTTATGGTTTACCATCATATTTTTGAGTTTTCTGGACCAAAAAATCGGGTTCCTTTAAAAATGCTTATAAACGCAAATGCGGGTGCCGCGTTTAGCGTCTGAAACGTGGAAAAGCAAAGAGTCTGAACCCATTTTTTTGCTTCTGGAAAAAAGAGGTTAAACGCAACTGCATAAAAACTGGAAAAAACAAGACTGTGTACATGGACACATAGGATAACATTGCATGCGTTCAGGGGCAGTTGAAAAAAGTGTCCAACTGCCTCTGAACGCGCGTTTAACAGCGTCTCGTGTGCATGGGTCCTTAGAGTATGAGAAAGCAAATTAGGCATTGAAATGTTGGAAGCCACTGAATGGGGCTGGAGAATGGAGAAGGGGGGTGGGGGTTGTGGAGTGGATTAGGGGGCTTGGTGGCCCTGTAGGGGATGAGGTTTTTGGAGAGGGCCAGGGAGCACTGTGGGAGGTTAGGGAGCACTGTTAGACACTGTTGGAGGTTGGGGGGCAGGCACTATGGAGAAATAAAATAACAATACAGCGCTTGTGTCTATAAAAACAAGATCGCATATGTGAGATATAACACAACAAATAATATACAAAGAATAGATAAAGTTGCGCTTAATAATAAAACGATAAAGAATGTCTAAAAAAGTCCTCTTAAAGGTCCAATGCAGCAACACAAGCTGAGTGAAGACACCAGATATTCAGATGAACGAACATCAAACTGAAGTACTTATGTGGAACAAATCCAAAATAAATCCTCCACCTTGTGACGTCACAAACATTGTGCTCTTACCAGAAGTGATGGACCCTCCATTATGGAAGGTCATCCAGGCATTTGGATATCTCAGCTGTATCCTTAGGGGATGTAATGCAGATGACGTGTGTCTCTCAACCCGTTCCTCCTGCACTGAATTCCAATCATCCAGACACCCCAGCGATAGCCATAAAATATATAAACAAGGCCCCCCAATAGTGTAAAAAAACCTTCTTTAAAAGTGTTTATTGGAAACAATGCACCAAGACAAGTAGCCAAAAATCGTGCATAACATTGAAAGAACTGCGAGAAACCGATAAAAAGTTGCAAAGACAAGTCTGTGTATCCCCGCCCGACCGGTTTTGTCACGCTTGACTTCTTCTGGGGCACTATGGAGGGTTGGAGGCTCTGCGGCAGGCTGGAGGGGCATTGTGGGTGGTTGGGGGACACTTTGGGAGGAATTAAGGGGGCTGGAAGCTCTCAGGGAGTCCTGGGGAGATTTTGAGCTACTGTGGAAGGTTGGTTGCCCTATGGAAGCTGAGGAGCACTGTAGGTTACAATATCTGCACCTGGTGGGAGAAAGAAGGCAGCAGCCCAGCAGTTGAGAATAGGGTTGCCAGTTGCCACCTTTTCTTCAAGCCAAACCCGAACACTTTATCGCCCTGGGACACCTTTGGGTGCCCCAAGGAGAGTAGTAATGCGGTGTGCGTAGTGTGCTGCAGCGAACAGTGTGTGTGGCCAAATTGCTCTTGCTGACATCATCGCCCTGCCCCCCAGGGATGCTGAACCTGCCCCTAGACAGCCGCTCCCAGCTCCTGGATGGCAACAGATTTGTGTGTGAATATCTTGGTTACTTGGGGAGCCACAGCTTGGTCTTAATATGGGTCCGGGTTTCAGTCCACCTAAAACCCGGGCACATGATTTAAAACCCGGACTGTCTGGGTGAATCCCAGACAGGTGACGACCCTAGTTGAGAACCACTGATTGGTACTACCATGGCCTCAAGTTTATTTTACAGTGAATAAAGATCAACAAGTTGGAAAATATAATCCTTTCACTGCAATCCTGCATTTTTAAAAAATGAATTAAGACTCAATATTTAGATTTGTGAGTAAGCCCAGTAATGACTGGTTTTCTTTTTGTTTTGAACAAAACCTGTTGGCAGGAAGAATTAGGATGTCTGGTACTGAATCCCAAATATCCAAAAATAACTAAAGCTTTTCTTCATTGCTGTTTGACCTGGTTAAAATAATTACATCACACGTGAGACTTTACCTCCGCGGCACAGAATCTAATGTAAGGGTGCTATTCATAGCCAAGGCCTAAAAAGCCATATAAAACTGCTAGAAAGCAATTATAAAAGCTGCACACAGCTCGGGATAATTAGCAGCTCTAAGAAGCTTTTAAACCTAGAAAGCAATTAGACATTCTCGGTTAATACGGCTTTTCATGGATTATGCGTTTGTAATATGCAGTAATAAGTTCTAATAACTATAAGGAGTATTATAACTTGGCAGAATGTTTCTAATGCTTTACTAAGCAGTACTGAATTTCTCTGTAAAATAGGTTCATAATGAGATTGCAATATCACTTTATAAAAACTAAACTTTTCTGCAGGGATAAATAATTGAATGGCATCCCAATTCCTCTGATCTCAAAGTTTTTTTTCCTTATTCTAGCAGAGAGGGGTAAATGTACAAAAAGGTTTTCCTCCCATGATGCTGTAGGGATGTTTTATGCTCCACATAATGTAAGGAACATTCATACAAGTACACTTTATGGCTAATTACTAATTACTAAAATTTTTTTTTTAGATGACAATAAAAAAAAATCTAAAATCTCACTACAGTATGTTTTTAGTGTCACATTTAGAATTTCCCTATTACTCTTGATGAAGCGATGTCAGGTTGGGGATTCAGTACAGGGTAGACAATATCGTTCTGGCAAACAAAATGGCTAAAACCAGGGGTGTTACTAGTTCTACAAAAGATCTGGGGCTAGAGCCCATAGCAGCGTATTAAAGAGAGTCATACGCTTGGGTGGGCATACACATGTATATACAGTAATATACGCGTGTGTGTGTATATATATCCCCAGAGAGCCTCCCCCTTACATCAGGGTCCCCAGAGAGCCTCCCCCTTACATCAGGGTCCCCAGAGAGCCTCCCCCTTACATCAGGGTCCCCAGAGAGCCTCCCCCTTAAATCGGGGTGCCCAGAGAGCCTCCCCCTTAAATCGGGGTGCCCAGAGAGCCTCCCCCTTAAATCGGGGTGCCCAGAGAGCCTCCCCCTTAAATCGGGGTGCCCAGAGAGCCTCCCCCTTAAATCAGGGTCCCCAGAGAGCCTCCCCCTTAAATCGGGGTCCCCAGAGAGTCTCCCCCTTAAATCGGGGTCCCCAGAGAGTCTCCCCCTTAAAATCAGGATCCCAGAGAGTCTCCCCCTTAAATCGGGGTCCCCAGAAAGACTCCCCCTTAAATCGGGGTCCCCAGAGAGCCTCCCCCTTAAATCGGGGTCCCCAGAGAGTCTCCCCCATAAATTGGGGTCCCCAGAGAGCCTCCCCCCTTGCATCAGGGTCCCCAGAGAACCTCCCCTCCCCTTAGGGACCACTGCAGAGACTCAGGGCTATGGGCCCCAGATTCGGGGCTATAGCCCCAAAAGCCACCCCCTAGCGACGCCACTGGCTAAAACTATATGACCAATTGTTTGTGGCCTCCTCACCAGCAAACCCTACACTTTATGACTTAAACGTATATAGACACCCCCTTCAAATGATTGAGTTCAGGTGGTTCCAATGCTGGGTACAAAATGGATAAAACTATATGACCAATTGTTTGTGGCCCCCTCACCAGCAAACCTACACTTTATGACTTAAACGTATATAGACACCCCCTTCAAATGATTGAGTTCAGGTGGTTCCAATGCTGGGTACAAAATGGATAAAACTATATGACCAATTGTTTGTGGCCCCCTCACCAGCAAACCTACACTTTATGACTTAAACGTATGTAGACACCCCCTTCAAATGATTGAGTTCAGGTGGTTCCAATGAAGGGTACTGTTAATAGTACAGCATACAAAGATATTTTTGAAAAATTTGCTCTTCCAACCTTATGATAACATTTTTGGGAAGGTCCTTTATTTTTCCAGAATGACCGTGCCTCTATGTACAAAGCCAGCTCAATAAAGATATAGGTTGATCAGTTTGATGTGGAGGAACTCAAGTGCCCTCTACAGAGCCCTGACCTCAACCCTGATAAACATCTGGGTAATGAATTGGAACGCTGATTGTGAGCCAGGTCTTCTCATCCACGTCGGTACCTGAATTCACAAATGGCCCAAATTCCCACAGACATTCTCCAAAATCTTATGAAAAAGCCTTCCCAGAAGAATGGAGGCTGTTATAGCCGCAAAGAGAGACAATGTAATTTTAACGTCCATGGTTATGGAATGGGATGTCCAGTAGGCTTATATAGGCTTTCTGGTCAGGTGTCCACAGACGTTTAACCATACAGTATATAATCTGTGAGGGTATCACCCTTTTCAAGTTAGATTTTAAAACTCCATTAGCTGTATATTTTGCAACATAGCCTTTTTGAAAATAGGGGCATAATTGTATTATTTTTAGGGGAATAAATGTCATGGCTTTCTGTGACGCGAAACCTGTGGCACAGAATCTCTATAAAGATGCTTGGTCTTCTTCTGAGATACACTAACGGTATATTGATGACTTTTTTTTTTTTTTTTGTATTGTTCAGGCTCTCGTCCCCGTTTGGAGGATTTCCCACCAAGAATAGTAGAACATCCATCTGATCACATCGTTTCTAAAGGAGAACCGGCAACGCTGAACTGCAAAGCAGAAGGTCGTCCCACTCCCATTATCGAGTGGTACAAAGATGGTGAACGGGTGGAGACGGACAAGGACGACCCTCGTTCTCACCGTATGCTGTTGCCGAGCGGTTCCCTCTTCTTCCTTCGCATTGTCCATGGACGAAGAAGTAAACCAGACGAGGGGGTTTATATCTGCGTGGCGCGAAACTACCTGGGAGAATCTGTCAGCCGAAATGCATCTTTGGAAGTAGCAAGTAAGTTTTAGGATTTGTCTGTTTGCCAGAACTATTGCCTATCTTCACCAAAGTTGTGGTGGTAATACCTGCACATGGTGGCGAAAAAAACCTGAAACATTTGCATGCAGGATGGATTTATCTATTTTCTTGATTCAGAGGTGGCAATGGGGGCATTACCAGTCCCAGTATATACAGTTTTAGAGTATTACACTTGGCTTTTATGTTTTTGGATTGGTGAATGGAGTGATGCAGTAATACCTTTTTTGAAGCAGAAATAATTAATGCAGAGCTGAACTATAATAATTAATTTACCTGCTCTGTTTGGCCACCATTATGATTTCCACACATCTGCTACATTATGTCTTGTTGGGTGATGCTACATAGCTCTGTAGATTGCTGTGCCAACCCCACCCCTTCCCCACTAGCGTCTGCTCACTGGACTATAAAATAACATTGATAATGTATGTTTTTTTCTTCTTATAAGCCTGTCTCAATTGTATCCCTCCAACCCCCACTGCTTGAAACATGTTGGGAACGAAAAAAATGCCAATTTGTAGAGCCTCCAAGATCACTTCCCTGTCTCAGCCTGATGTATGGTGTGAATAGATTTTTTTTTTTAATAATTATGCATTTTAGTACGTTTATATAAGCATAATTAAAAAAAAAAAAAAATATGGTTCTGAATGTATAAATAGCAGGGTACAGAAGGTGTGTTTAAGTTTTGCCCAGAGTTCTTCTTTAATAATGTAGTCCTGTCACCTTTGCCCAGACACATTTTAGGATTTCTTGTGCTTCTTTTGCCTAGTGATATTCTTGATCTTTTACTCAATCACATACCTGTATGTCACCTGACCAAATAGAAAGCATCAAGCAGATGTGTGTCTTGTTCAGCTATGAAGGCCAGAAGCCATTTCCTGGATTAGTGGTTGAAGTCTTGAGCGGATCTTTAGTGGAACAAAATTCTGTTTTGGTGCGCCTTAGGAAATCTCTTGCTTTCTGCAAAAATTAAAAAAAATGAATGGATCACAGCAGCACTGTGATGAAATGGATGCGTATGTAAGTCGGGTATCTGTGTCACTTTTCTTTGAAGCAACTTAGCAGGTGTTGGCATTACCTAAAAAAAAAAAAAAAAAAAAATATGTCGGCCGGATTTCGTTTTGAAAATCTGGTCACCTTACTTTTAACGCTTTTGAACTCAGCAAGCCCAGGGAGTTAAAGCGGAAGTAAACCCATCGATTTAACAGTTTAAAAAAAAAAGGCATGCTGGGAATGCTAACTGCCCATTGGCTGTGCTCTCAACCAAACAGTCAAACCATCCAATGGCTGGTGTCATAACGGATCACATGTGCAGCACTGTGGCAGTTGAAGATTAAACAGAGGCAAAGATGGCAGCTTCCTTGGCTGAAAACGATAGGGGGGTTTACTTCCACTTTAACTTACAGATCAGCTCATGTTGGAGCTTTGTTCTACAGAGGCTGTAGATGTATCCAGAGACATATAGGCTGATTATCTATGTGCTATACATTACACATCAGAAATCTCAAGAGCGATCACCTCATCCCTGTGAGGACTGTTAGATGCTGATATGGCTGAGAGAGGCCGATCGACTTTTATTGATCTTTCTGCAGAAACGGTTATTTTCTGTGGAGTCTGCTTCTCCCTTCGTCATCCTAACGGTTCAGGATGACTGAGTGTGTGCTTCTCTATTCTCTCCTTTGCAGTCTATCAGTGACTCTTCAGGGACTGACTTTCCGTCCATCACCATTTATATCGCTCTTTCACTGGGATAAATGAGAGATTTTCTACCACATAAATCAGTCCGGGACTAAAATGACTCAAAATGGTATCTATCTATCTTGGTCCATCATGTCTTATAAAAATTTAAAGTTTAAAAATAGATGCACAAACTATATGAACAAAAGTTAGTGGACATCTGACCATTACCCCTATATGAGCTTGTAGTACATTCCATTCCATAATTATGGCCATTAATATGGAGTTGACCACCTTCTGTGGCTTTTCCAGCATCCAATCTTCTAATGCCGCGTACACACGATCGGAAATTCGGCCAGCAAAAGACAGATGAGAGCTTTTGGTCGGAAAATGCGACCGTGTGTATGCTCCCAATCGGACTTTTGCTGGCAGAATTCCAGCCAGCAAAAGATTGAGAGCAGGTTCTCCAATTTTTCGGTCGGAAAAAGTTCCGATCGGAAATTCCGATCGTCTGTACCAATTCCGATCGTCTGTACCAATTCCGACGCGCAAAATTCCTACGCATGCTCGGAAACAATTTGACGCATGCTCGGACGCATTGAACTTAATTTTCTCGGCTCGTCGTAGGGTTGTACTTCACGCATTCTTGGCGGTAGAAAGTTCAGTGAACTTTTGTGTGACCGTGTGTATGCAAGACAAGCTTGAGCGGAATTCTGTCGGAAAAAACATCCAAGATTTTTTCGATGAAAATTCCGCTTGTGTGTATGTGGCATAAGAAGTCTTTTGCAAGATTTTGGAGTGTGTCCTTGGGAATTTGTACCTAAATTGTGAGATCAGGTGCTGATGTTGGATTAGAAGACCTGACTCAGTTGGTTTTTCCAACTCATCCTAATGGTGTTCATTAGGGTTGAGGTTGGGGCATTGTGCAGAACACTTGAGTTCCTCCACATCAAACTGGCCAAACCATGTCTTGATGGAGCTGGCTTTGTGTAGAGCAGAAAAGGACCTTCCCTAAACTATGGGAGGTTGGAAGAGTACAATTATCTGAAATGTATGCTTTACTGGAAATGCTGAACTCAAACATTTAGTGTGGGGGGCTATGTCATTTTGGCTACATGGTTGAGATGGAGCCATTTTGTTTTCCAGACCAGTATTGTCTGTACTTGCCAAAACCCCAAACCTACACGTTTCAGTCATGTTTTATTGTTTTCCCTATTTCCATTGATGAAGCTGCATTGCATTGTCCCTTACCCTGTGTACAGTTTTTATGATTCAGTAATCTTAAACAAAAAGATTTGTCAAGACTACTTTGAAACGGGCCGACATTGTACCGACCAAGAGTCTGCACCATCACTGAGATACAGAGCCACCTCCAAGTATGTATGTGGCAGGCTCTCTTTATTTGTCATTTCCTTCCTACTTTGGTTTCCTACTGAATCATCTGGTTGAAGATGGAGCAGATTCTGAACGGGGCATCATGGCGTCATGCAATCAATCAGCACAGAAGGGGTCGGAGGTCACTGCAGTCTTCTGCTGACTGTCCCTGGGCTGTGGGTGACCTCTCCACAGCTTGGTGACATCTATTGATTGGCCTTTTTATTGTTCTTCTCTTACAGTAGTAAGCAAAAGCTGTCTGCCTGTTTATTTTTATGGCCAACAAGCATCATAGAAGTGCTATCACGGTTTCTTGTTGGTGGGTGAATGTTATATTTTCTGCTTACCGCTGATGTCTGAAGGACAGCTTTGAAGCTAAATCTCTTTTGATAACCACTCTGACTGCAGACCTCATGAAATACTCCCAATATTGGTGTAGCGCCGACACTTTACTAAAGTGTGCGCTATAATAGAAATTTTTAGTTTTTTCCAGAACTGTAACAGAGTTCTGGGGGTTAATTGTACAGGTCTTTTACTTTGGCATCAGTCTGGCTGGGCGGTACTGAAGTTCTGCCTGGTCATAGGTGCAGTGAGGCACCTGTGACAGGCTGAGAACCAGGCCTGGTTGGACGCATTAGGTACCAAGCTTTCTCTGAGCCAATCAGTGGGCGCGTCTGGCCCCGCTGTGTAGTCTGGGAAGGGGTATTTAAGATGCTGAAGTCACGTGTTCAGGGTCGGCTTGCTCTTTGGTTCCTGGTTCCGGTCCGGGCCAGCCCCGTGAGGGGTCCCGGACCCAGGATTTTCTGCCGTCCCCGTAAGCCTGGTCATCCTGACCAGCCCCAGAGGCCCTCATGGTCTGGGGTGGGGATCCGTCCTTTCCTGAGCCTCGGAACTGGCTAGTTCGAGGCCCAGTAACTGAAGGAGGATTTGGAGGTGTCCCGGTGTGCTCTCGGCATTGGAGAGACACGGCAACTCGTACAAGTGATCAGGGGAGGACTCTTCGGAGGAGGGCCAAGAAGCTGGCTGCTCGGTAAGAGCCTGGGAGCTGAGTTGTATGGACACTAGTGAATCCACATTTCTTACGGTATCGCCAAGCTGGCTGAAAGATCCAGGTACCGTGAGGAAAGTTCCTAACTTATCTTCAGTTACAATCTAGTCTGTGGCAGAGACTTTGCAAATTTCAGAGTCACTTGTTGGTTGCTAAATCTACTGTTAGAGGGTTTTTAATTTTTTTTTATATATTCTTTATTTTCACAGTTTTATAAAATTGTACAAACGTTGCTTTTTTTTACAGTCATACTGAGTCAGGTCCTTCAATCATTGATTGCACCCATCCCCCACCCCCTAAAGGAAAAAATAAATAAATAAATAAAATAAAAAATAAAAACATAAAGGAAGGGCCTACCCTGTCTCGCTCGCTTCCTTCTATTCCCCTCCACATTCCCTTTCCCACATCCTTAGGAATCCCTCCGTTTTCCTAAACTCCTCCCATTTCTTCCATAATTTCTGATGTATCCCCTCTGTGTCCTCTGCCTTGTGGATTGACTCTTCGACCCTTCTTGTCCATTCCACTCTCTTAACCCACACTATCATTGATGGGGCGTTCGGAGTCCTCCACAGGCAGGGGATCAGAGCCTTGGCTGAGTTCAGTAGATAGTGTTAGAGGTTTATCCAGCAGTGAAGTGCCCAGTTGCGAGTGGCTACTCTCTGGGCTATCTAAAGAGACATTCAATTGATGTCAGCAGTTCTGAAGTGCCTGAGTTTTATCACCCGTGCCCCTCTATTCCCAATTGAGAGACTGTGTTATAGTTGGATGTTACCCCTGCAAATAAAAATCCTTAAAAGGACTTTTTGTGTGTTTGCTTATGAAGTTACTGGGTACTAACCCTGGGAAACCCCAGACAACGAACGACGAGCTACGAGGAGGAGGTAATGGGTAAGCCCAGAAAAAAACAGCAGCTCCTTCGGGGGTCAGTGCTACATTGGTAACGCCCACCATTCTGCTACATTACCCAACCATTACAAGTGGTTGAGAAAATTGGTAACATATACTGTACAGTATATGGCCAATGTAGATGTTCTCAGGTCTGTCTGTATAATTTTGCCATTAGGGAGAGCAGTGCATTGAAGACCTCGGGGAGAAATGTCACCTCTGTTGTGTATAAAGGTTTACCCAGACCAGAAGAGTCAACCCAGCTTTGGCGACAGGAAGATCCATTGTGGTGTGCGTTATCACCTGTCTGTGTGTGAGTAATGGACGCCCTTACTGAGGATTCTGGGTGTTCATTGATATGTGTTCATGTTTATAATCTCTGCCTGTTTATCTGCTCTGACCCCCGAGGACCTGTAACCTCCTGTGCCTCCTCTCTGTAAGGTGAACCCTTTGTCTTCACTAATGTGTCACCAAGGTAAAGATCTACAAAACAAACAGAATAGAGGGTCCTGGGATCCCAGACTGTCACATGGAGATTAATGGAGGATGGATAGGTGACCAGGCCAGGGGACAGCAGGATGGTGGCTCCATCACTGCCATCTGGGTGGACACAGTATTTCAAATATTTATGTAGATTGAACAAAATTGCTAAACTCATAATCTATATACATGTCTAGCTAGTACAGTGTAACGCCATAACCCCTAGGGGGCGGCTATGGTTTTCTGGGCTTACCGATTTACCTCCTCCACCTTCTAGCTCGTCGTTCTTGTCTAGGGGTTCCCGGGGTTAGTACCCAGTAACTGTGGAGACTGACACTTGAATTCCTGTTTAGGATTCTTTATTTGCATGAAACGTTGAACAAACCCAGTCTCTCAACTGGGAATAGAGGGTATGGGTATAGAAGCTCAGGCACTTTAGAACTGCTGACATTCAGTAACTGTCTCTTTCTAGAGATGATCCAGGGAGTAGCCACTCACAACTGGATAACTCAACAGTTGGATAAACCCTTGTTTGTAGATTTAGCAGCCAACAAGTGATTTTAAATTAGCAAAGTCTCTGCCACAGACTTGGTTGTGAAACTTTCAGATGAATGTAAAAGTCTCTCTCAGGAACTTTAGTTTGTAACTGAAGGATAGGTTAGGAACTTTTCTTACAGCACCAGTATCTTGCAGCCGATCCGGCGATACCGTAAGAAATGCGGATTCAATCAGTGTCCATACAGCTCAGCTTCCAGGCTCTTACCGAGCAGCCAGCCTCGTGCGTGGCCCTCCTCCCAAGAGTCCTCCCCTGGTTACATGTAGAGTTACTGGGCCTCTCCAAAACCTGAGACAGCACCGGAAACACTTCAGAATCCTCCTTCCAGTTACTGCGCCTCGAACTAGCCAGTTCCGAGGCTCGGAAACGGATGGATCCGCACCCCAGGCCATGAGGGCCTCTGGGGGCTGGTCAGGAGGACCAGGACCATGGAGTCGGCAAGCAACTTCTGGACCGGAACCCTGAACCACGTTACTTCAGCACCTTAAATACCCCCCTCTCGGAATACACAGCGTGACAAGCGCGCCCACTGATTGGCTCCGAGAGAAGATTGGTACCCAATGCGTCCAACCAGACTGCGTTCTAAGACCTGTCACAGGTGCTCACCTCACCTATGAGCAGGCAGAACCGCAATATAGCCCAGCCAAAGTATAACCTAGAACAATTTAACCCCAAAACTCAGCTATAGTTCTGGGCAAAAACTAAAATTTACATACCGTATATACTGGAGTATAAGCCGAGTTTTTCAGCAAATTTTTTTGTGCTGAAAGTGCCCCCCTCGGCTTATACTCGAGTCAAGCACTTTTCTGGAGAAAAAAATGACATTTTCCGACCCGACTTTGCGGCCCCGTATCTCTGGGCCACTTGGTGCTAGGAACCCCAAATTTGGTATGCAAACCCAGTGGAACCAACACTACAACATATCCAATGGGGTTCCTAGCACCAAGTGGCCCCAAAGTCGGTGAACTGTGTCCATCTGCAGCAATGTCATTTCGGGACCCTTTGGGTCCAGAGACCCCAAATTTTGGCTGCATTTAGGAGGCATCTAGGAACCCTTAACTACCAAGTTTGAAGTTCTGGAGACCTATGGCTGCAAATGGGCACAGTGAGGCATGCAAATGGGCATTGTTGACCCTCTTTTCCACTTCCAGTAGCTGCGCATTTCCCACCCTAGGCTTATACTCGAGTCAATACGTTTTCCCAGGTTTTTGTGGTAAAATTAGGTGCCTCGGCTTATATTCTGGTTGGCTTATACTCGAGTATATACGGTACATAGCGCGTACTTTGAAAAAGTACCGGCGCTACAACAGTATTAGGGTTCACTGACTTTTTTTTTTTTCTGTGGGGCTGCAAGTGTGGGGGGTCAAAAAAACTACAGAGAAACGTGCATTGGGATTTCAATGCTTTTTCAAACAGTTCGAATACAAGGAAGGAATAAGCTTACAAGCTTTGGCAAGGCTGTTTTCAAACAAACAGGCCTCCCCCGCAGGGTACCTGGAAGCAACTCAAAGTATAGAAATAATGGGCACCAGACCAAAAGATGAAAGAGTCCAGTTATTCGTAATTCAATGAAACAAAAACAGCCAAAGCGTTTCGGGGGCAAAAAGACTCCTCCTTCACTGGTCCGGCAAAATGAACATAAAGCATAATGTGGGAGAAACAATAATAAAAAGATAAAATTTTAATAAAAAGAAAATTGACAAAGGCTTATGTATGAGCATAACATGAATATTAAAAAAATAGATATAAGAAGAGTAGTTTAAAAAAAAATGTGTTCTACTTATATATATATATATATATATATATATATATATATATATATATATATATATATATATATATTTATATTTGCACATAAGCCTTTATAATTGTTTTGTTTTATTATTATTATTATATGTTTGTTTTGTAGCCCTGGCGAAGGGGGAGTTTTGTTGCCTCTGAAGTGCCTTGGCTACTCTTTGATTGAATTATAATAAAAGCATCTCGGACTCTTTCATCTTTTGCTTGGCGCCCGTTAACTTTGATTATACACGGCTTGGAGCTTATAGGTTGAGCTCCGACAGCTTTTTAATAGAACATAGGGATTTTATCGCTCCACCTGAGTTTCCAGCTCCACCCACCTTACCAAATCAATGTCTAAAGAAGGCAATTCATGAAGGGATTATGGGCGGATATCCGTCCCGCATTTAAAATTCAAGCTCGAGTACTGAAGGTCCAGCTGAGCGTTTTTTTTACTAAGCACAGGCAAATCTATTACCCTAAACAAAACGTATTTCTGGTTTCCATTGGCAGAGCTGCTGTTTAATATTTTCACGTGGGCTGCTACCATATAGATTGGCTGATCTTATGTCTGTGGATACCCTGGGCAGTAAATAGGACAAATGCTGCTCCAATAACCACCCCCATCATTGCACCATTATAATTGACAGCACAGACGGCATGGTTCCTATTTACTTTATTTTCCTGATTCAAACCTACTCATCTATGACAGAGTGGTCACACACAGCGCCAATTATTTTTAATAATCCTGCACATGTATAACTGTTTAGAAGAACCTAACGTTGGGCTTTGGATACCCAACCATTTCGAGCAGCTGAGAGATCTCACCACATACAAGATGGAGATTTGAGTTACATTTAGGGCTAAAAAAAAAAAATTTGTAAGTCTTTTGGAAGCGTATTTACACATTTCCTTTTCCTAGAAGCCTGAAATGTATCACTAATAATGCTCACCTTCTACCAGCATACACAGCATGCCAGGGTCAGATGAGATTTAGAATCCTCCCATATCCAGCGCACAACCCTCCCATGTCCAGCGCACAACCCTCCCATGTCCAGCGCAGAACTCTCCCCATGTCCAGCGCAGAACCTTCCTCAAGTCCAGCGCAGAACCCTCCCCATGTCCAGCGTAGAACCCTCCCCATGTCCAGCGCAGAACCCTCCCCATGTCCAGCGCAGAACCCTCCCCATGTCCAGTGCACAACCCTCCCCATGTCCAGCGCACAACCCTCCCCATGTCCAGCGCACAACCCTCCCCATGTCCAGCGCACAACCCTCCCCATGTCCAGCGCACAACCCTCCCCATGTCCAGCGCACAACCCTCCCCATGTCCAGCGCACAACCCTCCCCATGTCCAGCGCACAACCCTCCCCATGTCCAGCGCACAACCCTCCCCATGTCCAGCGCACAACCCTCCCCATGTCCAGCGCACAACCCTCCCCATGTCCAGCGCACAACCCTCCCCATGTCCAGCGCACAACCCTCCCCATGTCCAGCGCACAACCCTCCCCATGTCCAGCGCACAACCCTCCCCATGTCCAGCGCACAACCCTCCCCATGTCCAGCGCACAACCCTCCCCATGTCCAGCGCACAACCCTCCCCATGTCCAGCGCACAACCCTCCCCATGTCCAGCGCACAACCCTCCTCATGTCCAGCGCACAACCCTCCCCCGTACAACGCAGAATCCTTCTCTGTCCAAAGCAGAATCCTCCCCTGTCCAAACAGAATCCTCCCCTGTCCAAAGCAGAATCCTCCCCTGTCCAAAGCAGAATCCTCCCCTGTCCAAAGCAGAATCCTCCCCTGTCCAAAGCAGAATCCTCCCCTGTCCAAAGCAGAATCCTCCCCTGTCCAAAGCAGAATCCTCCCCTGTCCACAGCAGAATCCTCCCCTGTCCAAAGCAGAATCCTCCCCTGTCCACAGCAGAATCCTCCCCTGTCCACAACAGAATCCTCCCCTGTCCACAGCAGAATCCTCCCCTGTCCAAAGCAGAATCCCTCCCTGTCCAAAGCAGAATCCCTCCCTGTCCAAAGCAGAATCCTCCCCTGTCCAAAGCAGAATCCTCCCCTGTCCAAAGCAGAATCCCTCCCTGTCCAAAGCAGAATCCCTCCCTGTCCAAAGCAGAATCCTCCCCTGTCCAAAGCAGAATCCTCCCCTGAATCCTGCCCTGTCCACAGCAGAATCCTGCCCTGTCCACAGCAGAATCCTGCCCTGTCAACAGCAGAATCCTGCCCTGTCCACAGCAGAATCCTGCCCTGTCCACAGCAGAATCCTGCCCTGTCCACAGCAGAATCCTCCCCTGTCCAAAGCAGAATCCTCCCCTGAATCCTGCCCTGTCCACAGCAGAATCCTCCCCTGTCCACAGCAGAATCCGGCCCTGTCCACAGCAGAATCCTGCCCTGTCCACAGCAGAATCCTGCCCTGTCCACAGCAGAATCCTGCCCTGTCCACAGCAGAATCCTGCCCTGTCCACAGCAGAATCCTGCCCTGTCAACAGCAGAATCCTGCCCTGTCCACAGCAGAATCCTGCCCTGTCCACAGCAGAATCCTCCCCTGTCCAAAGCAGAATCCTCCCCTGAATCCTGCCCTGTCCACAGCAGAATCCTCCCCTGTCCACAGCAGAATCCTGCCCTGTCCACAGCAGAATCCTGCCCTGTCCACAGCAGAATCATCCAATGTCCAGCAGTGATTCACTCTCTTCCAGTGCAGTTACAGCACAATAAAACGTCACCATCTCTTCCCCCCATTTAATTGTGTTTACCCATTATGTTCACACTCCAGTGAGCCATTCCTCTACACACAAAACTATTATCCGCAGTATTTGACTCTGTGAATTGCCTGATAATATCAGTAAATATATCTATAGACAGGGTTGTGTATAAACAAGCTGTAACGAGCGGAGATATAAAGACCAAATTGCTCCATTTTCAGTTGAAGCCGTAATGATTCTGGAAATGGGGATGTTTGTGCTTTACACTCAAATAAAACTCGTCCATACAACGCTGCGCCTTTTTATACTTCAGAATAAATGAAATGGGATTTGTTGGATAAAAACATTTTGCTTACACAAGTACTTTTTGTGGATGTTTTTCTACAAAAGTTCACAGAACAAGTTTCAGTGAAATAGATTGTAGATAAAGTTGTCATCCTGGGTAAATAATTGTTTTGCTTTTATGTAGAACAAAATGTGCCTTTTTTTTATCTCGCGCTTCATAGTTGTTTGCCTGATGTGTTCGGCAATGAGGGAACACAGTGCAGATTAAAGCCAAATACTAGCCAACTTTTTTCATTTTGTTATCGTAGGAGCAAAGAGCAGGAAAAGGTATAGATTCTCTGTCAACCCCTTCTGGAGAGGGTTTCCTTGTACCTCCTCAACTTGTGGAGAGATCCTGGGTCCATTGGACCCTTCAAGGTGTAGCGGTGAGCATCTGGTTGGTGTTTGGTAGCGCTGGCCTGATAAGAATTAGATTCATTTTTGTATACATTTGTAGAGGTTGTTATCCTTCAAGGAGATCAACTCTTAGGCCCCTTTCACACTGGGGCGGTTTTTAGGCGGTACAGCGCTAAAAATAGCGCCTGTACACCTTTGGAGCGGTATAGGAGCAGTGTATTCACCGCTCCTATACCGCTCCTACCCATTGATTTCAATGGGACACCGCGGTAACACCGCGGCAATACCGCCGCAAAGCGGCGCTTTGCGGGAGATTTTAACCCTTTTTCGGCCGCACGCGGTAAAGCAGCGCTAAATACAGCGCTGCTTTACCGTCGCCGCGGCTCCCGCCCCAGTGTGAAAGGGGCCTTAGGAAAAGCACAGTGTGTAGAGAACTGGTCATGGGCTTTTGCTTCTCTGATGACGTGTCCTAGGTTTAGGAGAGGGGTGCCCAACCTTTTTAAGAGCGATGGCTACTTAAGCGACTTGGTAATCGGTCGCGGGCCACAATAAGTGGAGCGGACGGAAGACAGATCCGTGTCCGCTCTGTATATGCAGAGCGGACATGGACTCTACTCTGTGGGCCCCCCTATCCGATCCAAGCAGATGGAAGGGGGCGGATCCCCTTCTGTTTTTTTTTTTGTTGTGGATCGGATTGGAGGTAGGTGGGTGCAAATGGACACAAGTCATCTGTCATTCCATTGAGCTGAATTTGAGGGCCTGCGTGGGTTGAACCGATCATGTGAAAGTGGCCTAAGGCTGCTTTTACACTGATGTGCCGCAGTTTACCTGCGGGTGCAGTACAGTGCACCTGTGGTTAGCTGCACTTTGCCATCAATGTCTATTATATCCTACAGGTGTGGTGCACTTTCTGAAAGCACACAAAACCCGCAGATAATAACAGAAGTCTGACTCAGTGCAGGTAACCCGAACCTGCGGATAAGCTTGAAAGCAGCCCAGTAACCACTGCAGAACAGATATGCCCATATATACACTGCTTTTAGTAATAAACTTACCTTTAATAACAGTCTTCCATTCAGGTATTGCCGGCTGTTGCTGTCCCAGGCAGAATGCATTTGGTATCCCTCCGCTTGGGACAGGAGTCGGCGCTATACAGGAAGCATCTGCAAAGGCGGTTCTGCTCCCTCCGCAGCTTCCTCTACCGCTGGCTTCATTTAAAACACTGATGCTCTGGGATGGCGGGTCGGCAGCCCATGATCTGGGCTTGAGAACCTGCTATCCCAAAGCTGGGAATGCATTTATGAGGACTGAGAGAATCTGTGAGTCTCCGAGGGGTGAGAGAGCCCGGGTTGCCAGTAGATCCCATATTGAGCAGCCAGGGAGTGGGCCTGCGCAGATGGATGCTGTTAGGAAAGGCTGGGAGATCTGGGTCTGAAGGACCCTGACAAAAG
>CM053035.1:194133593-194138593 GCA_028564925.1 Lithobates sylvaticus | reverse complement strand
TCATTTGGGGGGGGTTTGAACTGTCCTGGCATTTTATGCACAACATTTAGAAGCCTATGTCACACGTCACCCACTCTTCTAACCACTTGTAGACAAAGCCCTTTCTGACACTTTTTGTTTACATGAAAACATATTTTTTTTTTGCAAGAAAATTACGTTGAACCCCAAACACTATATATATTGTTAAAGCAAAGGCCCTACAGATTAAAATGGTGGGTGTTGCATTTTTTTTTTCCACACAGTATTTGCGCAGCGATTTTTCAAACGCATTTTTTGTGGAAAAAATACACTTTTTTTTATTTTAATGCACTAAAACACACTATATTGCTCAAATTTTTGATGAAATAAAAAATATGATCTTAGGCCGAGTACATGGATACCAAACACGACATGCTTTAAAATTGCGCACAAACACGCAGTGGCGACAAACTACATACATTTTTAAAAGCCTTTAAAAGCCTTTACATGATACCACATTAGATTCACGGAGGAGGTCTACTGCTAAAATTACTGCCCTCGATCTGACCTTCGCGGTGATACCTCACATGCATGGTGCAATTGCTGTTTACATATGACGCCAGACCAACGCTTGTGTACGCCTTTGCGCAAGAGAAGGGGGGGCAGGGGTGCTTTTTTTTTTTTTTTTTGTTTTTTTTTTTATTTATTTAGCTTTTTTATTTTATTTTTAAACTGTTCCTTCCATTTTTTTTCTTTGTTATGATTTTTATTGTTATCTCAGGGAATGTAAATATCCCCTATGATAGCAATAGGCAGTGACAGGTACTCTTTTTTTGAAAAAAATTGGGGTCTATTAGACCCTAGATCTTTCCTCTGCCCTCAAAGCATCTGACCACACCAAGATTGGTGTGATAAAATGCTTTCCCAATTTCCCAATGGCGCGGTTTATATCCGGGAGGGGGGACATTCCCTCCCACTGCTTGTAAAAGCAGTCTAGAGGCTAATTACCGCTAGAATTGCTTTTACATGAAAGCCGATCACTGGCTGAAAAGAATGATACCAAGATGATACCTAAACCTGCAGGCATCATTCTGGTATAACCATTCAAAGTCCAGCAACATACTGGACATATATTGTAATCTTTTTTTTTTCATGCAGCCTCTTGGCTGAACGAAAAAAAAAGAGATTGATTGGTGGGTATGCCCACCATTAGAATACCTCCCTTCATCCACCCACTTCTAATGATGGGCATACATGCACCATTTATATATGCCGATGCATGGGGGCATCCTCCCGCAAAAGTTATGCCGTGTACACACGGTCGGAATTTCGACCGTATGTACGTGGCATTAGGAGCCAATCGCTCCTCCCCCCCCCGGCGGCCCCCCAGCGTCGGCATATATGCTCGTTTTTTTTAACTGTGGTGGTGAAATCACCTCCTACAGCGTTGGAGTCGCGGCTTTATGTATCGTGGGAGCAAACGCTGTTGCTGTCAAGATAAATAAATCCGCGTTGCAACTGAATGGCGCACCTGAAAACAAAAAAATGCTCAACACTAAAACACACAGTAAACAAAATTACATACCTGAAAAGCAAGCATGATAAAACATAATAAAACATAATAAAACATAATAAAACATTGCAGAATAGAATGGAGTAAAAAAAGAGCAACAATAGAGAGAGAATAGAGTGAGAGAGAGAACAATAAAACGACAACTATTTTATTTTTTTTTTATTTTTTTGAGATTCACAGGTAAAAAAAGCTCCTGACTGAAGCGACTGAATCAAAACGCTACCACAAAAAAAAACTGTTAGCGATCGCAGGGATCAGGCCTGACTCTGCGAACGCTGCAGTTATGTGTGCTTAGTGTTTTGTAAGTGACAGTGATCGATCGATACTGCACTTGGGTGGGCTGGGCTGGGCGGAGGGGGAAAACGCAGGTGCTAGCAGGTATCTGGGCTGATCCCGCTAACAATGCGTTTTTTTTTGGAACCCTAAACTGCTGGGACGCTAGTATAGATCTGATCAGATCAGATATTGATCTGTTCAGATACTGTGCCACTAAGGGAGGTGTATGCTTTGCGCGTGGGTGTTTGCGGTACTGGCACTAACCTGGGGCGACGCAGACCTTATTTGACCCTAAAACCTAATTGATATCACCCGCCGGGCGATCAGGGGGTTAAACCGTTATTGGGTAATAAATGGCGGGTGCCCTGACAGTATAAAAAAAAAGCTAACTAACCAGCGTCACCCGTAACAGTAATACAAAAAAAAACTGGTTACTAGCGACACTAATGCAGCGATCAGAAAAACGATCGCTTAGTGACACTGGCAAAAGGGGGTGAAAGGGTTAACTAGGGGCAATCAGGGGGTTAAAAACCTTTATTAGGTAATATATGGGGGTACCTGACGCTATATAAAAACCTGACGGGGAACCTAAATAACGAAATAACTAACTGGCTAACCAGCGTCACCAGTGACAGTTATACAGTGATCACTGGTGAAAGGGTTAACTCTAGGGGCAATCAGGGGGTTAAAACCTTTATTTAGGTTGTAATATGGGGGTACCTGACCTATAAACCTATTTATGAACCTATATAAACATGGCGGTTACCTAAAAAAAAAAAAATGGTTACCTAGCGACACTAATGCAGCGATCAGAAAAACGATCGCTTAGTGACACTGGCAAAAGGGGGTGAAAGGGTTAACTAGGGGCAATCAGGGGGTTAAAACTTTATTAGGTAATATATGGGGGTACCTGACGCTATATAAAAACCTGACGGGGAACCTAAATACCTAACTGGCTAACCAGCGTCACCAGTGACAGTTATACAGTGATCACTGGTGAAAGGGTTAACTCTAGGGGCAATCAAGGGGTTAAAACCTTTATTTAGGTTGTAATATGGGGGTACCTGACCTATAAACCTATTTATGAACCTATATAAACATGGCGGTTACCTAAAAAAAAAAAATGGTTACCTAGCGACAGAGTGACACTAATACAGCGATCAGAAAAACGATCGCTGATGCCAATAAAAATAAACAAGTGGATTTGGTATCTGTGCCTAAATAAACAGCTCATCCCAGGGAGCTTTGTACCTGCTACCTGTCCCCCAGGTTACATATGGTGGATTTCAGCGGGCAGCTGTAGTAAGTTACTACTTAAAAGGCCAGTACCTAGAGTGACTAAACATGGAGGAAATCCTAAAACAGTTGATGATATCCAACGCTGCGCAACAGCAAACAAACGCTGCACTGCAGAAAACAAACGCTGCACTCCACGCTGCACAACAGCAAGCAACCGCTGAACAGCAGAAAACAAATGCTGCACTACAGCAAGCAAACGCTGCACAGCAGAAAACAAACGCTGCACTCCATGCGGCACAACAGCAAGCTAATGCTATCGCACAGGAGCAATCGCAGAGGCTGTTTGAACAGCTAGCCACTGATGCAAAAGCAGATAGGAAAACCTTGTCTGAGGTTGTGGAGACAATAGCACAGTGGTCACCTGCTAACATTGATAATATTGGAGACAAGCCCTCAGCCATCCATGTGGCTCGCTTTTTGTCCAAGATGACTACAGATGATGATCCAGAGGCCTTTCTGCTAACGTTTGAACGGACCGCTGAGAGGGAAGGTTGGCCTAAAACCCAGTGGGCAGGACTGGTCGCCCCGTTGCTTACTGGGGAATCGCAGAAGGCCTACTATGATTTGGAGTCAGCAGAAGCAGCAGACTATGAAAAGGTCAAACAGGAAATACTGGCACGACTTGGTGTCACTTTGGCAGTTCGAGCACAGCGGGTCCACAGCTGGTCCTTCCAAGACGAGAAGCCCCCAAGATCGCAGATGTTCGACCTAATTCACCTGGTGAGGAAATGGCTACAGCCGGAGTCCCTGTCTGGGCCACAAATAGTGGAGCGTGTGGTCATGGACCAGTTTCTGAGGTCACTACCCATTCCCCTGCAGGAGTGGGTGAGTCAAGGAGACCCCAATTCGGCAAACCACCTGGTGGAACTTGTTGAAAGGTATTTTGCTGCAAAGAACCTGGTCACCACCCCTACAGCCGCACGGACTTTCCGCCCAAAGCCACGGTCTCCCCAGGCAACCGGTAAGACTGTTCCAGGGGAAGTGGGTGGTAAGCATGGCAAGGAAATAGGGGGGAGGATTTTTGGTGCCAGGACTGAAGCTTGGCCTCCCAAACAAGGGAAGCCGGTGCCTGTCAGCAAACCAAACTGGGGAAACGTCAGGTGTTTTCGTTGCCAAGAAATGGGACATGTTGCGGCAAATTGTCCATTGACAGATGAACCAATGCAGTGTGATTTATCTATTAGAAGGCAGTCTATGTTTGCAGCGGTTTCATGCACTGCAACGCCAAATATGAGAAAACCAATGTGCCAAATGACTGTGAATGATAAGCCTATTACAGCCTTGCTGGACTCTGGAAGTCTAGTGACTTTGGTTACAGCTGAAATTATTGAACCTGTGAATTATCATGCTAAAAATGTTGCTGTGATCTGTATACATGGGAATACCCGGGAGTATCCTGTAACCACTGTTCAGTTTAAAACTGGTTTAGGTACAGTGACCCATCCGGTTGGACTTGTTCCCCACTTGGTGCATGAGGCCATCATTGGTAGGGACTTCCCTAAGTTCTGGGAACTGTGGGATCATCCCAACCCGGTCGCAGTACCCAACTCAGTCGCAGAGCCAGAATTCCTGGCCACTACTGACAAGGTGGGTTCAGGGGACTCTTCTCAGGGCTCCCCGGGTTTTCCTCTATCGGTTATGGCAGGAGAGCTGGAGGACCCTGAGGAAGTCCCTACTACCAGTAGAGCCGGACAGCCGTCTGCTGACCCCGAGCCTATGTTAGAGTTTGATGACCTTAATGTGCATAAGGAAAATTTTGGTACTGAGCAGAGAAAAGACCATACCCTTTCCAGGGCCTGGGAAAATGTAATAGTGATTAATGATGTACCTGTCGAACCCGGGGACAGGCCCTGTTTTCCTTATTTCAGCAGCAATGAGGATTTACTGTATCGTG
>CM053035.1:194048593-194128593 GCA_028564925.1 Lithobates sylvaticus | reverse complement strand
AGTTTATAAATTAATTCAGGGTTTCCATCCCACACCTTGTACATAGCGCAGGCCATACATTGTGCAAAATTTGGTTGGTTCCTCAGGAAATCTACTCAGTAGGTGACCCTGCCAGCCCTACTCCATTCTACAAACAGTGGCGTCTCCAGCTTTCATATTTAGGGGGGGGGGGGCACATGGGGGGACAGGAACAAAAGTAGGGGGGCAACTATAAAATGCAATTATTATTATATATATCCTGGGGCCCTTTACTATGATCCCACAACGGGCCCTTTCACATGTTCTGCAGTGAGCTCCCTTCCTACTGTATTGGGGCCCCCCAGGGTGGCAGATAACAAGAGATATGTCACCGGCATACCATGAAAATATAAGGGTCCAAAGCAGTGGGAGAACTATCAGTGTTGCAAAGGTTGTCTTGCCACCGGGCCCTGGTGTTCTGCCACTGTGGGGTAGACATGTGCACAATAGAAAAATTTGTTTAGTTTCGTTTTGTTTCTGTTCGTTTTCGTTGATTCGTAACGATTCGTAATTTCGTAAGTCGTCGGTGTTCGTACTCGTAACGATTCGTATTTTCGTAAGAGTTATTTTTTCGTTGATTCATTTTTCCGTTAGTTTAATTTTCGTTTATTCGAAATTCGGTTACATTCGTACTTTCGTAACATTGTTTTCGTAGATTCGTAATCAGAGCATAATTCATAATTTTATGTAATGTGTATGCTATTATTACATTTTAAGAGACACGGAAAATTACGAATCGAAAAAAAAAGTTACGAATGTACGAATTTTTTCCTTCAATCCATTCGAAGCACGTTAAGCAGCGCCATTGTAAGAGACACGGAAAATTACCAATTCAACAAAAAAAAAAAAAAAAGTTACGAATGTACGAATTTTTTCGTTCATTTTGATTTTCGTTGTTCCTGTTTTCGTTTTTCGGATTTTCTTCTTTCGTACATTCGTTGTTTCTAATTATTTTTTTTTCGGATTTTCGTTGTTTTCGGATTCGTTCGATTCGAACGATTCGTTAAAATTTTTAGCGAATCGTTCCTTCATTCGTACGAAAACGAATGAATGAAAATAACGAAGAAAAACAAAAAAAAAACAAAACGAATTGCACATGTCTATTCTGCAGTGAGCTTCCATCCTACTGTATTGGGGCCCCCCAGGGTGGCAGAAAACAAGAGATATATGTCACCGGCATACCAAGAAAATATAAGGGTCCAAAGCAGTGGGAGAACTATCAGGGTTGCAAAGGTTGTCTTGCCACCGGGCCCTGGTGTTCTGCCACTGTGGGGTTCCCCAGCCTCTTCTTGCTGTCCTGCCCCTGCTATTGACAGCGCTGGTCTGGCATCTCTTGGAATTTACAGGCTGGTTCTCCTGTCCTAAGGACGGGAGAAATCAGTTTGTGTTTTCAGTAACTGAGAGTCCTGGTGGAGTCTGCGCAAGTGTTGGAACGCATATGGCGGCGTCGCGCATGCGCAGTCCAGCGGGTAGCCAAATGTGATGGGTCGCCATATGTGACAAAACAGGGGCATAGACAGCAATAAAAACTGACAGATATTCTAATCCCTCTGTACTCTAGAACTAAAAAAAAAAGTGTTGACTTTAGTTATACTTTAAGACTTCTATGCTCTGGGGACAGCAAGAGAAAGGTAAAAGGTTGGAAGTGCACACTTGCTTGATTCACCTAGTTGTTATAAAAAAAAGCTAAGGTGAGTTTAAAGTACATTTATTCTTTAATAGCACAGAAACTGGAAGTCCAAAAAAAAAAGAGAGCCCATGAAAACACTTTTAATATTTGCACCAGATTAATGTAATGAGAAAGTGAAAAGTCTTTGAAAGTTCTGTAGTGAAGCGTTAAGTCTCCTCTCTGGAGCTCTTCCCTATAAATAGTTGTTATAACTTTCATACTGCATTCTGTACTTCATGTCCTCCCCGCAATTTACTCGGCCAAAGGCGCTTCAAAGCGGCGTTCCCCACCCCGAGGTCTTTGTATGTAATCTCCGGCCAGTGCAGTCAAATTTGTAATTAGAGCGTTTCAATGAATAGTGGAGTGTTGAGAAACCCGCAAAGCGGCGCATACCACAAGCTCAAATGGGCGGAGGGGTCCAGGCTGGCCAAGTTCTGCTACTATAATTGCTGTTCAGATGCTGACATCCTACAGCAGAGTTTATATTGTAGTTGTATCCTTTATATCTATACTTGTTCAAGGCTGTTGGTTCAAAGTCCTAAAGCCAAAGCATCAGGGATGACAGCCAAGCAATGAACATTTTTCAATGGTCGGTATTGGCAACATTAACCCCTAAGCCCCCGTACACACGGTCAGAATATCCGACCACAAAATTCGTCTGATTTTTTCCGACGGACTTTGTCCGAAACTGGTGTTGCATACACACGGTCGGACCAAGTTATCGGAAAATCCGATCATTCTGAACGTGGTGACGTTCGTCCGTTACGATGGGACTACTTTCACATTAGTAGCCAATAGCTTTGGTCTCGTAATTTGATCAGAGTATGCGTGGCACTTTGTCCGTCGGAATTCTCGACACACGATCGGAAAAAGTCCGATTAGGATTTTGTTGTCGGAAAATTTGAGATCCTGCTTTCAAATTTTTTCCGTTGGAAATTCCGACCGAAAAAGTCCGATGGAGCCCATACACGGGCGGATTTTCCGACAACATGGTCCGATTGGACATTTTCCGTCGGAATTTCCGACCGTGTGTACAGGGCATAAGGGAGAGGCTTACTGCAAGGGTTTTTTTCTTCTCCTCTGTGACTGGACAGTGAAAGGAGAAGCAGCCCACTGGTGAGCCCATCTCTCTGTCACTTTGCTCTCTTCGGCCCGGTTCAAACTTCCGCGACTTCGAAGCCGACATCCCAACGTGACTTCGGCACGACTTGCGTACGACTTCTTTAACAGAAGTCAATGCAATTCGTGCCAAAGTTGCACCAAAAGTAGCGCAGGAACCTTTTTCTAAGTCGGAGCAACTCAAGACGCTCCAAATATAGTGGTTCCATTGCACTTAAAGAGGAAGTAAACCCTAATGGGTGTTACTTCATGTTTCCCTGCAAAGGTAAAGCATAATGGACTACTGTGCATCGCATCGCATAGTAGTCCATTATGTGTCACTTACCTGACACAGGAGCCAGCGATATCACTGCTGTCCCCTTGTGTATGGAGCCTCCATCTTCTTGGTGGTTCTCGCGGCTCCGTCGCTGTCATTCGACGGCGCTGTGATGACATCACTCCCGCGCTTGCGCACGGGAGCCGCCACTCGCGGCATATCGCCATTGAGAGCGGCCTTCTCAGTGCGCATGCGCCGTAGACAGCGGTGCCTGTATTTAGGCATCTCCTAAACCATGTAGGTTTAGGAGATATTTCTTTGACCTACAGGTAAGCCTTAATCTAGGCTTACCTGTAGGTCCAAGTTGTTTGTAAGGGTTTACAACCACTTTAATGGGGCTCGACTCGATCGAGATTCATTTGTGTCTTTTATATCTGCCTGGAGGTCAGCTTTAACATGAAGCGTCTGCAGACACAGGCCCGGAAATGGCCAGTAAAGTGAGGTTTGGTGGCGTTCCCTACAATGCGTCCAATATATATATATATATATATATATACAACATTCAGCTCTACGCTGTCATCTGCATGTTTCACATAATTTCCCCCCAGGATATATATAAATAATATACCGACTAGGAGGAGCGACTTCCTAGGGACATGTGATGTCATCCAGGTCATACTTCTCATTCATTTCAGATCAACAGACGGGAAGTGGTTGGTTTACACACTTCTAATTCTATAAACTCCCGAGGAACCTACACCCGTCTCGTCCTCCTACAATGCCATGACATTCCTGGGTGACATTCTGTGGAGGGATTGGTAACCACATTAGTAATATCTGGTCACACCCGTGGCTGAAGAATGACACAATAAACTTTTATAAAGAAGACGGCTTCTTCCGTGAGAATATTTGAGTGCATTCTATTCATCCTAGTGTCATCGGGTTATTCAGCTCAGTCTGCATGGAGTTTGTATGTTCTTCCTCCCAAGTGCTTCATTTTTCTTTCCGTTGCGGCATCCGCCCTTCTTCCTCAGCTCTAGCCTGGTCCAGTCCCCCGCTGACCTGTGCACTCACAGGGGGCGGGCGAAAATTTAGGCTGCGGCTTTTGCGGCCTACTAGTCTGCACGGCCACGCCGGACGCCTTCTTGGGGGGTTGTTTGAGTGGCGCCCCCCTGTGAGGGGCCTTAGTCGATGCCCCCTTTGGGGGGGCTTTGGTGGATGCCCCTGTGAGGGGCCTTAGTAGATGCCCCTGTGAGGGGCCTTAGTGGATGCCCCCCCCCCGTAAAGGGGCCTTAGTTTATGCCCCCTGTGTGGGCCTCAGCCAGTGCCCCCTGTGAAGGGCCCAGTGGTGTCTCCTGTGCGGGGCATCCGTAGGTGCCCCCTGTTCTGGGTTTCCATAGGCGCCCCTTGTGCAGGGTCTCAATTGAGGGCCCAATGTGCGGGGTATTCGTATGGTGCCCCCTGTGCGGGGTCTCAGCTAGTGCCCCTGTTAGGGGTCCAATGGCGCCCCCTGTGCCAGTATTAAAATCCCAGAAAAATGTTACTTTGGGATGCAGCATTGTATTCTTTAATGTACAATTAGATGTTTTTTTTTTTTTCTAAATTTTTATTGGTTTAAAGAGAATACATAATATATTACGGTTAGTAACTACCACCATTTTTTTTTTTTTTTTTGATGCGGCATTGTATTAATACACAATTTTTTTTTTTTTTTTTTTTAATCTTTATTGGTTTAAAGAGAATACAGACTATAATAGATTTAGTAACTACCACCATTTTATTCTACAGGGCCTCTGCTTTCAGAAAAAAAACTAATATATATATTTTTTTAATTCATTTTCTAGTAATAAATGCAGATTTTAATATGAGCAAAAAAATTGAAAAAAAAAATACTCTAGAAAAGGCCCATACATGTCATTTCGGAGACCTTTGGTGAAAATGAAATGTGTGCGGGTCCTAGGCAGGACGGAGAGCAGCAAGTGGCCAGAGAGATCACTTTGATACCCAAATTTGATAAGGAGGGGGAGGGGGAGCCGGAAGGTGTAATGCCCCTTTAACTCCAAATGTTTGTGTTTATTTTTGTAGATGTGTTGACACGACACGAGTTTTATAAAGTTGTTACATTGTATGTGTGTGGATCCAGGGCATTGTGTCTTGTTGTCAGATGAGCCCCCTCCGCCCATCACCTCCTGCTCCCCGCACTTGTCACCGATGAGTGATTGTATTCTTCCCGGGCACAGTTGTATAGACCTGGACAGGCCTCATAGAGGAGTGTTTGTGTTGTGTGTCTCTGGGGTGGGGGGGGGGGGGGGGGGTTGGGTTGTTAACAGGTGGCTGAAGGAAGTGACCATAATAGCAAAGTCTCCATCTGTGGCCTTTGTCATCCCCGCAGCTCGCAAAGGGGCCAGGCACCAATAAACAGCAGTGACCCCGGGGTCCCCAGAGGGTGATGTCAGCGTCAGCCAGGTCCTGTAGTCAGATGATGAGTTTAATGAGCTCTACAATACAATGACTGGATCTCACAAACAGGCCACCTAGGCAGTTGACTTTGGCAGCATTATAAGGGGGCAGCGTCCGATTGTTCTGTGTTTTTATATTCCTCGAATTCCACTTTTACTTACTTTCATGACAATGAGAAATCTTCAGCCACTTTGGCCAGAAAAAAAGAAAATCTAAAGCTGGCCGTACTCTATACAACCAGATTGTACATTCTCTGATCACCTTAAAGGGGTTGTAATGGTAAGAATTGTTTCACCTTAATGCATTAAGGTGAAAAAACATCTGACTATACCGAGGTTGAAAAAAGACAAGTCCATCAAGTCCAACCTATGTGTGATTATATGTCAGTATTACATTGTATATCCTGTATATTGCGGTCATTCAGGTGCTTATCTAATAGTTTCTTGAAACTATCAATGCCCCCCGCTGAGACCACCGCCTGTGGAAGGGAATTCCACATCCTTGCCGCTCTTACAGTAAAGAACCCTCTACGTAGTTTAAGGTTAAACCTCTTTTCTTCTAATTTTAATGAGTGGCCACGAGTCTTGTTAAACTCCCTTCCGCAAAAAAGTTTTCTCCCTATTGTGGGGTCACCAGTCCGGTATTTGTATATGGAAATCATATCCCCTCTCAAGTGTCTCTTCTCCAGAGAGAATAAGTTCAGTGCTCACAACCTTTCCTCATAACTAATATCCTCCAGACCCTTTATTAGCTTTGTTGCCCTTCTTTGTACTCGCTCCATTTCCAGTACATCCTTCCCGAGGACTGGTGCCCAGAACTGGACAGCATACTCCAGGTGCCGCCGGACCAGAGTCTTGTAGAGCGGGAGAATTATCGTTTTTGGAGTTGATCCCCTTTTTAATGCCAATATTCAGTTTGCTTTGTTAGCAGCAGCTTGGCATTACTAAACCTATCATCTACTAGGACCCCCAGGTCCTTTTCCATCCTAGATCCCCCCCAGAGGTTCTCCCCCCAGTCTATAGATTGCATTCAGATTTTTGACACCCAAATGCATTATTTTACATTTTTCTACATTGAACCTCATTTGCCATGTAGTTGCCACCCCTATTAATTTGTGATGTCTTACTGGAAGAAGAAGCTATAGATGTGCTTCTCATTGGTCAGCATGGTCACATAAATACACTGACCATTGACCTTTGGGGGTTAGGGTGACCACATTTACAAACTGTCATTTAGGGACACCCCCCCCCCCCTTTTCCTAAAAAAAATATGATTTTTTTAAAACCTTTTTGTGACCCCCCAAAGATTTCACGGGTTCTTCCTGGGACCTGTAGTTCTTCACTAGTTGGGGGGGGGGGGGTCACATCTTCAGCTCTGTGGGGTTCATGTGGGACATGTAGTCCTTCATTTTTTTGGGGGGGGGGTCACATCCCCCAAAGTAAAGGACTACAAATCCCAGCATGAACCCCTGATATCTAAAGATGTACCCCCCCCCCCAATTTGAAGGACTACAAATCCCAGCATGAACCCCTGAGATCTAAGGGCGTGATCCCATAGATTTCACAGGTTTATGCTGGGACCTGTAGTTCTTCACTATTAGGGGGGCGGGGGTCACATCTTCAGCTTTGAGCGGTTCATGCTGGGAACTGTAGTGCTTCACTTTGGGGAGGTCACATCCCCCAAAAGTAAAGGACTACCAGTCCCAGTATGAACCCCTGGGATCTATCTTCTGGGACCTGTACCAGTTTCATTCCGGGACACTGTATTGTCCTGGAGTGAAGGTGCCCGGGACAGACCTGCAGAATGCGGGACTGTCCCGGGCAATCCGGGACACGTGGTCACCCTACTGGGGGTGTATTATGGCATATGGACCGATACATCAGCAGCAGGGGGCATCATGGCCGCTATGTGCAAGTGGGGTCTATTTTGGAGCCAGTTCACCTTCTCGTTTTTTTTTTTAATTTTTTTTATGAAAATGTGAACTTACCCTTTAAACTGGAACTAAAGTTACCTTCAAAGGTCTTGTTCCCCACCGGCCCCGCCATCTTTTGCTGTGTGCCAGTCTTCAGCCATCTTCGTTGGCTGGCACGGGATGATGTCACTGCCTGCTTGCTGTTTGTGACAGAAGAACTTTAGTTCCGCTTTCCAGTTATAGGAATAGGATATTATATATTCCTTGTATTTTCTTTTTTTTTTCACATTTTTTTTTTCTTTTGCTTGTATTTTTAATCATTTTGATAAGAAATACAGTTTACACAACTCTATATTTCTTGAGAGAGGTCTATATACTGTATGGGGGATGGAGAGGACGGTTGGACGGTGGGCGGTTGGGAAGCGCTCTGTATGTCGGGTTCCTCTTACATCTGATGTGTAGCTTTGGGCTGTAAAATGAATTAGTGAAAATGATCCGTCTGTAGTTGCAGAGATCCGGGCTTTTCCGAGATCTGACGGTAGATTGTAAGATTTATGACGCGGCTGAACACCTGAGAGGTGTGAATGTGGCTCCTGGGGGGGGGGGGGGGGGGACACCTGCCTGTTTCCACCAGAACTTACCGGCAGACACCTCGGAGCGGGCAGTGCCGAGAGATCGCTTACATCTCATTATCAGGACGGGGAAGGTGATCTAAGCGACGGACATGGGGAACTCTTCTCGGCCTTTTGGCTAAGATCAAGTGTAGAATGTGTTCTTATCGGTGTCCAGTAGGGGTGCTACTTATGGTAGGAATGGCTGGCTGTATAGTACCCTTTCTGGGGGTATACTACCCTTGCTGGTATGATGGGGGCCCTGAAGGCTAGTACTGGCTGGAACAGAAGCTCGGGCGCCCACAGGCAGTTGGGGCACAGGAGTAATCCTGGAAAACTGGATGGGCCCACAGGCAGTTGGGGCACAGGAGTAATCCCGGAAAACTGGATGGGCCCTCAGGCAGTTGGGGCACAGGAGTAATCCCGGTAATTTCTCAAACTATTTTAATTTAAAGCTGAACTTTGGACATCAGAAGGTTCATTCAGAAATATTCCTTATTAGTCACAATGGATATAAATCTGCTGTGTTTGTGCACCAAATGTCTTTACAAACCCAGATATTACCTTGTAAAAGTAGCAGTGACATCATCGCTGTGCTGTACATAGCCTGAGCAGAGCTGTGGGAGGGGCCCAGTAGACTCCACCCACCACAGGCTGCCTACAGAAAACTACTGTAGGGGGCGGAGACAAGACCAGTCACCCTGCACAAGGAGAGCGGGCAGCAGTGAGAGGTCTTTATTACAGGAAGTCTCACACCGGATTACTGCACAGATCTGGAGGAAATACACAAAGCACACTCAGACTCAGGGAAGGATACACATGATGAATTTATATTTAGACAATATCTATTTATAGATTGGGATTGTTTGAAATGAAATACAATGATTGGGGGAGGAGGCAGTCCTTACCGGCCGTCTAGGTGGTCAGGTTGGCTGTGAGCAGTCAATATGGGGAAAGAGCCCCCTCCACGCGCCCCCCCCCCCCCCGGCCGCGCTCAGAATGGAAATGACTGGCTGCTCGGAGATCGGGGGCCGACAAGCGGCTTGTTCTCTTCGCAGGCCGCCGAGAGGAAGAGACGCTTTTGTAAATCACATTTTCAGGCTAATAAGTTTCCGGATCAGGTTTCCCCCTCTAAGCCGGGTTTGTTTTGCGGTGCCAAGCGGCCACACGTGTCGCTCAGCAGGCCAACGCAGGATCTGTGCCAAGCCGCCCGCAGAGGAATTGGCTCAGCCGCTTCTAGAATATCAACCATCCCCCCAGGCAGATTTAGGAAAAAAAAAGAAAACATATTTCAGTTGTGATCCCGGAGGTGGTGAAATGTGATAAACGCCCCGCAGGGCGCGCGAATCACGGGGGATAAATAAGGGAAATGTCACCGTCTTCAGGTATTCCTGGTTGTACTTCCGTGATATTGAGGGTGCCGGGTTGGTAATCTACCCACGGTCCATCTAAGCAGATCAAATGTTGGCCACACACGCTTCAATTTTATTAAGGCTCCATTCACACTATCGCTGCGATTCCAAATCGCGGGACGCATTCGCGGTGCCATTACTTCTTAATGGCACCCCAACCGCGGTGCAATTTTGCCACGCGATCAAAAACGCAACGCGTGACGCTGACGCCCTTTTTGAGCGGCAAAGCTTCGCACGTTGCGATTTTGGCCGTGATTGCAGCGCGATTTTGTCGTGACAAAATCGCACCGCGTTTAGGGTGCCATTGAGAATCAATGGGATCGCAAGCGCGTACCGCATTTTTCCATGAATGGAGCCTAACAATGTGCAATTCAATCAAAATAATTGACAAATAATCAAACAGGCAATCATTTCCCTTCCGAACTTGGATTTACCCCCCGTTCACACCGGGTGCGATTTTTCATGCGATTTCACAGGTCCAAACCACATGACAAGTCGTATCCCATTGCCGGGAATGGAACTGTTCAAATCGGTGCGACTCCAACTTTGTGGTGCTGCGCTGATTAAAAAAAAATAAAAGGTTCCTGCACTATTTTTTGCGATTTCAGGTGCGACTTTCATAGACATCTGCGCAGGAAGTCGCACAGATGTCAGCCAAGTCGCTCTGACCTGCGGCTTTGAAATCGTGCGGCTTCAAGTGAAATCGCACAATTTCAAAGTCGGATTCAGTGTGAATGGGGGGCTTGGATTGGACTTGATTAAAAGAAGTTGATCAAGCACTGGAACGCATCAAAAACGCACATGCAGACAATGATCTGGAACGCATCCGGACTGCGTTTCTATGGTGTGCAGTGGCCCTTAGGCCCCTTTCACACTTTTGCAACTTCAAAGTCGCGCGATTTTACCGCGATTTTGCCTCAATTTTTGCCGCGATTTCAAGGAATGCCTGTGTTCTGCGACTTGTCCCACGATTTGGGACTGCAAACTAGCATGACAAGTCGTTCCCCATGATTTCCAATGACAGCCATTCATATTAGTACCACTTCAAAGTAGTCCCTGCACTACTTTGGTCCGATTTTGATGCCACTTACACAGACATTCCTAGAAATCGCAGCAAAATCGCGCAACTTTGAAGTCGCACAAGTGTGAAAGGGGCCTAAATCTGACGTATTGGACTTGATGGACTTTTTTCGACCTCACCTACTATGTAGTAAGATGAATACATTGGCGGACCTGGGTTCGGGATCACGTTTCCGGACAGTATATATATAATGTGACACGTATACAGACAGAGGTGCTGAGAGACTGCTGGGGGAACGCGCCAAAGGTAGCTGAGAGCCGCAGGGGGTGCACAAGCCACATGCAGAGGATCACTCAGATCTAGGATAGAATTGCAGAATTTTTTTACTTTTTTTTTTTCTCATATGATAGGTAGAAAATGAATGGATTCCTGTGGGCCGGGCTTTGTACTCTGCACAGTTACTCAGAGTAAAGTGTATCTAAGAACGTCATATATTGCAGGTTGGGTGTGGTGGCTGCATTCTTTTTTCTTTTTTTCAGACTGGTGGTGATCCTGCCAGTAACGCACTGCCTGTGGCTGGGTGACAACGCTCCCTCATTGTACTGTATCTATGGAGGAGCAGGACCTTGGCACAGGACTACAGAACACCCCCCTCTTCTCCATAACAGATGTTATGTAGTACACAGAGGTGAACTGGGAGCGCTGCTCCGTGCAGCACAGGACATAATCAGCTCACTGGATTTCTGGCAGGATCAACAGGTATTTTTTCCTCTCTTATCGGGTTCTAGTTTCACCTGCTGATCGTGCTGATAACTAGACATGGGCGCCGTCAATAAATTTTGTTTCGTACGAAAAATTAATTCGTATGAAATACGAATTGTCGTTGGATTCGTAAACTTTTTTGCAAAATAACGAAAGTTCGTTATGATGAATTTATCATTATGAGGGGTTCCCACCATCCCTGTGCTGTGCCCATTATGAGGGGCTCCCACCATCCCTGTGCTGTGCCCATTATGAGGGGCTCCCACCATCCCTGTGCTGTGCCCATTATGAGGGGCCCCCACCATCCCTGTGCTGTGCCCATTATGAGGGGCTCCCACCATCCCTGTGCTGTGCCCATTATGAGGAGCTCCCACCATCCCTGTGCTGTGCCCATTATGAGGGGCTCCCACCATCCCTGTGCTGTGCTCATTATGAGGGGCTTCCACCATCCCTGGGCTGTGCCCATTATGAGGGGCTCCCACCATCCCTGTGCTGTGCCCATTATGAGGAGCTCCCACCATCCCTGTGCTGTGCCCATTATGAGGAGCTCCCACCATCCCTGGGCTGTGCCCATTATGAGGAGCTCCCACCATCCCTGTGCTGTGCTCATTATGAGGAGCTCCCACCATCCCTGGGCTGTGCCCATTATGAGGGGCTCCCACCATCCCTGTGCTGTGCCCATTATGAGGAGCTCCCACCATCCCTGTGCTGTGCCCATTATGAGGAGCTCCCACCATCCCTGTGCTGTGCCCATTATGAGGAGCTCCCACCATCCCTGGGCTGTGCCCATTATGAGGAGCTCCCACCATCCCTGTGCTGTGCTCATTATGAGGAGCTCCCACCATCCCTGTGCTGTGCCCATTATGAGGAGCTCCCACCATCCCTGTGCTGTGCCCATTATGAGGAGCTCCCACCATCCCTGGGCTGTGCCCATTATGAGGAGCTCCCACCATCCCTGTGCTGTGCTCATTATGAGGAGCTCCCACCATCCCTGGGCTGTGCCCATTATGAGGAGCTCCCACCATCCCTGTGCTGTGCCCATTATGAGGAGCTCCCACCATCCCTGGGCTGTGCCCATTATGAGGAGCTCCCACCATCCCTGTGCTGTGCCCATTATGAGGAGCTCCCACCATCCCTGTGCTGTGCCCATTATGAGGAGCTCCCACCATCCCTGTGCTGTGCTCATTATGAGGAGCTCCCACCATCCCTGGGCTGTGCCCATTATGAGGAGCTCCCACCATCCCTGTGCTGTGCTCATTATGAGGAGCTCCCACCATCCCTGTGCTGTGCCCATTATGAGGAGCTCCCACCATCCCTGTGCTGTGCCCATTATGAGGAGCTCCCACCATCCCTGGGCTGTGCCCATTATGAGGAGCTCCCACCATCCCTGTGCTGTGCTCATTATGAGGAGCTCCCACCATCCCTGGGCTGTGCCCATTATGAGGAGCTCCCACCATCCCTGGGCTGTGCCCATTATGAGGAGCTCCCACCATCCCTGTGCTGTGCCCATTATGAGGGGCTCCCACCATCCCTGTGCTGTGCTCATTATGAGGGGCTCCCACCATCCCTGTGCTGTGCCCATTATGAGGGGCTCCCACCATCCCTGTGCTGTGCCCATTATGAGGGGCTCCCACCATCCCTGTGCTGTGCCCATTATGAGGGGCTCCCACCATCCCTGTGCTGTGCCCATTATGAGGGGCTCCCACCATCCCTGTGCTGTGCTCATTATGAGGGGCTCCCACCATCCCTGTGCTGTGCCCATTATGAGGGCTCCCACCATCCCTGTGCTGTGCTGACTTCCTGGGTTTTTAACTTTTAGGTTTGTTAACTTTTCGTAACAACTCCGAATGTTCGTTATGAATTTGGATCCAAAATTTGTAAACAAAATTTTGTACGGAATTTGTATGCATAAATATTTGTATTTCGGATTCGTACGAATCGCACATTTCTACTGAACACACTTCCTGTCCTAAAGGTGACAACACTCACTGCACTGTAAGGAGGAGCAGTGCTGGCACCTTAGGCCAGTGATGGAGAACCTCGGCACCCCAGATGCTTTGGAACTACATTTCCCATGATGCTCTGGCACTCTGCAGTGTAGTGGAGCATCATGGGAAATGTAGTTCCAAAACATCTGGGGTGCCGAGGTTCACCATCACTGCCTTAGGCTGTCCTCTTATTTGCCCTACAAACACCTTCCCCTCTCCGTATCTCTATAACCTGGGGAAGGTGTCCTCTAGTTCACAGAAGAGAACTGGCTGATCACAATGTTTGAGACGTCCGTTCAGCACGCAGGAAGTTACATACTGAAGATGCTGGATTTTCAGGATCAGTATTTTTCTGCACTTGTGAAAAAAGTTCTTAATCTGACAATCGAAAATGAAGGCGGCCTCCGCAGGTAGGAAATGTGAAGCTGAGATATACAGGATTTCTCTTCTTGGGTTTAGATACGCTTTAAAGGTTCTGCACATTATAGAGGCTCGGCGCTGCACGTTTCAGTGTGTCGTTTCTGAGACCGCGGACTGGCTGCGCAGCGGTAGAAATTACGCGGCTGGCTGGACACCAGCAACTGTGACCTAGAAACCATCACTGGAAATAATAGAGAACGCGGGAGACGAGACAAACGGGCGCAGTCAGAGCGCTCAGGCGTGCCGCGTTCAACCGGAAACCCGACCGGCGTAGCAGCAAATTTGTGACACCGTCCTCTGCCCTACTGACACCGTCCTCTGCTCTACTGACACCGTCCTCTGCTCTACTGACACCGTCCTCTGCCCTGCTGACACCGTCCTCTGCTCTGCTGACACCGTCCACTGCTCTACTGACACCGTCCTCTGCTCTACTGACACCGTCCTCTGCTCTACTGACACCGTCCTCTGCTCTACTGACACCGTCCTCTGCTCTACTGACACCGTCCTCTGCTCTACTGACACCGTCCTCTATTCTACTGACACCGTCCTCTGCTCTACTGACACCGTCCTCTGCTCTACTGACACCGTCCTCTGCTCTGCTGACACCGTCCTCTGCTCTGCTGACACCGTCCTCTGCTCTGCTGACACCGTCCTCTGCTCTGCTGACACCATCCTCTGCTCTGCTGACACCGTCCTCTGCTCTGCTGACACCGTCCTCTGCTCTACTGACACCGTCCTCTATTCTATTGACTCCGTCCTCTGCTCTACTGACACCGTCCTCTGCTCTACTGACACCGTCCTCTGCTCTGCTGACACCGTCCTCTGCTCTGCTGACACCGTCCTCTGCTCTGCTGACACCGTCCTCTGCTCTGCTGACACCGTCCTTTGCTCTACTGACACCGTCCTCTGCTCTACTGACACCGTCCTCTGCTCTGCTGACACCGTCCTCTGCTCTGCTGACACCGTCCTCTGCTCTGCTGACACCGTCCTCTGCTCTGCTGACACCGTCCTCTGCTCTACTGACACCGTCCTCTATTCTATTGACTCCGTCCTCTGCTCTACTGACACCGTCCTCTGCTCTACTGACACCGTCCTCTGCTCTGCTGACACCGTCCTCTGCTCTACTGACACCGTCCACTATTCTACTGACACCGTCCTCTGCCCCATTGACACCGTCCTCTGCTCTACTGACACCGTCCTCTGCTCTACTGACACCGTCCACTATTCTACTGACACCGTCCTCTGCTCTACTGACACCGTCCCCTGCTCTACTGACACCAATCTCTGCCCTACTGACACCGTCCTCTATTCTACTGACACCGTCCTCTGCACTGCGAGGGGAAGGAGGGGGGGAGCCAGTGCTGCACAGTGTGATTAGGGTGTGCCTGGGCACACCTGGCACACCCTGCGCGCACGCCTATGGCCTTTAGTGTAGGTGTTGCAGGGGATGCCTGCAATTTGATCTCAAGCTCTGTGCTGACTTCTGGTGAAGGCAGGGAGCTGGGCTATGAATATTTTTGGGGAGATCACAGTTACAAGAAAATGACATTTGACTTTTTTTTCTTTTAAAATTTTGCGTTGTGTAACCAATTACCTTTTTTTCTTTTTTTCGGTGAAACCAGATATTTGATACCCCGATTTGCCCAGACAATACGCCCCCCCCCCCCTCCACTCTGTGCACAGCCAAGCCAGTATGTATTTAGTTATAATGACATCATGCCGAGAGCGCGACATTGTTCGCTCCTTATTACCGTCTTTGGCTTTTCTACGTGGCCCTCCGCGCGTCTCGCAGACCCCAACGCGCAGCACTAATTGTGGCATTAAGATGCGGATCTGTGGGGGATTAGCGGAAAATATCAATTTCAATCGCAGGGTGGCCGGCCTTGTGCTCTCCGGGGGACGCTGCCTCATCGCCTCCAGTCGTTTCATCTGGAAATGAAAGAAAGTTGGGGTTTTTTTTTTGTGTTTGGAGGGGTTTGGAGCGCTCGATCGGAGTTTGCGGATCATCTGGATGGGGCTCCGAATATATTTACCAGGCAAAGTGGTTTGTAATTGGAAACTAAACAAATAAGCGGAATGCTGGGCGCTGCGAGCAGCTGCCTGCCCTCCTCCTGAATAGAGCGGCCTCCCTGCTGTTCGTAGGGAACATCAGACAGTGCCATGAATATAAAACACTGGGAGATCGGTCGGGAATCAGGAGGATGACCCCCCCCCACAAGCCAAAAAAAGAACAGGTCTGAGCTTTGCTTCCACCTGGTAAATGATGACCAGAGTTAGGTTGAAAAAAGACATTGAGTCTAACCAATCGGAGCAACAGAAAACGACACAAAGATATACAAAGTATCAAAGCATGATGGGAAATGTCATCAATGTATACGCCCAGAAAATACGACGCATGCTGTTGGTGTTCCTTTCCTGTGCGATCAAACACTGGAGACTTAAAGTGCTTGTCAACCCTTACCTATGCCCAGTGAAGTGACCCGTCTCAGGTCAGACACAGAGATAAAACAAATAAGTTGTACCTATTTATCTGCAGTCTTAAAGCGGAGGTTCACACAAAAATTGAACCTTCGCTTTTCGGAACCCTCCCCCCCTCCGTTGTAAGGGGGAGGGGGGTGCAGATACCTGTCTAAGACAGGTATTTGCACCCACTTCCGGGCTTAGACTCCCACAGGAGTCATCTTAGGATGGGAAGTGTTGTCACCCTAGGACGGGAAGTGTTGTCACCCTAGGACGGGAAGTGTTGTCGGCCTAGGATGGGAAGTGTTGTCGGCCTTGGACGGGAAGTGTTGTCACCCTAGGACGGGAAGTGTTGTCGGCCTAGGATGGGAAGTGTTGTCGGCCTAGGATGGGAAGTGTTGTCGGCCTTGGACGGGAAGTGTTGTCACCCTAGGACGGGAAGTGTTGTCACCCTAGGACGGGAAGTGTTGTCGGCCTAGGACGGGAAGTGTTGTCGGCCTAGGACGGGAAGTGTTGTCGGCCTAGGACGGGAAGTGTTGTCGGCCTAGGACGGGAAGTGTTGTCGGCCTAGGACGGGAAGTGTTGTCGGCCTAGGACGGGAAGTGTTGTCGGCCTAGGACGGGAAGTGTTGTCGGCCTAGGACGGGAAGTGTTGTCGGCCTAGGACGGGAAGTGTTGTCGGCCTAGGACGGGAAGTGTTGTCGGCCTAGGACGGGAAGTGTTGTCGGCCTAGGACGGGAAGTGTTGTCGGCCTAGGACGGGAAGTGTTGTCGGCCTAGGACGGGAAGTGTTGTCGGCCTAGGACGGGAAGTGTTGTCACCCTAGGACGGGAAGTGTTGTCGGCCTAGGACGGGAAGTGTTGTCGGCCTAGGACGGGAAGTGTTGTCGGCCTTGGACGGGAAGCATTGTCGGCCTTGGACGGGAAGTGTTGTCACCTTAGGACAGGAAGTGTGTTACTGGCAGGATCACCAGGTGAAATGAAGAAAACCAATGCAACCATCCCATGTTAGCGCTGGTAATCTGCAATATATAACAATAACTCTGTAATATGTAGGATGATTCAGTCTCTATAATACTTGGCACTGACTTCCCACCTCTGTTCAGTTCTGTACTGCAGTGACAACGGCTCCCTTTTCACATAGAAACGTGCCGTGCTTTCATGGTAAATAGGAACCAATTAAACGGATTATAATTTCCGCACCCGCCCTATCTCTGGCGCTCAGTGCCACCTATTATGTTTGGCAAGGCTTTATGATTAGATTAAAGTAATCCTCTTTATCTGCAGGATTTCACCTACATAGCTAAGCCAGGCGCAGATTACAGGTCACCTGCTAATGGGCTCAGGATTTCACGGTCAAACTGTTAAACAATGGGAAGTTCAGAGGGCGAGCGCAACTGAGAAGTGGTGGAAGCGCGGAGCGAGGAGCGCCCACTGACTTAAAAAAAAAAGTTGTGAAATCCCCCACCGGGTCTATAATAAGGATGGTGGGGATTTCTCTTAATAAGCAGGCTCCATCTAACCGGTGATCCGTCACGCGCTGGATGCTCCAAAAATGCTCAACTACCAAAATCCTTGGCTTTATAATGTGCCTGTTCACATATGAGCGCACAGGGGCCCATAGCTCGGCGCCCGAACCCCCAACCACACTAGGCATTGGGCACCACGCTTATGCGCATATTTTGCGTGCTGGGCAGTCCATTCATTTTAATAGGCTGCCCTGTGCATGACAAATAAAGCTCATGCACCACCTTGAGCCACAAGTTGTTTTACAGTGTCTTCTGTGCGTTTGTCGTGCGTTTTTTTTTAGCACATTTTAGGGTGCTATTTACAATAAATGGCCTCTCAAGTGCGACTCAAGCGTTCCTGAACAAGTGCAATATTACAGGATGCGTGCGATCACATGCTACGCCACTGTGAATGTGGGATAAAGTTGCTTTTGAAGCAAAATGGGGCCCCATAGACTTCAATGGGGAGCAGCCATTGTCTGAAAAACTAGCGTTTTCCAAGCCTAAACAACCATCCCATCCCTCTTTTGTAATCAGCGTTCCATTGGCTGAAACGAAAATGCTTTAAATATGCCTGAAAAAATGCAAAAAAAAATAGTAGAAGTGATCTACATAAGTTGTCAGTCCGAGAACCGTTTCTAACGATATATGCAAAAAGAAATGGCCAAACAAGAAAGCAAAAAAAAGAAATCAAAGCGCTCTAAAATAGTCTGAAAAGCTCACAGCCTCAGTTTTGAAAGGCAAAGCTCATTCACACCTACAGCAGGTTTTACTGCCCTCTGAAAAGTGACCCTTGGGGTCTCTGGGTGTTTCAGTATCCACGCATTTCACCCTGCTGGTCAGACATTTTGCTTGTTTTTGTTGTTTTTATTATGGGATTGAACTTGGATGGGGAAAAGGGGACATGTGATGCCCATATGATGAATACTTCTCAAAGAAATCAAAGTTGGTTGAGTCTAGATCTGACAGTCTCTTCCTCTGCACACTACTTGAGATCACTTGCTTGACTCTCCTAATCAAGGTTCCTGTCACCGTTGGCACATGGCTAGGCCTCACTCTGAATAAGTCCTAACGTTTTCTTAGTAGCCCTTTACAGGCGAGGGTCCGCAGTCCCCTTTTGTGGTAGCAACCATTTTCATAGAGAAGATTATATGTGCTAACTGACACTTGGTGGACTACTGATCCCAGCACGTCCGATGCAAATCCTGCCAGCCCTCGTGGCTGCAACCACTTGACTCCAAAGAATACCACAGTCTCTCCCTCTGGCTCCACATCCAATCCTGGCATGTCTCTCCCAGAGCTTCTCACTGTGCTTCTCACTCACCGACCCCAGCATGGATCCCTCCTGAATGACTTGCCTGGCAGTGCTCCCAACTGTCCTCTTCCTGCTCCAGTTCCAGGACACCTCTCAATGACCGTGTAAAGAGAGGCTCCCTCCCAGCTCCCGAGCTCCAGGCCCGAGTTCACCCCCCCCCCCACGAAAGGGGTTTCCCTCAGACCATGACAGTCTAACACTCCATAATTCAGTTCTTCCACCTGACAACTCCTCCCACAACAGGCTGACCATGGGTATATATAGGCGGCCTGCCCCCTGTCAATCCTAGTTGGGGATTGGTCAGGGCTCCCACATACACCCCCATGTCACTCCAGCTCTCTGCCCTGCCTCTTTTCCAGAACTTTCTGAACATGGCCGGGACAAGGGGTGGGCAGGGGGGGGCAGCTGCCCTGGGCACTGTGGTATCATGTGAGGTGGGGGGCACCACGAGGAGATTGGAGGGGAGGGGATTTGTGTTTGGAGGGGGATTTGGGGGGGGGGGGGCAACAGGGGATAAGAATTGTTATAGGAGAGGACATTTTTTTTGGGGGGGGGGGGTGCTAGGAGTGGTGATTTAGGGGGATTTGTGCTAGAAGGGGGGGATTTGGGGGGTTTCTGCTAGAAGAGGTGATATGGTAGAGAGGGTAGGGGAATTGTGCTAGGAGGAAATGTTTTGGAGGAGAGATTTGGGCTAGTAGGGAGTATGGGGGGGGGGGGGGGGGGGGTTGTGCTAGGAGGAGAAATGGTGGGGTGTGTACAAAGAGGGGTAGAGGAGGAGTGCTAGGAGGAGTGTGTGGGTTGCATTTGTGCTGGGGGGGTTTGGGGAGGGTATCTGTTGTGGGAGGGGGAATTTCAGCTGGGGGTGGAATTGTACTAGTGGAAAAGGGGGGATTTAAGCTTAGGGGTAAGCATGCAGATTAGTGTTCAATTTTTCTTTTTGGGGGGGGGGGGGGGGGGGGGGGGGGGGGGGGGGGGGGGGGTGGGGATTTTTGCTCATTCATCTTGGGGTTGGGGGGCACAGTTTGGCAGGTTCGCCCTGGGCTCTAAATGGCCTTGTCCCGGCACTGCTTCTGAAAACCAGAGGAGGCGCCCAAGAGCTGAAACACATGTCAGTCACCCGCTGCTACACTAAACCACTCCCCTGCCCCCCCAGATCAAAAACAAACAGGCCTAGCTCACAGCATAGGCCTGCCTAAATTTACCTGCACTGACAGTACAAAACAAACCCACTACTCTAGCACCTACCTACCCAAGGTAGAGGGTGCTACAGTGCCAAGGAAGAACCGCGGTTTTGCACGCACTAGAACATGCAGCAAGGTGTGCAATTGTGTGTGAAAATGCGCAAATGTGTGAAAAGACACAAGAGCTGCTTTGCCATGTTGGTGGAATGTAGTGCAACCAATTGAGATGAGTTGGCTGCCCTATGCATGAAGAGTGACACCACGCAAGGAAAGTACACAAAAGTGCACTACAGTAGTGCGAATGGCCCTCGATGTGGAGTCATTAGGGTATTGGTGGATGAAACCTTGATTATTTTGATAGAAAAATGAATTTTTGTGTTGAGAATTCTTACGAAAGCTCTTCAGTAAACATAAACGCTCGTCCTTGGCCTGTTTTTCATTTTTTTTAAATTAAATTACATCGGTAAACCTGTTCAATGTGTGTCGGAGGGCGGCGTGTGATTGCGCTGCACTCTGCACAATGTCACCTTTGTTCCTGGGGGAAGGCAAGGCTCTAATTGAATCCACAGTCTATGCACTTTTACTGTGACCTCCGGTGATCTGCGCAGCCTGCGCCTCTGCTGAACGCACGCTATGAAAGTGACATGATTCTATTGTGCTGTCAGCGCGCTTTCAGTAGAAACCTTTACGGTATAAAAATTGAAATTCACCCAGAAGTGGTGTATATAGATCCCCCCTCTTCTCGTGGCGACCATCGATTGGGTTGGATCCTATGTACTAAGATGAGGTTGGTTAGGTGTTAGAGGGCCCTTTTATACTTGTATGTTGTGTTATCACATGTGTGTTGGTTTAAGGTGCGCTTTCATTTTTATGGGCCCCAACGCATCAAAGATTGTTATGTTGCAAACCAGAATATGTTGTTCTATTATGCAGATGTTGGTAAACATTCCCAGTGGTGCTCAATTTTTTGACAACTTTGGGGGCCATCTGAATCACAGGGTATGTTACATGATTGGCGTGATCACCGGTCACATTTGCGACTGCCAAGAACACAAATCTGGAGACTAGATCTCTTGAGACCAGTTATAATTTCTTACTCAAGCCCTGATGAAGGGGTAGTTGTTTGCCCCTGAAACGTGTTGATTTTTTGTTTTTCTTTTACTCATATATAGTAATACAGCAAAATCTCTCCTTGAGTCCAGTTAAAGCAGCGTTCCACACACTTTATAAACGTATTCTCAATCTATATATTACTGGCCATATTTTCAGCGCTGCGAGCTGTGCATACTGCGCATGCGCGAGAACGGGCGGTGCATGCTGGTTATTCAGCAGCACCGTATCCCGGAAGATTATGACACAGGTCCGGCTCCCCTGTGTCAGTGAGCAGCTGCTGCAGGGGAGAGGTGGGAACGCCCTCAGCAGCTGGGCCATGGGAGCCTTTTTGGATGACATCACCATTCCCCGAATTCCCAGCTGTTCTTGAGCGCTGCCTTACACAGAAGCCGGAGTAGTAGGATTACGTGACCGGAGTGAATTAAAGAAAGGTAAGTACAAAGATCTTTTTTATACAGGGTATGCAGGATAGGTAGGAGGAGGGGAGAGGCAGTTCTCAATTCTCAAGTCCTGTAGAAGGAGGGAGATTGTTTGACCCCCAAAATGCATTAGCTTTGAGTTGTTTTTTTTACTCATATAGACTCCTTTAATCCCGTTACACATTCTTACTTTATCTCCAGCCCTGATAAAGGGGGAGGTTGTTTGACCCTGAAACACCTTCGATTTTTTTTTTCATATAGAGTGTAATAGCAAAGTCTTTTCTTTAGGCCAGTCATAATTTCTCAATCTCCAGCCCTGATGAAGGGGGAGGTTATTTGACCCTGAAACACGTATTTTTTTTTCAATATAGAGTTGTATAGCAAAGTCTATTCTTGAGGCCAGTCATAATTAATTAATCTCCAGCCCTGATGAAGGGGGAGGTTGTTTGACCCTGAAACACCTTCGATTTTTTTTTCATATCAAGTGAATTAGGAAAGTCTTTTCTTGAGTCCAGTCATAACTTCTTACTCAATCTCCAGTCCTGATGAAGGGGAGGTTGTTTGACGAAAACAAGTTGGAATTTTTTATTTTCATATAGAGCCATATAGTAATGTCTTTTCTTGAGTCCAATCTTAATTTCTTGATCTCCAGCCCTAATGAAGGGGGAGGTTATTTGACCCTGAAACACCTTCGATTTTTGTTTTCATATAGAGTGTAATAGCAAAGTCTTTTCTTGAGGCCAGTCATAATTTCTCAATCTCAAGCCCTGATGAAGGGGGAGGTTATTTGACCCTGAAACACGTTGGATTTTTTATTTCAATATAGAGTGATATAGCAAAGTCTATTCTTGAGTCCAATCTTAATTTCTTAATCTCCAGCCCTGATGAAGGGGGAGGTTATTTGACCCTGAAACACATTTTTTTCATATCAAGTGAATTAGGAACGTCTTTTCTTGAGTCCACTCATAACTTCTTACTCAATCTCCAGCCCTGATGAAGGGAAGGTTGTTTGACCCTGAAACACGTTGTATTCATTTTAATATAGAGTGATATAGCAAAGTCTATTCTTGAGGCCAGTCATAATTTCTTAATCTCCAGCCCTGATGAAGGGGGAGGTCATTTGACCCTGAAACAGGTTGGATTTTTTTTTTTCATATAAAGTGAATTGGCAAAGTCTTTTCTTGAGGCCAGTCATAGTTTCTTACTCAATCTCCAGCCCTGATAAAGGGAGAGATTGTTTGACCCTGAAACACGTTGGATGTTTTTTTTTTTTGTAGCCCATTAATGCTGTAGGGACCCTTTCACGATTTAGGTCTGGCCCTCCTTTTTCTGGCTCTTGCCTTGTGTTATACTCTGTATTGACTGCAATCTATTGTCTTTTGTTTAGCCACCATGTTGTACAAAACATTGCGGGCTGCGTACCCCATCAGTATCCCATAAGAGGTACTAGAAATAAGAATACATGAAAGAGGCCGATGTTTGCTGTACGGAGGAGGTAATGCAATACTTATTTATACAGCCAAGGCATCACTGTTGAAAAAACCCCCAGCGCTGCGCAGAAGACGCGCCGCTCTTCCTGCCCCACGCGTCTCTCCGGGCCTCATTTTGGAAAAGTCGCCTTTGATCTTGGAAAGGTATTGTTTTCAGAAGCAGACAATAGAGGCCTGACATGAATAGGAGAGGAGAGCAGATGAAGTCAAGCCCACACGTGCCCCGACTCTTCTCCTGCGCGGGGAGGAATCCTTGTGATCTGAAGCCTCGCCGTGTTTATTTGAAATTTCATTCACACAGTCAATCAATTTAATCATTTTCTTTGCTCGGCGTGGAGTAGCTGCAGGTGCTTCTGGGTGAGCGCATTCATCCGAGACAATCGGCCTCGAGATCAGATTCGAGAGCGAGAAGAGAGTAAATCATTATTCACTGATAAAAACCCGCTGGATTTTTATTTATTTTCTCTCTGTTAAAGCAGCCAGAGACGTAGCGCTGGAATTGAGTGCCAGTCACCTATGCGACCCAAACTTGGCGACGGTATGAGAGGCGAATGAGTCTGCCGTACTGGAAGGGCATTGTAGGGCCATTGATGAGGAGTCTTGGGACCCAACCTGCTGCATGAATTTAGGGGCACAACCCATACAGCTGCAGACATCTAAATTGTTCTATTATTATTACTAAAGAGCGACGGCAATTTACACAGCGCTGTACATTCGCATTAGTCCTTGCCTCTAAGAGCTTGCAATCTAAGGTTTCTAATGCCGCATACACACGAGCGGATTTCCGTCGGAAAAATCTTGGATGGTTTTTCCCGAAGGAATTCCGCTCAGGCTTGTCTTGCATACACACGGTCACACAAAAGTTCTCTGAACTTTCGACCGCCAATAACGCGGTGACGTACAACAATACGACGAGCCGAGAAAATGAGGTTCAATGCTTCCGAGCATGCGTCGAATTGTTTCCGAGCATGCGTAGGAATTTTGCGCGTCGGAATTGGTACAGACGATCGGAATTTTCCGATCGGAACTTTTTCCGACCTAAAAATTGAGAACCTTCTCTCAATCCTTTGCTGGCGGGAATTCGGGCAGCAAAAGTCAGATGGAGCCTACACACGGTCGCATTTTCCGACCAAAAGCTCTCATCTGTCTTTTGACGGCCGAATTTCAGATCGCGTCTACGCGGCATAACTCGCATGCACATCCCAGGGTCAATTTGGACAGGAGCCATTTAGCCTACCAACATGCCTTTGGAGTGTGGGAGAAAATCGGAGTACCCGGAGGAAACTCACGCAAGCATCATGCAAACTCCATGCAAATAATGTCTTGCTTGGGCTTAGAACCAGGGGCCCCAATGCTGCTGCAAGACAGAAGTGCTACCCACTAAGCCACCGTGCCAGTTTGGTGCTCTTGAGTCACATGCAGCAGCACATAAGTGCTTCTTGATGACCATGCTGACCAATGAAAAAAGCACTTGAGGCTTCTTTTTTCAGTAGAGAGAAGCACTTCTCATTGGTCAGCATGGTCACGTGATGGTGCTGGCCAATGAGGATTTGCCATCAGGAGCATTATAATGGATGCTCAGTAGGTATTAGGTGGGAGAGCTTTGTTACAAAAGGCCAGCACGATTCCCAAATCGTAATCCAAAAAAAAAGAAAGAAAGTTCCAATGAATCCCCAGTGGAGAGTTCATGGGAAGTGGGAATGCCTAACAATACATCAAAACAAACTGATAATTTTTAATAATAAGAGCACAATTTTTATTGTACATAGTAAAAGAGATTAGTTTTAAAAGCATATGGTCGAGCTATAAATAGTAGAGACACCATTATATCGAGAAATGACGAGCAATTGGTTGGGCATGTTTTGCCCACAATGGGCTTCTTCAGGATCTACTTTATAGTTCAGTCTTTATGGTGTTAAAGCTGGTGAGCAATACAGACAATATATTGTACAACCAGAAACATCAATAACACAACTACAAAGGTTACATTCCAAAAGGCAGCAGAGGGTCACCCAAAATGGAAGGGAAAAAAAGGGGTGGGTACAATGGATACTCTCTCTATATCGGTGGCATGCTGGCATCATGGCCGCTATGTGCATTGGGATCCAGAGGGGTGGCCAGGATATTTGGAGTGAATTTTTCATGAAAAGGTGGGCTTACCCTTTAAAACCTAGGATTAACCGTTCATCCAGATTCCTCATGTACAATAAATCTAAGCCCTGATGAAGGGTGGTCTGTGAATAACCCCAAAACATGTTGGCTTTCAACTCTTAATAGATCCTTATATTGTGACAAATAAAAATGAGGACTGGGCCGATCAAATACATTTCACATTTTCTTTGATAAATTTCTTCTTGGCAGTGGTCACCTTTGTTGGAGATGAGAGATGTTTGATGAAGGTATTTTAATATCGGATATCGTTTTGATGCCCATGGAAGTTGCCCGCCTGATGACCACTTTTGAGGGAACATCGATCAGATGAGATAAGTGACCTGGTTTGGGAAACTTGGCCATGCTTCATGTTACACCTTAAATATGAGTGTAATATGAAACATGGCCAATAGGGGTGCAATGCACTTTTATAAAAGTGAGGGTGGATGCTGCTAAAAGCCTTCGGTTAAGCGCAAGCGGCCGGGCGCGGTTTCCAAAAGAAGAGCAATGCACACTTCCAAGTTGTTGGCAAAATTAAATGAGGTCAGGGAGGGAACGCAAACGCTCTAATATGATATATTCTCTAGGTAATTTAATACCGTCCTCTGTAATATAATATAAAATGATGGCTAATCTAATTCCACTGCATGAAGGAAGACATCACATTCTGCTGTGTGACGGGAGCTTCATGTTCTTCTCTCTGTTTATTTGTACTCAATCCACGTCATGTACGGAAGAAAGTCAGGAGATGGCAATGGAGATAGAGGAAGGAGCAGAGTCCTCCAGCAGTGCAGAGTATTTCAGGAGAGGAGAGATAGAGGAAGGAGCAGAGTCCTCCAGCAGAGCAGAGTATTTCAGGGGAGAAGAGTTAGAGGAAGGAGCAGAGTCCTCCAGCAGTGCAGAGTAGTTCAGGAGAGGAGAGATGGAGGAAGGAGCAGAGTCCTCCAGCAGTGCAGAGTATTTCAGGAGAGGAGGGATGGAGGAAGGAGCAGAGTCCTCCAGCAGTGCAGAGTATTTCAGGAGAGGAGGGATAGAGGAAGGAGCAGAGTCCTCCAGCAGTGCAGAGTATTTCAGGAGAGGAGAGATGGAGGAAGGAGCAGAGTCCTCCAGCAGTGCAGAGTATTTCAGGAGAGGAGAGATGGAGGAAGGAGCAGAGTCCTCCAGCAGTGCAGAGTATTTCAGGAAAGTATGTGTTGATCTTGTGAGAAGCACTGACCTCCTGACTGTATGACTGATGTAAATATACATGTATATATGGAGGGGGATTAAATTAAGATCAATCTTCTTTCTGTCATTTTTGGGTCATTCAGTCAGAGCGTTTTGTCTTGGTGTCTCCTGTAGTCGGGACTCCTGAAAACCCAGGGCCCCGACGTGTCCCCCGGGGGGGGGGGGGGCCTTTCCTTATATTTACATATAGGTGCTGTAACCCAGCGAGCGGAATCTGTGTCACTGTAAATGAAGAACGCCGCATGGGAGATTACCGGCCATATTCATCACTGTCTGTATACGGCGCCGAGTCCTCGCAGTCCAATGCTTTCGCTTTTTCAAAGGAGAATCTGAAAGTAAAAAATATTGTTGTTTTTTTTTTTCCAAAATATTTGAAATATAATATTATTATATTATATTTATTATAATATCTTTTTCCATTTATATAGTGATCAAATACCACCAAAAGAAAACTCTATTTGTGTAAACAAAAAAAAAAAATTATATAAATGTAATTTGCGTACAACGTTACATCCACTTACGTGCAATTATCAGTTAAAGTAGCGCATTGCCGAATAGCAAAAAAAATTATTCCCTGGTCACGAAGGGGGTAAAACCTTCCGGAACAGAGGTGGTTAAGCAAATAAAACGTGTCCCTTTAAATGATCTCTGATTTACTGTTGTGGGATTGTAGGGCACGGTGGTGTCTGAGACGTATTCCTGTGATAGGGGGGGGTGATCTATGAAGGAATTCTCTGTCGCTGAGCCCCTCCCTTTGTGTACACATTGCTCATAAGAGAGAGCATGTCGTGTCCCCCAGGGGCCCCCCAGCATCCATCTGTCGGGTTTGTGCACTAATGAAGGTTTCTCCCTGAACAATGTAACATATTGATCCAGGATTTAATATCCACACTTGTCTGCTTCTCTGCACCCGGCATAGAGAGGGTGATGGGCAACGTGCTGTCTGTTCACATACCGACCAAATTATATATACCGTATATACTCGAGTATAAATATATACATTTTTTTTGTGCTGAAAGTGCTCCCCTCGGCTTATACTCGAGTCAAGCATTTTTCTGCAGCAAAATTAATTTTCCGACCCGACCTTCCGACACTTGGTGCTAGGAACGTAAATTTGGTGTGCAAACCCAGTGGAACCAACACTACAACATATCCAAATCTGGGGTTCCTAGCACCAAGTGGCCCCGAGATACGGGGCCCGAAAGTCGGAAAATGTCATTCTCTGCTGCAGAAAAGTGCTTGACGTTTTCTGACCCGACTTTGGGGGCCTTTTATCTCGGGGCCACTTGGAGCTAGGAACCCCAAATCTGGTGTGCAAATCCAAGGGAACCAACACTACAACATATCCAAATTTAAGGGTTCCTAGCACCAAGTGGCCCCGAGATATGGGGGCCCCAAATTCGGTCAACTGTGTCCATCTGCAGCAATGTCATTTCGGGACCCTTTGGGTTCAGAGACCCCAAATGGCTGCAGCTAGGGGGCATCTAGGAACCCTTAACTACCAAGTTTGAAGTTCAGGGGACCTATGGCTACAAATGGGCACAGTGAGGCTGCAAATGGGCATTGTTGACCCTCTTTTCCACTTACAGTAGCTGCGCATTTCTCACCCTAGGCTTATACTCGAGTCAATAGGTTTTCCCATTTTTTTGTGGTAAAATTAGGTGCCTCGGCTTCTATTCGGGTCGGCTTATACTCGAGTATATACGGTATATATCATATGGACATTCAGTTTATATATCAGACGTAGATAAGAGCAAATTCAGACTTAACAAGTGATAAGGAGCCGTATTTACGAAGGATAAAGAAGACTTCAGTGTTGGTTGAATGAAAGGGCACAATTGACAAGAAGCCGTTTTCTTAATGTATTTCCTTTATCAGGTGTTCCTATAGAGGAGTGCGGAGTACCTGCTGAGAGCCACATAAAAATGGCAGCTATGAGCCCCAGGAGTCCACCAGCATCTGGTTGAGGAGGACTTCTGTAGTCATCAAAGATCTCCTCCGTGTGTCAATCCCAGACTTCCCTTTGCCCATCCGCTGACTGCGGCTTTTCCTGCGGGATTCCTAGGTTTTCCAAGGCCAACTTGAAGATTTAACACCCCCCCCCCCCCCCCTCAAAGCCCCCTTTTTTTTCTGGACTTTAAGATAACCCCAGTGGACCCTCCAACCCTCCAAGGTGACTCCTCCATACATCACACCACCTTATGGGACCTCTCTGCTCTGCTATGGGTTTTTCCCTTTTATATGGCGTTTTTTTTTACAACATTCTTTTTCTCCCTTTTTATTATTTATAACGGATCCCTTTGTAATACATTTTATAATACATATTTCATGAACTTTCGTATTCTTTTACTTGTATTGGAATATTTTACTTGTATTGGAATATTTTACTTGTGTTGGACTGTATGACTTATGAGTACGGTGCTCCAAGTTCTACGTACAGTTAGGTCCATATACAGTGAGGACGGAAAGTATTCAGACCCCCTTACATTTGTTATATTGCAGCCATTTGCTAAAATCATTTAAAGCGGGATTCCGCGGACCTATCTTTTTTTTTTGTTGGTCTCATTGCTATCTGTATCCACTATTCATGTAGCACTCACCTGGTCCTTTTTTTCTTTTCCCCCCCGATTGCCGATTTCGTCCTGTATTCTAACTTATATAAAATCCTCCCGGCCGTTTCCATTTTGCTTGTGGGCACTTGAAGCCCACAAGCACTTGGTTCTGGGATCCGGTGAATGCTGTGCTCCCATTGTTGGCATCAGTGGGAGGAATGGTGCCCCCATTGTTGGCGTCAGTGGGAGGAATGGTGCCCCCATTGTTGGTGTCAGTGGAAGGAATAGTGCTCCCATTTTTGGCATCAGTGGGATGAATGGTGCCCCCATTGTTGGCGTCAGTGGGAGGAATGGTGCCCCCATTGTTGGTGTCAGTGGAAGGAATGGTGCCCCCATTGTTGGTGTCAGTGGAAGGAATGGTGCCCCCATTGTTGGTGTCAGTGGAAGGAATGGTGCCCCCATTGTTGGTGTCAGTGGAAGGAATGGTGCCCCCATTGTTGGTGTCAGTGGAAGGAATGGTGCCCCCATTGTTGGCGTCAGTGGGAGGAATGGTGCCCCCATTGTTGGTGTCAGTGGAAGGAATGGTGCCCCCATTGTTGGTGTCAGTGGAAGGAATGGTGCCCCCATTGTTGGTGTCAGTGGAAGGAATGGTGCCCCCATTGTTGGCGTCAGTGGGAGGAATGGTGCCCCCATTGTTGGTGTCAGTGGAAGGAATGGTACCCCCATTGTTGGCGTCAGTGGGAGGAATGGTGCCCCCATTGTTGGTGTCAGTGGAAGGAATGGTGCCCCCATTGTTGGTGTCAGTGGAAGGAATGGTGCCCCCATTGTTGGTGTCAGTGGAAGGAATGGTGCCCCCATTGTTGGCGTCAGTGGGAGGAATGGTGCCCCCATTGTTGGTGTCAGTGGAAGGAATAGTGCCCCCATTGTTGGCGTCAGTGGAAGGAATGGTGCCCCCATTGTTGGTGTCAGTGGCAGGAAGAATTTCTCAAGGGCCGGATAAAGGCAAGCAAAGGGCGGCAGTTTGGAGACCTCTGGTCTATAGGAATATTCCGTAGACAGCGGCAGACAGAAGGCAGTGCCTATTATGCGCAGTGCCCACATCCTGTCCATGAGAACCAACAAACAGGAAATAAACTCATTAACAAATGTTCTCTTTGTTTCCATTTTGCCTTTTTGTACTTTACAAGGTGAGATGAATGAGAAATGTGGATTGCACTTTACCCGGGCAGAGTGCCGCCATAAGGAAGAGCCAATTGAAGAAAGAGCGGCGGGCACATCCTTCCTATATAGAGGGCTCTGCGCCCCTCGTATTGATCGATCTTTTATTACAGTCCAGGTCAGAGGTCACAATGTGGAGATACCTGCAGGCGGCCGCGGCTCTCCCCGCAAGTCCCAATTAACGGCGAGCCGGGGCGATACAAAACGGCGTCCAGAGCGCGGAGCGTCTCCTTTATGTGCGCCTTTTATCACCGCCAGTAAAATCTCTGCAATTTATGGTTTCTATTTTTTTGTGAGAACTTCCACTTGCAGTAAAGACGGGATTATTTCATGAGGCCAAACATCGGGAGCTTAGAGAGACAACTGCCCGATACCGGCGCCGCGCGTCTTCCACATCCCAACTTCCCTTCAGTCCCGCACAGAGTACCGGCTTCTCTCCTGTACGATTTCACTGCACACTGTGAGCTTCTCACCATGTGCATTAGAAGCCGCAGCAAGTCAGAGAGAGCCCCGCCCCATTTCCTGACTGCAGTACTTCCAGCTGCATCTAGTCCTTCCCCTACCCAGCCCAGTCCCTGGCCTGCCCATTTCATTCATGGGGGGGGGGGGCTCAGCATCACACATGGGTGTTACCTGGAGCCGTCTGTATGCAAATGCAACCTTTCTAGGAACACCCACTCCTCCAGAGTGGTGACATGCCACCCCTTAGGCACTTAAATATTTGCATAACTCCTCCCACGAGCCAGCCCACTGCTTGCATCAGGACAGATGGCTCTTGAAAGGAGTACTGAGGCTCTCCGCCAGCCCCTCCCACCAGCCATGATCTGCATGCATTACATAGAGAAGCACAGAGACCCGGTGATAGAATCCGTGGATCGAAAATAAAGGATTTCTAAATGAAAATGAAAAGGTCTTATTTAAAAAAAATGTCTTGAGCATGTTGATGAGGTGCGATGATGATGACAGCGATGGGTCTGAAATTAGGTATATAATGATAAACGTAATTTTTGTTAATTTCATTAGAATTAAATAATAATTATAAAAATATATATATAAGCATGAAAAGATCAAATAAACATAAAATATTACTACAAAATACTACTACTAATATTGATAATCATGATAATTAATAAATAAAATACAAATATAGTTACATAGTTAGTTAGGTTGAAAAAAGACACAAGTCCATCCAGTTCAACCACAAATAAAAACAAACAAAAAAAAATATCAATATAAAATACTACTACTAGTAATATTATTATTATTATTACTATAGTACTACTACTTCTAATAATAATATAAAAATAAAAAATACAACCACTACTACAAATTATTGTTGTTATTAATAATAATAAATAAAATACAAGTATAAAAGATAATATAAATATAAAATACTGCTACTAGTAATATTATTATTATTATTATTATTATTATTATTATTATTACTATAGTACTACTACTTCTAATAATAATATAAAAATGAAATACAACCACTACTACAAATTATTGTTGTTATTAATAATAATAATAGTAATAATAAATAAAATACAAGTATAAAAGATAATATAAAAATAAAATACTGCTACTAGTAATATTATTATTATTATTACTATAGTACTACTACTTCTAATAATAATATAAAAATGAAATACAACCACTACTACAAATTGTTGTTGTTAATAATAATAATAATAATAATAATAATAAATAAATAAAATACAAGTATAAAAGATAATATAAATATAAAATACTGCTACTAGTAATATTATTATTATTATTATTATTATTATTATTATTATTATTATTACTATAGTACTACTACTTCTAATAATAATATAAAAATGAAATACAACCACTACTACAAATTATTGTTGTTATTAATAATAATAAATAAAATACAAGTATAAAAGATAATATAAATATAAAATACTGCTACTAGTAATATTATTATTATTATTATTATTATTATTATTATTATTATTACTATAGTACTACTACTTCTAATAATAATATAAAAATGAAATACAACCACTACTACAAATTATTGTTGTTATTAATAATAATAAATAAAATACAAGTATAAAAGATAATATAAATATAAAATACTGCTACTAGTAATATTATTATTATTATTATTATTATTATTATTATTATTATTATTATTACTATAGTACTACTACTTCTAATAATAATATAAAAATGAAATACAACCACTACTACAAATTATTGTTGTTATTATTAATAATAATAATAAATAAAATACAAGTATAAAAGATAATATAAATATAAAATACTGCCACTAGTAATATTATTATTACTATAGTACTACTACTTCTAATAATAATATAAAAAAACATGTCTCACAACATGGAATATAAGAGAAGGGTGGGGTTGTGCGTTGTCCCGGCTCCTGTGATAAAAGCGGTGGGATGAGATCATTTATGACCCCCAACACCTCCGGTATTCCCGGCCTCTGAGTGCTATAAAATGCAGCACAAATGACTCGTTATTAGCTCCATCTAGAAGAGCGGGCCCAGCGCTCCCTGATCTGTGATTGGTGTGTGAGGTCGGGGAAGGTGATGTGTAATTGTACACTGTATGGGGTGTGTGTGATTAGTGTCTCGGTACCTGTATACAGTGCCATACGTCTTCCCCGATCAGCTCAGACACTTTAACCCCCACGTGATCAGCAACCTTCTGTTATTCCAGAGTTAAAAATGATTTGTTAAAGGCAGATATAAAAGACACAAGTTAAAGAGAAACTGCGGTCTGCTCATATAATTTGTAATAAAAACATCTTTGCCATTCTGAAGCTTCCCTCCAACCACTTTGCATATTATTTTATATATACTGTGATTCTTTACTTGCCAAATATGCTGCAGAAATCTCCCTCCACTGAGTCTGGCGGCAGCCATTTTAACTGTGGGCAGCTGAAGCTGCTCAGTGTTCACTTCCTGGATTTATACAGGAGGCCCACCTCCAGCTCGGCAGCTCTCTTTGGCCCTCCCTTCCTGTCAAACTCTCATGAGAGTGAGAGAGAGAGCTGTGCATGATTTTTTTTGTTTTTTATTTTTTTTTAATTCTATTTATTCATTTCAAAAGTGAAAAAGGGCCTCTGGGCATTCCCCGGGTCTGTCCACTTTCTTTTATTTTTTTTTTTATTTTTTTTTTTATTCTATTTATTAATTTCAAAAGTGAAAAAGTTCCTCTGGGCATTCCCCCGGGTCTGTCCACTTTCTTTTATTTTTTTTTATTTTATTTTTTATTTTATTTATTAATTTCAAAAGTGAAAAAGGGCCTCTGGGCATTCCCCGGGTCTGTCCACTTTCTAAGCTAAACCCATTGTGGATTCAACATGTTTCAGGCACTGGGAACTAAAAAGGATTTTCTTACTTACCATGAACACAACTATATACCGTATATTATTGTACTTTATACTTCACACCACACAGCGATTTTATTTTGTATATATTCGGACTGTTGGCCCCAGTGGCCGTCTTTCAGGGTCAAGTCATAGCTGCCCCCCCCCCCCCCCCCCCCCCCGGGACCCTTTCCGGCACTATTGTCAGAATCCAGATTTTGAATATTTCCTAATATTTGCAGCCATTCCTAAAATAACATTCTCGCCCCATTCTCGCCCCATTCTCGCCCCATTCTCACCCCATTCTCACCCCATTCTCACCCCATTCTCACCCCATTCTCACCCATACGAACCACGGCTTCCCAAACACTAATTAAATGCACAGTGGAGGTGGGCTGATATTGGGAGACTCATTGACATAAAGGTCATGTCAGCGTGCCAGAAATTCAATTACGGTGGGCGAAGCCGAGCCGGCCGGTGACATGTTGACATAAGATTATCCCCCCCCCTCTCTGTCTACCGTTACCTGAGGCCCCAATTTATTCCCTGCAGAAATTGCTGGTGTATTAAAATACTAAACATATACGGAGGAAGCGTCTTGAGGGCGCGGGGAGCGTGCCGGGCGCTTTGTTCACTCCGGCTGGATGGTGTTGGGTTTTTGACAGACAATTAGTGTCAGATCTCAATTGCTGAGACTTTATTAAAAGGGGGGGGGGGTTGATTAAAGCCACGACCAATGAATAAAAAATAAAAATAAAAAAAGATGTAGAAAACATGGAGAGCGTGAAGCAGTCAGATGGTCCTGACATCTCATGTACCCCTTCCGAAAATTGAAGGCTTGCCTGACAGGGGTTGTCCAGTCTAGAGATGTAAAATTTCCATAAATTTTGAAGCTCGGAAAAAAACCCTTTTTTTTTTTTTTTTTTTGGGGAAAAAAACATAATTTTCGGAAAAATTAAAAAAAAATGATACATTAGCTCTTTTTAAGATTGAAAGCCGTTGAGAACGTTGAGAAAAACGATGTGCATTGTCATCAATGTTGTCCTCTTCGATCCATGAAGGATTTTTTAATATCTACAGGACAACTTGTTACATACAAGAATGCGTTTTGTCATCCTGGTAGCATTTGGAAATGAATATTTCATCTGACAACATTTTCAAATCACATTTTTTCTTTTCAGAAGAACTTGTAATGTGAAAACGCCTCCATATTCTAGATCAGGGGTCTCAAACTGGTGGCCCTCCAGCTGCTGCACAACTACAAGTCCCATCATGCCTTGCCTGAAGAAGTCATGCTTGTAACTGTTAGCCTTGCAAGGCTTCATGGGACTTGTAGTTTCACAAGAGCTGGAGGGCCGCCAGTTTGAGACCCCTGTTCTAGATGTTGGTCTCACCGTTTTTCTGAGGGGAGTAGGAAATAAAAACAAGAAAAAAATGAATCACTGATCTATGGTTGTGTGTGTGGGGGTGGGGGAAGAACCAGATTACTGGTAATTCAATTATTATTTACACAAAAGTTTATAAAGATAAACGAATGTAGCTAAATGATTCAGTTTTCTGGATTTAGAATCAGATAAATGTAAACTCTTACCCTTTTTTAATTAAGTATGTACTTTACAGTCCTTTTTGTTGCTCTGTATTTTCTTCCAATGATTTCGAGGCCTAGTGAAGAGGACAGAACAGACCAAACACACCCACTAACATGCAAAAGCAAAACTGAAACCTTTTTCTTGTTAAAATAGCAGCATGTAAGCGCATGAGCGCCGCCGCCATACGCGTTCCAACACTGTGGCGCCTGCGCAGAATTTTTTGGCCACACACCTGAGTCCAGGTTCAAGCCCCACCATCCAAGTGGACATGGAGCTAGAATATAATTATGCCGAGTGAAACGTGGCGAGGGGCCCTGTGGCAAAGTCATCTTACAACAGTGTTGGAACGCTTATGGCGGCGTCGCACATGCGCACTCCAGCAGGCAGCAAAATGTGATGGGTAGCCGAATGTGAAGTGGTGCAGAGTTGTGCAGAGTTTTTGGAAAATGGGTGCAGAGTTTTTGGAAAATGGGTGCAGAGTTTTTGGAAAATGGGTGCAAAGTTTTTTGGAAAATGGGTGCAAAGTTTTTTGGAAAATGGGTGCAAAGTTTTTTGGAAAATGGGTGCAAAGTTTTTTGGAAAATGGGTGCAGAGTTTTTTGGAAAATGGGTGCAGAGTTTTTTGGAAAATGGGTGCAGAGTTTTTTGGAAAATGGGTGCAGCGTTTTTTGGAAAATGGGTGCAGCGTTTTTGCAATGGGTGCAGAGTTTTGTAATGGGTGCAGATATGTTCCTAAGGCATGCCCAGAGTTTTGGTGATATGCTCAGGTTGAACGTCTCTGGATTTTGCACAGTATGTATGAAAGCCGTGCACAGATTAAAGGTGGATGCGGAGTAAGTTGGCCGTTTCCCCGGGAGACGGCGTCTACAGAAAAGCTGCATCTACACAATCTCAGAGCTTGTTAATAAGAGTGGTGTCTGTGTCTGCACATATTACAGCTCGCAGGTCCTGCACCATAAATGAAAGATGTGTAGTTTAACTGCCCCCGAGTTGTTTGTACTCCCCCCCCTCCCTTTCTTGGCTAGTTGATATGATGGGCTTGTTGCGTGTTACCATGGTAACTCCGGCATTATTGTTCCGCTCCGCACGGTGCATTGTGAATCGCAGTCCTGAAACGCGCATTACTGGGAGAACAATAGAGGAGACCTGCTTACTCTTCTTTATTATCTGGACCAGACCGGCCCGGCTCAGAGGTTTTGTGGCTCTTTTCAGTCCCTGATGTTGGAACTCCAATCAGATTTGAGGTTGGATTCCAACGACGCCAACGTAGGCAGTGGCATAGGGGGACAAGGCTGCCAGGGGCGGCACACAGCCACCCACACGTCATGGTGCTAAATGTTAATCCGTGTTTTCTTGTGTAATAAAATGTTACAATCTGCCACCCAGGGCGATCTACATATGTGGGTCCTTAAGGGCCCATTTAAACCTCCACATTGTGGGAACGCATTGCATGCATTGCTGGGTCATTCATTTTGAATGGCACCCAAGCACACTAATGCAATGCTCAGAATATGGAGATGCACCAAATTTTGAGGTCTTGGTGGGATAGTAGCCCATCTTTTTTATTTTATTAATGCAAGACTTATCTGGTCAGCAAAGAATACCTGATTTCAGTAAAATTACATGCGGCTCTTGCCATCCCCTCCTAATGTTTTGGGTTCTAAATGCTTTAAAGGGTGCAATTTATAATGTAATAAGAAGCCGTTCAGGACGCAGTTTAGTAAATATGCGATGACGGGATTATGGGTCGGCTCGCTCCTCCGGGACAGGTTTGCGACCAACCGACTTCAGCAGTAAAGTGTCCCCTTTTATTTCCGGTTTTATTCATTTCATTATACTTTAATGTTTTATTTTATTGTGCTTTTTACGCACACTTTCATTGGTTCATTTCTGCTGCTGTTGGGAAATTGGTTCTCTTACGCTTCTTTACTGTTTGCCCGGCGCCCCCTTGCAGTAATTGCATTGGGACCAGGTGACAGATGAGAGATGACATGCAACTTGCAAAAATAAAAATTTAAAGTAGGTGTAAACCTCGAGTGACATTTAGTTAGATAAAGCACCGTGCTTCATAAACACACACACACACATACATTATATATATATATATATATATATATATAGATAGATAGATAGATAGATAGATAGATAGATAGATAGATATTTACTATATATATATTTATTTATTGTGTGTGTGTGTGTGTGTATAATATATATATATATATATATACAGGGGGTCCCCGAGTTACGAACTCGTTGGGGACTGCCCGCCTGTACGGAAGTCGGAAATGTTCGTAAGTCGGCCGCGCATGCGCAGACCGACAAATATGGACATTTCCGGACATTTCCGATGTTCCGTCTAATGCCGTTCTGCGCATGCGCGGCAAATTACGGACATTTCCGGCATTTTCCGAGGCTCCGTATGGCCGCGCATGCGCAGAGCGGCCAGAAGACGGCGAAAAACTGCGAAAAATGGCGGAGGGTCCCGCAGCGCCCCGTTCGTAAGTAGGGGTTGTTCGTAGGTCGGGCGTTCGTAAGTCGGGACCCCCTGTGTGTATATATATATATATATATATATATATATATATATATATATAGATATAGCTATAGATATAGCTATATATATATATATATATATATATATATATATATATATATATATATATATATATATATATATATATATAGTAAATATCTATCTATATATATATATATATATATATATATATATATATATGAGAGAGAGAGAACAAAAAATAAAAACCGCAGGGGTTTATAAATACCACCAAAAGAAAGCTCTATTTGTGGGGGAAAAAAAGGACGTCAATTTGGGTACAGCGTCGCATGACTGCGCAATTGTCAGTTAAAATGGTTGCAAACCCTATACAACCACTTTTTCCTACAGGTAAGCCTATAATAAGACTTACCTGTAGCTACACTGGATACCTCCTAAACCTGCACGGTTTAGGAGCTATCCCCTGTATTTGCATGTGCCGACGTCATCGTGCATGTGTCGTTGCTTCAGTTACTGTGCCGTTGCCGGCAGGTCCCGCGTGCATGCACGGGAGTGACGTCATCTCAGCTCCGGCCAATCACCGCATCGGAGCCCGCGATACCTGATAACTCCGGGAGCGATGTCGGCCGCCGGAGCGGGGTACATGGACGGCTGCGGGGGGGCTTCGATCTCCGGTATCATATATACTCGAGTATAACCCGAGTTTTTCAGCACATTTTTTTTTGTGCTGAAAGTGCCCCCCTCGGCTTATACTGGAGTCAAGCACTTTTCTGCAGCAGAGAATGACATTTTCCGACCCGAATTTGGGGGCCCGTATCTCCGGCCACTTGGTGCTAGGAACCCCAAATTTGGTATTCAAACCCAGTGGAACCAACACTACAACCTATCCAGATGGGGTTCCTAGCATCAAGTAACCCCGAGGTATGGGGCCCCAAAGTCGGTCAACTGTGTCCATCTGCAGCAATGTCATTTCAGGACTCTTTGGGTCCAGAGACCCCAAATTTTGGCTGCAGATAGGGGGGCATCTAGGAACCCGTAACTACCAAGTTTGAAGTTCGGGGGACCTATGGCTGCAAATGGGCACAGTGAGGCTGCCAATGGGCATTGTTGACCCTCTTTTCCACTTACAGTAGCTGCGCATGTCTCACCCTCGGCTTATACTCGAGTCAATACGTTTTCCCAGTTGTTTGTGGTAAAATTAGGTGCCTCGGCTTGTATTCGGGTCGGCTTATACTCGAGTATATACGGTAAGTAATTCATAATGAGCTAGTATGCTATGCATACTAGCTCATTATGCCTTTGTCTTGCAGTTTTATTTTTATTTTTATAGGGTTTACAACCACTTTAAAGCAACGCAGTGCCGTATTGCAAAAAAAATGGCCTGGTCATTAAGGGGGTAAATCTGTAAGTAATTAAGCTGATTGAAACTGAACATTCAATGGAGCTTGAAGCACATAACCTCATTGCACACAAAAACATTCACATTTCCATTACATATAGTTACATAGTAGGTGAGGGTGAAAAAAAGACACAAGTGATGAGCAGAAACCTATATTTCCATACAGTATTACATTATTCTATACAGTATAATGAACAACGCCACAATAATCCCTCCTATTTCTCCTGCCTTTGGGCTGAGCACATTTCCCATCCATATGATAGGACGGCTTTGCAGAGTAATAAAATAGAAGATAATATATATTAGTGAATAGAGGCCAGTGCCATCATTTAAATGAACTAGTTTAATTGCCAGCGTCCTTGCATTACTCATCCTGATAAATAAAGTTTTCTCTTGTTGTTGGGAGATGGCGGAGAATTAAAGCCATGTTTCTCTGTCACCTGCCGCCGCCGCGGAGTCTTTGGCGAGGCGACGCTCTTATTAATCACTTTTGTTGGGGTTTTGCTCTTTGACAGCGCCAGGGCTCCGCTGCTAGAGAATGTGTAATTTGTTTTAATGAACTATTATAGCCGGCCCAGGAAAAGCTTATCTGTCACACTGTCACAGCGGTTGATTTAAATAATTCAATTTACTATTCTAGATAGCGGGCGCCTTCTATCACTTTCTGCAGCGGAGCTGATGGGACTCGGCGCTAGATAAAGAGCGGAACACCTTGCGAAAATCTATTACAATGAAGACTTTTTTTTTTTTTTTTACATTTTTTTTATAGAGGACGTTCAGCTGCAGTTTTTCCGTCCACCTTGGATGGTTGCGTCCTTGGAGCCCATGCAGCGCAGTGCCTGGGATTGATGGTCAGAAGGAAATCACGGTTAAAGTCGTATTTAAACCCTCAGGCTTAACGTACACAACAATGTTTACAACATTCCCTGAACTATTTAACTTGACAGATAGTAACCGGCGTTTAAAAACGTCAGTTTTGCCGCATTTGCATTTAGAAGCGTTTTTTTTTTTTTTTTTAAATACAGTGGAACCTCGGATTGCGAGAAACATGGTTAACGAGCGTTTCGTAATACGAGCAAATAATAAAAAAAAATCCTGACTTGGTTTGGCGTGTGTTGTCGCAAAACGAGCAGGATTCAAGCCTCTGCGGTGTGCAGTACTGCATTTGGCCAACGGTGCGGGGGCGCTAACAGCGCGAGGAGAAAAAAAAAGCCAATCACCGGCTTCTGTTTGAAGCAATATCGGTCCTGAAGAGGAAGAGCCTCTTGTGCCCACCAGTACCGCCTGCCAGTACCACGAATCAGTACCCACAGTGCCATGAATCAGTTCCCACAGTACGTAAGTGCCAGCAATCAATGCCACCTATCAGTGCCCACAAGTGCCACCTATCAATTCCCACCAATGGTGCCAATCAGTGCCACCTAGCAGTGCTGCCTATCAGTGTCGCCTATCAGTGCCGATCAGCGCCACCTATAAGTGCCCTTCAGTGCCACCCATCAGTGCCGCCTATCAGTGCCCATCAGTGTCGCCTTATCAGTGCAGCCTATTAGTGTCACCTACCAGTACCGATCAGTGCCCATCACTGCCACCTATCAGTGCCCATCACTGCTACCCATCAGTGCCACCTATCAATGCCCTTCAGTGCCGCCCATCAGTGCCACCTATCAGTGCCCATCAGTGTCGCCTTATCAGTGCAGCCTATTAGTGTCACCTACCAGTACCGATCAGTGCCCATCACTGCCACCTATCAGTGCCCATCACTGCTACCCATCAGTGCCACCTATTAGTGCCCATCAGTGCCGCCTATCAGTGCCCATCAGTGCCGCCTATTAGTGGCCATCAGTGCCGCCTTATCAGTGCCCATCAGTGTCGCCTTATCAGTGCAGTCTGTCATTGCCCATCAGTGCAGCCTCATCAGTGTACATCAATGAAGGAGAAAAATTACCTGTTTGCAAAATTTATTAACAAAATATAAAACAGTTTTGTATTTTTTTTTTATTTTTTAATTCAGTCTTTTTAATTTTTTTTTTAACAAAAAATAAAAAAACCCAGAGGTGATCAAATACCACCGTAAGAAAGCTCTATTTGTGGAAAAAAATGATAAAAATGTAATTTGGGTACAGTGTTGTATGACCGCGCAATTGTCATTCAAAGTGCGACGGCGCTAAAAGCTGAAAATCGGTCTGGGCAGGAGAGGGGTTTAGGTGCCCAGTAAGCAAGTGGTTAAAAAAAAAAAAGGGGGAATTATGGGAAATGTTCAAAGGGAAGTAACACCTGCCTTGCACAGTCTGAAGTCATCTGGTATTTTTACCATTCCAGTCCGGCCTGTACGCCCATTGATCAGTGTACAGGAGGCCCGGCGATCTTCCCAGTAAGAGCCCATTACAGCTGGCGCGTTTCCAGACACAAGTGTGCGGGTCTGCAGGCAATCAGCGAGGACTAGCAAAACCACCTGCAGCTGTTGTACCAAGACCTTTAAATAAACAGGGCAGAAGATTTAATAGATGGAAAGTTGAAAAAAAAATGACTGAAGTTCTGCTTTAATATCCTCACAACATGCATACTAGGCCCAATTAACGAGGACCTGTCTGTATCGGTTTTTGGATGGTTGCAGCAAACTGGGGCATTGGAAAAACACTTCATGTGGGGAGTGACCCCCCAGAACCCCAGTGCTGCAAGACGCTGCTGCTAACCACCCAAGCTGTACCCATTGCTGCGTACTGCCAGTTTTGGAGGACTACTGTAATTTATAATCCATGGGTACGTTCAGGCCAGTATGGGAACCATCCTATAAAGTAGGTACCACGCAGCCGCCTTCCTCAATTATCATTCTTTTTTTTTTTGGCGATGTGTGTGCGGTGCTTCCTCTGGACGGTGGTAAACATTTAGTGCTCACTTCCCTCCTCTCTGCCTTGTAAGCTCTTTCAATAAAGCTAATTACATAAGTGCTTAGGACAATTCATCTGTCATCTCAGCGGTCAGGGGCGGCAGACATTTGCGGACAGATGTGCAGTGACCGGGCTCAGACCTGTCACATGGAAAACGTGGCGTTTTTGGGGGCAGAGGGGCGGATCTGACCCAGTGTGTGCAGCAGATGTCCCTTCGAGGGGGGGGTCACAGGTCAAACGTGCATTTTTCAATGTCTTCCACCAGCGATGATTAAGTGAAATGCATTACAAACATCACCCGGGCTGTAGGACACGAAGAGTTGGTCTTAAGAACATAATGTTCTTATATGAACCATCATGGTAGAAAATTTTTATCAACTTTAGAGCGGAAGCAGATTTTTCTTTACAAATTTGTCTTTCTGAACGATTTTACACCCCGCTTTGGCGGGTTGGGATTGCCAATTTTTGTAGACCACTCTGTGACGAATGGTATTCTGAAAAGTGGAGGGTGGCGATTGGTTGAACGCTTCTACTGGTGCTTTTATACAAAAGGCAATTTTGACACTGGTGGCGCTCTTCTAGTTTTGGACTTTGAAGGTTGGGCATAGTCTGGTCTGATGGAGTCTATCTCTTTTGTTTTGCAGTCTTACGGGATGACTTTCGCCAGGCCCCCAGCGATGTTGTGGTGGCAGCAGGAGAACCAGCGGTAATGGAGTGCATCCCTCCACGAGGTCACCCCGAGCCCACCATATCCTGGAAGAAAGAAAATGCCCGCATTAGTGACAAAGATGAACGAATCACGGTAAGGGGACTCTGGAGGTCTTAAATATCTCCTCTTTACCATGGAGAATGGTTAGAAGGGGTTTTTTTTCCATCCAAGGTTTTGTGGCCGTCACTCCGGTGTAGGAAGTGTTATGCCGCGTACACATGATCGGACATTCCGACAACGAAATCCTGGGATTTATTTCCGACGGATGTTGGCTCAAACTTGTCAACACGGTCGCACAAATGTTGTCGGAAATTCCGATCGCCAAGAACGCGGTCATGTCCAACGCGTACGACGAGCCAAGAAAAATGAAGTCCAAAAGCCAGTGCGGCTCTTCTGCTTGATTCCGAGCATGCGTGGAATTTTGTGCATCAGAATTGTGTGCGCGCAATCGGAATTTCCAACAACGGATTTTGTTGTCGGAAAATTTGAGAACCAGCTCTTAAATTTTTCTTGTCGGAAATTCCGACAAAGAAATGTCCGATGGAGCCTACACACGGTCGGTATTATACAGGTATCTGTACCCCCCTCCCCCCTGAAAGGTGCCAATTGAGCGGAAGATCCACTTTAGCGTGGAGCTCCGCTTTAATAATAAATTCAGCTGTCCATTAGTGCCGCGCACACACGATCGGATTTTCCGACAACAAATGTTCGATGGGAGCTTGTTGTCGGAAAATCCGATCGTGTGTACGTGGCATTAATGGACAGCTGAATTTATTATTAAAGCGGAGCTCCACGCTAAAGTGGAACTTCTGCTCATCGTAACCCTCCCCCCCTCCGGTGCCACAATTGGCACCTTTTAGGGGAGAGGGGGGTACAGATACCTGTATAATACAGGGTATCTGCAGCCACTTCCGGGCATAGATAGCCGCAGAATCTGAGGGTATTTACGCCACTTCCCATCATCCCCCCCGCTGTCTGCTGGGAAACACACAGATCCCAGAGACAGCAGGGAGCGTCCTTATTGCGCAGCGCGACACGCGCATGCACAGTAGGGAACCGGGTAGCCGCAAGGCTGTTTGCTGGGATTGTCCTGTCAGAACCAAATCTCTTCCTTCCTTGTCCTCCTTTTTTGTCGTATCTCTTTGTTGTAACCTCTAAATGACTGAATTTGATGTCCTGAAAATCCAATTTGAAGAAAAAGTTATGGTGAAAGAAAGCACTTGTGGGTTTAACCCAAGGGGTCTCCAAACTTCCTATGCAAAGAACCAGTTTACTGCCCTTCAGTGTATAGGGGGGCAGGACTGTGGCCAGTGGGTGTAGAAAATGCCCTGGCATCAGTGCTCCATAATTGGTTTTAATGGCAGGAAGAGTGTCCCATTGCTGATATCAATGAGAAAAATAGTGCCCCATTGATGGTGCCAGTAGGGGGAATGGTGCCCCGTTATTGGTGACAGTTGGTGGAATAGTGCCGTGAAGGGCAGATAAAGGCAAGCAAAGGGCCAGAGATCACTGGTTTAACCAATCCTTTTTTTTTTGAGCGTATTAATACTTCACAGCCCACTCAACTGGGGACATGGCAGGGATGTGCCCAGGGGTCAAGTCCTGGGGAAAAAAGTGTGGGAACTCCCACCCAAGATCCACTCGCCCACCAAAAAAAATAAAAATGATACGCTCATATGCACGAATGCTTCAAAAGTGGTATTTTTCATCCTATTTTCATATTGTGTGTATGAAGCTTAACTCAATAAACATAAATACGGTAATTCTCTGAATAATCAGCATTCATACAATTGTGCTTCCATGCAAATGTGAACATCATGTTCTGATCTTTATTGGGGAATGTTATTTTGTATATAGAGTGTTTATGTGGTGAGTTTACACTTTTCATTGAACAGAGTTTGGATAACACAGGGTTAAACTGAAAGGTCATAAATGAACTGCACATTATCTGGACAGAATGCTTGGGGAGATAGTGATGTGTTCCTGCTTAGGAGATGTATGTTAGCTTGGGGGGCTGCAAACTCTGCAGGGCTCCAACACACACTCGCTGCTATTCCAACCGTTCACATATTTCCACATAAACTTCCCTCCTGGCATTAAACTTTGCCAGGTATTGTGCTCAGCTTACCACCCCAAACTGATGTTCCTCCCTCAGCTCACCTCTCTCCCTGCATGTCCTGTGAGCAGAATAGCTGTGCTCCTCCTCTGGGTTCTCTCATCATATGGCACTGAAGATAGAGGAGGGGGGATTCAGCGGGACACACAGAGCAACTATGCAGGAGCCTGGGGGGGTGGATGAGGAGACAGAAAATCAGGAGGGGCCGGCGGGGAGGAGCGCATCACGAGAGGTCTGACTAAATACAATCTCTTAGCAGCAGGGACCTGATCTACCCATCAGCTAGCTGTGATTGACAGGTAGATCGAAGAGGAAGCTGTCATGGGGCCCCCTACTGGCAATGCCTGAATGGTCAGGTGTGCGGCACTTATTATTGCGAGCTGTGTCGGCGGCTGCTGGTGTAGCACCTGCCACACAGCTTGCATACTTCAAAGTCTTGCAGGACACGGCTGCTAACAGTTCCTGTTGTGGAAAAAGTACAGGAACTCCGTTCCCATGCGTTCCCGCAGGACTTGAGCCCTGGATGTGCCCCTTGCATACGTTCTAATAAAGTATCCCATTTTCTCATCTCAGAAAGTTGGAAGGTATACTGTATTTCTAGATTGTGGAGGGGCAGAAAACACAAAAGGTCACATAGATGGTGAACGTAGTGAGTATTGTGCTGCTCCTTGGCTGGGGAACCACAAGTATTATTGAGCATTGACAGCAAAGGCGAGCGCTGATCTTCTCAAAGCTCATTTGATTGGTTGCTGTACATAACTACACAGCACTGTGCTCATTAGGATTTGCCTTTCCAGATTTCCAGTCATTATACTATTTCCAGGATAGCTAATCTAAACCTGTTTTGATTCAATGTGGATGACATCACTGGTCATATTGACTGATGAGCTTTAAGAGTCTTTCATCTTTTATGTGCTTTGCCAATTATCGTGTATTTCCCATATCTGTTCAATAGATCCGAGGAGGGAAACTGATGATCTCCAACACCAGAAAGGCAGACGCCGGAATGTATGTGTGTGTAGCCACCAACATGGTGGGCGAGCGTGACAGCGAGCCGGCCCAGCTGGTGGTCTTCGGTAAGTAAGACGAGCTGTTCAATCTGCGATGTCCGTTATTCCACTATCAGCAAATAATTTGTACTGATAGAAAACATTAGGGGGAGAAATAAAGAGTGATTATCCTCAGACGACAAACCCGCATGAGCCCATTCCAGCTTCTTTCAGCAACAAATGAGAAGTTTTAATTCCCTGTTTAAAGAAAAGCTCCTTTTCAATAGACCCGTTTAGATCTCTAAATGCAACATATTAGAAATGAAGCATGTAAACCAAAGAGGGTTGTTGGTATGCAAGAGGAGTAATCTTCCAATAGTGACATCTGTCGCTTTGGAGAGATTTCCTTTGTCCTCCTGTTAGTGTCTCCAAAACAGGAAGTGGAAGGGAAACTCTCCAGTGGGACACAGACAAGTGGATCCTTACCAAAACATTTCTCGGGATACACTTTAAATATGTAATTTTTTGCATTGCTTCACCTGTCTCATTTTTTTTGATTGTCAGAACGGCCCACCTTCATCAAACGACCCATAAACCAAGTAGTCTTGGCAGATGACATTGTGGATTTTCACTGTGAGGTACAGGGTGACCCAGTGCCCACTGCCCGCTGGCGCAAGGAAGAAGGAGAACTGCCCCGTGGAAGGTGAGATTATCATATTTCAAACTATTGTTCTGCCATCATCCAATTTGGGAGTCTATAGTCTTTACAGGCCGTTCAGTTGTGTAGGCTTCACCTGACTGTCCTTCAGCTTGCCTCTTAGCCAGCTGTCCCATAAACATGTACAGTCCGCTCCATTGGGTATGCATGTTATATTGGGAGAAAGGAGGAATGGCCAACAATCCTGCCTTGTCTTGACAGTGAGCAGAGAGGGACCTGTCATCCGCCGGCTCAGCGGAGATCAACGGAGAGATCTCCCGCTGAGCCGGCGGACAGAGGCGGACTCCGTGCAAGCGGATCCGCCTCATGTGAAAGGGGCCTAAGAGCTGTGAAAATGTGGAATAGACTCCATCCAGAGGTGGTTCTGGCAAGTTCAGTATATTGCTTTAAAATAGGCCTGGATTCTTAACTAAATGTACAAAATATAACTGGGTACTAACATATATAGGTAAAGTTGATCCAGGGAAAATCCGATTGCTTCTCGGGGGATCAAGAAGGAATTTTTCCCCCTTCTGTAGAAAATCAGAGAATGCTTTGCTGGGTTTCTTTTGCCTTCCTCTGGATCAACTGTGGGTGAAGGATTGTGTATATGGCATTGATGGCGAACCTTGGCACCCCAGATGTTTTGGAACTACATTTCCCATGATGCTCGTGCACTCTACAGAGCATCATGGGAAATGTAGTTCCAAAATATCTGGGGTGCCAAGGTTCGCCATCACTGGTATATGGCATTGTATTATTATTATATTTTTAATTTTTTGGTTGAACTAGTTGGACTTGTGTCTTTTTTAAACCTGACTAAATATGTAACCTTCCTGAACGATCCTCTGTTCTCCAAAACTGATTGGTCCACTGAACGGTCTGGTGGTGAAGCCCATATGGAATGGTGCTGTATTGGGAAAGCATCGGCAGGTCTCCACTGGCCGTTCTGTGGAATTTTTAGGGAGGAACTTGCTTGTAGACAAGACCACAACTCTCTCTGCTGTCTTTAGTTCTAAAAAACTCCTAAAACCTATATACGTTTATGTCTGGAAATGTGTCCCAGCATATGAGAGCACTGTCTCCTTGGGCATTAGCGGCTCTCCATGGACACTTCCAGCTTACCAGTTTTTAGATAATTGGTCGTGTAGTATTTATTTTCAGCTCAATACTATTGTCCCAAAATTACACTGGACTTCCTGATTTTCCATCCCTCCCTCCCCATCATAAACACTCATGCTCCATCAGTCGAGTTCTTCAAGTTTGTTGAATGCTCTTTTAGTGGTCATGTCCAACTGCACACTGATGCAAATGGCTGCGTCCCATAGACGTTTTCCAGACCTTCATTATAATCCTTGCTGCCTGAACGCTCAGAATATAATACAATCCACAACCTTTACTCTGAATCACACAGCAAATGCCACCTTCCTGACTTTACAGGTTTGAGATCCGTAGTGACAACACCCTGCGCATCTCCCGGGTGACCTCGGATGACGAAGGAACGTACACCTGTATTGCAGAAAACAGCGTTGGCAAATCAGAAGTGTCCGGCTCCCTCGGCGTTCACGGTAAGACCTCGTTCTTTTGTTGTTTTTCTTACTTTTGGTCCATTTCCTGTTTTATAACGGAGTGCCGTTAGTACAGAAGGGATCATGCATGGCGGAATAATTCACTAACCCTAAACATTTTTATATATTTGAGATGTTGGTGTGTCCTGTATTGTACAAAGAAACGTGATCAATGTCACTTTTTGCTGATTTGTCACACATGCACATTGGAAGGCAGCTGTGGGGTTGTAGGCCAGGGTTTCAGTATGGAGTCAGTGACCTCTTTCGCAACAACGGCACTGACTCCTTATGATTTGATGTGCTGGATGTTGCCTAGGGCAGCTATGGGAAGCTGGTGGGTTTTGGGTCATACATGGCCCTCTTGCAGCCAGTGTATTAATTTGATGCCAAAGCGCAGCAACTGAGCAGGTCAGAAAATGTATGTGCTATAAAAACATAAATTACTAAACCTTAATCTGAATTCCAAGCATATATATAAAAGCCACAGTAATTCAACCCTTGAAATAGTTCTCCAGTCTCGGGGAACCCCTGCTAAAAATTAGAAATCTACATGTAGCACTGACCCCCGAAGGAGCTGCTGGTTTGATTTAGGCTTACCGTTACCTTCTTGACCTCGTATGCATCTAGGGGTTTCCCGAGGTAGATGGCCCAAAGAACTGCAGAGACTGACACTGGATCCGCTTTGGGATTTTTATTTGCAAAAAAGGATAAAAAAAACAAACAGTCTCTCAATAGGGATAGAGGGGTTTAGGCGGAAAGTTCAGGTACTCTTGGAACTGCTCAGAATGAAAGTCTCTCAACATGTAAATCCAGAGAATAGCCACTCACAACTGGATTTCCACAACTACCGGATAAGCCTCCTCTCACAAGGCCTAGCAGCCGATAAAATGCTCAGATAGAATAAAGTCTCTGCCACAGACTTGGTTGTAACTAAAGAATAGGTGAACTTAAAGAACCCTGGTACGGTACCAGTATCTTGCAGCCAGTCCAGCGATAACGTACGAGTGTGGATTCACTTGGTGTCTTTCAACTTAGCTTGCTGAGGAACCAGCCTTGTGCATGACCCTCTTCCGAAGAGTCCTCCCCTGGTTGCTTTTCTCAGTTGCTGGGCCTCTCCACAACCGAGACGGCACCGGACCACCTTAGAATCCTCCCTCCAGTTACTGTGCCTCGGGCTAGCCAGCCCCGAGACTCGGAATTGGATGGATCCGCACCCCCAGGCCATGAGGGCCCCTGAGGGCTGGTCAGGAGGACCAGGACCAAACAGACAGAAAGATCTTCTGGACCGGAACCCAGAAGCACGTGATGTCAGTACCTTAAGTACCCCCTCCCAGAATTCACAGCAAGACGACACACTCACTGATTGGTTCCGAGAAAGATTGGCACCCAAAGCGTCCAGCCAAACTGCATTCTAGTACTCGCCAGAGGTGACACCGACACCTTATGGCCAAGCAGAACACAGTGCAATCCAGCCAGACTGGTACTGAAACCATAATTTAGTACAATTAACCCTAAAACCCAACTGTGATTTTAGGAACATTAAATTTACAAAACACATAGCGCATGCTCGTCAGGAGCCCGGCGCTACATACAACTCATGATGCATTAGTGTGATGGTCAGTGGGAAGAATGGTCCTTACACTTGTGGTCATTGGGAAGAATTACTTCCTTACAGATAGCTAAAAAGATCAATGGTGTCGGTGGAAACTTATCCGAGAGGCAGAAATGGCCCAATGTTGAAGGAACCTCTAGCAACCTCTGGAGGAACCCTGGTTGAGAATCCCAGTAGTAGAGTTTGCTGCTTCTCCATTCACTGTCCAGTTACAGCGTGGGGATGGACATGGTCTGGTTAAATGCAACAAAGAAAATTCAGATCTCCTTCCCTACCAGTCAGGACTGTGCTGTGTGGCATAAATGTGTAAATCTTAAGACCGGGGTGAACAGAAGTAAAAATCCTTTGACACATAAACCAGCTATCATCTGTGTATCCAGCTGTTTGTCCTGAGTTCAGCTTTTATTTTTTGTATATATTATTGGTTATTGTAAAGTGCTATAATTTTCTTGCATTTAGGCAGATATTTTTTTTTCAGTACAACTAATGTACTGCTTTCACTGTGATTGAGAGACAGGTCCACTTGACTCACGAAATGTCATGTCATTATTCATGTCTTGCTGTTCACGTTGTCATTTTACAACATTTCAATTCAACCACACTCATCCCATCCTTATTTTTTGTTTCATATGTTTTTGTCAACGTCGTTTGCAGTTGGTCCATTCTGTAAGTATTCATTTCACCTCATTCCATGCATGCTTGGGGCACGGGTCTTGTTGGATGTTACTTTTGGCTGTTTATAGGTTTTCTTGCATGTTTTTTTTTTTTCCCCATTGTAATTCCTTTTGCAGAGAAGTTGAGCCTGTTTTACAAAATTTGCTGCCTTCCAGCATGTTGGTTTGATCCCCTTTTGAATTTGAAAATGAGCAATTATGGCTACCCTCACATATTTATAATATTAAAAATTACATATAGAAATAGGTTAATATAATATTACGTTAACCAAACTGCATGAATTTGTTCAGAACCCTGGAAAATACATTTTAATAGGTTATAACTGTGCCCCCTTAAAGTGTATACTATGCAGTGCTATTGCCACTAGCGCCGGCAATATCTTGTATACCTTATGGTCCATTTATGTTCATTCTATACAGATTAATATAGCAAAGCCTGCACTTGAGTCCTTTTTAAAGTTCTGATTTGAATTTAAACCCTGATGAAGTGGTTTGTCCCCTGAAACGCGTTGGGCTGTTTTATATGTGACCCATTAAAGGGATTTGGATTCCTAACATTTGGTCTGGTGCTCATCTCAATTGTTTATGCTGTAAGTCACCTTTTGGGTACTCATTGAAAGTAGCACTGCCTTGTGTGAGCCACCTCACCAGAACCTCACCAGAACTGAATGATGAGCTTCCCTTCACTGCTTTGTGAAAATAAGCATTGGGATCCCTGTGCATCTTAGATGTATCCCTTTGGAAACTACAACTATAAGGTCATGGTTATCCAGCATCCACTACTAACAATGCATGCCTTATACAATTTCTGCTGATTTACTTGTATCATTTGCCCAGCTCTGGAGAGAAGCACTTCAAGTCCCAGCATTCATAAAACAAACTTCTAGAGAGACTTGCTGTCAGAAACCATGAAATCAGACCGAGACAGAAGTACAGTTAAATCACACTTGTTTAATAATAAAAGTAAATAGAACAAAAATAGTCAAAACATAGCCAGAGTCCAGGAACCCGAAACGGATAATCAGACAAGCCAAACATCAGAGAGCCAGAGATGAGCGTAGTAAAAGAGCAAGCAGGATCTGGAGCCAGAAGGGATGTCAGCCAAGCAAGTCTTTTAACAGGAATGCAGGAGATAGTCTCTGTGATGTTGACCAAGGCAAAGGCAGAGATCACCTGGGCTGGACGGCTTAAGTAGGCAGGACTGACGAGCAGGATATCACCAACAGCTGAGTAACTGTGTAGAGATAGGAGCTGGCAATTAGCCGACAGCTGAACGGCCAGCTCTGAGAAGGAAGGGCTGAGCCCAGCCCTGATACTTGCACACTACTGTACTCCTTTATTTCTGTTTTTGTGAAGAATCTCATGTTAATGTATCCGCACAGCTGCAGAGAAGGTTTATTTTAGAATTTATGTAATGATAACCTGCTCCTGTATTTGCCCCCTCCAAACTGATGTCCCAATCAGATAGGGAACGACAGGGATGGAAGATCGTACTGGTGCCTCTGTTTGGCTCTTGAACAATCACTCCCATTATCCTCTAAATGATATGGGAGGTCGACACCCTGCACGGTCCATACGTATGACAAATTTGCCCATCACCATAGATGCCTTGTAGACTAACGCCTTGACCATCGGAAGCATTGAACTTATTTTTGCGGCTCGTCGTAGTGTTGTACGTCACCGCGTTCTTGACGGTCGGAATTTGGTGTGACCGTGTGTAGGCAACACAAGCTTGAGCGGAATTCCGTCGGAAAAAACATCCAAGGCTTTTCCGACTAGAATTCTGATCGTGTGTACGCAGCATCAGTCATGAGATGGTGATATCAGCTGACTGGTCTGGTCAAAGATTATTTAGATCCAAGAGCTGACCATCATTTTAATAATGCGGACACTATGGGGTTGATTTACTAAAGGCAAATAGACTGTGCACTTTGCAAAGTTGCAGTTGCTTCAAAGCTTAGTAAATGAGGTAAAGCTTCACTTTGCAAAGAATACCCAATCACGTGCAAGAAAAAAATTAAACAATGCATTTTTGCTTGCATATGATTGGATAATGGAAGTCCGCAGAACGTTTGCTCATTTACTAAACTCTGGAGCAACTGCTCTTGCAGAGTGCAATTAGTAAATGTGCATTTAGTAAGTAAACCCCTGAGATTTTTCTTTCAATCACGCTACTATCGCATGGGATCTATCTTCTAACCATGCTGCCATTTCTTGAGATTATTCTTCTGACTATGCTGCCATCTCTTGAGATCTTTCTTCTGCCCATCTACATAGGAGTGTGCCCAGTCCCCCTGTTATATCTCCACAAAATACAGAGCATTTAACTGTAGCAGACCAAAACACTCAAACTGAGTGCCATTAGATAAGAATCTGTTAGGTAGTTGGAGGTAAACCCATTGGTGTCCTAAATTGCAGGCTTCTCACTTATATCTCCTAGCCTTGGTTTTTGTGTCCTGGACTGCTTTAACGTACCACGTGCAACACCTCCCGGTAGTGTAAAGAGCTGCCTGTCTTCCTATTGGCCAAGAAGGTCACCCCATCGTAGTAATGGGTCAGTAAAAACAATTGAATGCACTGTTACAGTAGCACGCTACACACTCACACTGTGGCGCACCACAAATCACATTAAAAAAAGGTGCATGTGCGATATTAAGGTAAAACAATGCGTACTATGAAGGGGCTCTAAATGCCTCTGACAGGTTTACTTTAAGGCTGCCAATAAACAGTGTGATAAAAGAGCCAATTTTAAGGAAGGTGCAATGATCAGCTAGCTTTTCCTCTTCTGTAAAGGGACAATGGCCATTTTAGACAGTTGGATGTTATTGCTATCACACAGAAAGTGTGACAGACATAGAGAAATGGAGGATCAGAACCAGATCGCAGGAAGAATTTCCACCAGAAGTAATGCGCGAGCTCCGCTGTCTCCATGGCATGAGTAGCACAGTGGGTCCTGGTACGAGGAGGGCAGATTACATCCCTGTCCTTCATTGCTGGAAAATAGCTGGACGTCTATCAGAAGCCTAATGCCCCGTACACACGGTCGGATTTTCCGACGGAATATGTCCTATCGGACCATGTTGTCGGAAATTCCGACCGTGTGTGGGCTCCATCGGACTTTTTCCGACAGAAAAATTTTGAGATCCTGCTCTCAAATTTTCCGACAACAAAGTCCTATCGGACTTTTTCTGATCGTTTGTAGCGAATTCCAACGGACAAAGTGCCACGAATGCTCAGATCACATTACAAGACCAAAGCTATTGGCTACTAGCCTCTACGTAGTCCCGTCGTACGCAACGAACGTCACCACATTCAGGATGATCGGATTTTCCGACAACTTTGTCCGACCGTGTGTATGCAACACCAGTGTCGGACAAGATATGTCTGAAAAAATCCGACGGATTTTGTGGTCGGAATTTCCGACCGTGTGTGTTAGACAATTTTGTGGCAATTTGTAGTGGAAGTTGAAACCACTCCAGTTCTACTCACCGACATGTTTGATCACCTTCCATCCCAATTTTTGTAGTTTGGCCTCTTAAAACCACAAAATGTTTGTGGTGGAGAGCTGACTGCAAGCAGAAATATTGCCAAGCACTGGATCAGTATACTCTCCAGCTTGTACACAAAGCGAGGATAAGGCTTTGGAAGGACTGACCCTTTAAAGTGGTCAGGAACATCAGGAAAATTGCATGAGTTTCCTTACCACTTTAATCAGGGCGGTCAGAGATGAAAGGGACCCTAGACATGAGATTAGGGCCCAGCTCTTTAGCTGATAAGAGCTAGACAGGAAATTAGATGCTTATTAGCTGTAGGACAAGGCTGGGACATGACCTAAATGTACGCGAATGACACAATTAACCCCTTAAAGGCTTGTTCCCAATGCACACAAAAAAGCAGAAAATGCATGCATGCTGACGTGTGTTAAAGCATGTTGGCGTGCATTTTTTATTAATTGTGCTGCATTTAACTTTTTTAATTCATTTTCTCTGTAGAGGCCATATTAAGGGTTCATTTTTTTTTTTTTTTTTTTTTATGATAGACAACATTGAAACATGTTAATAAGTATTTTGTGAGTTAAACTACATAAAAATGTATCATGCCTAAATTTTCTTCAATGGACGCCCATTTAACGCATCTTACATTTAAGTGTAGCTCACCGTCTGGCCTGTCTATCACTAGTGATACAATAGACTCAGGTGCCACGTGTGATATTTAGACAGTGCAGGGGTGAGCAATGGAGAATAATTATTCAGGAGCGGCAAACAAATCATGAATCTACCAGTAGGGTGGAAAATGTCTGTGATCTCTGTATGAAGTGATGGAAGTATAACTCATAGGAGTTGGCATTATGGTCAGAAGAAAGATCTCAAGGGATGACAATATGGTTATAATATAGATCCCATGAGAGGACATCATGATCAGAAGAAAAATATCAAGAGATTGCAAAAGAAAGATCTCAAGAGATGGCATTGTGGTCAGAAAAAAAGATCTCAAGAGATTGCAGAAGAAAGATCTCTAGATATGGCAGCATGATTAGAAGATACATCCCATGAGATAGTAGCGTGATTAGAAGAAAAATCTCAGGAGTTGGCATTATGGTCAGAAGAAAGATCTCAAGAGATGACAACATGGTTAGAAAATACATCTCATGAGATGGCAACATGTTCAGAAGAAAGATCTTAAGAGATGGCAACATGTTCAGAAGAAAGATCTGAAGAGGTGGCAGCATGGTTAGAAGAAAAATCTCAAGGGATGGCAGCATTTTCAGAAGATAAACCCCATGAGATGGTAGTATGGTCATAAGAAAGATCTCAAGAGATGGCAGCATGGTCAGAAGATAGATCCCTAAGAGATATAAGAAGATAACCTACTAGACTCCACCTAACTAAACTATCACTTCTATGTCCTCAATCATCAAACCCATTCATAAGAACCTTTTGGCATCATAGGAGCGCAGCAAGCACCCACCCTTCTGGCCCCTTTCACACTGGGGCGGGGAGCCGCGGTGACGGTAAAGCAGCGCTATATTTAGCGCTGCTTTACCGTCGTTTTAAACCGCGGTATTCGGCCGCTCGCGGTGCGGTTTTACCCCCCGCGAGCGGCCGAAAAAGGGTTAAAACACCCCCCGCAGAGCGCCGCCGTAGCAGCGCTTTGCGGCGGTATTGCCGCGGTTTCACCGCGGTGTCCCATTCTGATCAATGGGAAGGAGCGGTATAGGAGCGGTGAACACACCACTCCTATCCCGCTCCAAAGATGCTGCTAGCAGGACTTTTTTTGTCATCCTGCTAGCGCACCGCTCCAGTGTGAAAGCCCGCCGGCTTTCACACTGGAGTTAAAGGGGCCGGATTTTTTCATGCGGTGAACAGGCGCTATTTTTAGCGCTGTACCGCATGAAAAACGCCCTGGTGTGAAAGGGGCCTCTGTAGACTCACCAGAGATCTTCATCCTACCTGGAGTTTTCCTTTAATACAACTATCTAAATCTGCCGTAACAGCTAAAAATGTCCAGACAAACATTTTAAATAAATGACTGATCGAGAAAGAAACACGTCTACATGTAGCCGTGTTTACTGCAGCGCTGAGCCTGGAGCGGGATGCTTTTATGAATATTTAAAGCGCTGCCTTTTAACGCGAACCTTCTGGGAGCCCTTTACCGCGGTGCAGGCGAAACTGAGCTCATATCCTTGTAAATAAGCACTAGTAATTAGCGGGCACGATCTGCTTCACAACGAGCGCTAGGAATGAGAATTTTTATTTACAGCAGATAATAAGTCCAACAATTGTTTTATGTGTAATGTAGTAACAGTCTGGAATATTAAAGAGTTACTAGAGAAGCAAACACTGAGGCTGACCGTACAATAACCAGAGCTTGTAGAGTGTTAGTTTGCAGCCCCTTGAGCTTTTCCTGCCCACCACGCCCATCCAACGCAGCCGAGCCGAGCGACAGATCGGCTTCGGGTGCGGACATCACGGGCGCCCTGGACAGGTGAGTGTCCATATTTTAAAAGTCAGCAGCTGCAGTATTTGTAGCTGCTGACTTAAAAAAAAAAAAAAAAAAATGGCAGAACTCCCGCTTTAAGGGCAGATAGATTCCAAGACATAAATGCTACATGAATCATTTGCCCTTACTTAAGATGGCCACGGGCAGAAATGCTAGGGCAGTGATGGCGAACCTTGGCACCCCCGATGTTTTGGAACTACACTTACCATGATGCTCAACTACACTGCAGAGTGCATGGGAAATGTAGTTCCAAAACATCTGGGGTGCCAAGGTTCGCCATCACTGTGCTAGGGGGTTGTTTTTCGAAGCGATTTCTCAACAAACTAAAACCTAATGGATGCATTGGTCTGCTTTTAAATATGAAAAATTTATCAAATGGTGTTTTTTTTTGTTTGTGGTGCTCAGAGGCAGTGAAGATCCGCTTTAATTTCTTGTTTTAGTCTTAATTATTTACTCTAATGCTTACTACATTCTAGTTCCACCCCAGCTGGTGACCCGTCCACGAGACCAGATTGTCGTCCAGGGCCGTACCGTAACCTTTCAGTGTGAGACCAAAGGGAACCCACCCCCTGCTGTGTTCTGGCAGAAAGAAGGGAGTCAGGTAAGTGTGATGTCATACTGATGATGTACTCTTATCTTAGCCAATCAGGAATGAGTTTAGGATTACACACCAAGGATCGGCACAAAGTGGCGTCCAAACGGGTGGTTTATTGCATGATCACCACACAAGAAAGGTGCAACGTTTCGGAGTCACGCAGGACCCCTTCGTCAGGCATGTGATGTCATCACATGTCTGACAAAGGGGTCATGCGTGACTCCGAAACGTTGCACCTTTCTTGTGTGGTTTTCATGCATTAAACCACCCGTTTGGACGCCACTTTGTGCCGATCCTTGGTGTGCTGACAAATATCTACATTGTGACTTGAACCAGTATCCAGCTGGTTGTTGCTGCAGCAGCACCCAAATCTTGAGAGCTTATACTAGGAACGTGTGTGACGGGAATATGACATTGTGGGACGGGCTGTGGGGTCATCCTAGCCTGGGCCAAGATTTAGGGGAAAAAAAACTATTTAAAAAAGTTTTTATTTTAAATATTTTTTTTCGTTAATGTGTTAACGGGGGGCGGGTATAAGTAGAGGTGACCAGGAAAAAATGGGTAAAAGGAGGTCCTCTTTAATTCTGCTGTCATCATTTTATGTATTTTAGGCAGCACTCATTGAATTCATTCCTGGCCAGTGGCCGTTGAGGAATGTAGTTTTGTCTCAGCACCATGTGTAGGCCGCTGACAGCATCGTATATTTTGTCGGCTCTCACCAGGACTGGGAGGTTGTTTTTGGGTCAGGTCAGAGATTAACCACCCAAGAAGTGGTTGGATTGAAGTGTTTACAGAGGAAATGTGACCCACTTTGCCATCTCTACTAGAGGAGGGGATGTGCTCAGAGCCAAGTTTACCTTCCAGATGAAACTTTAACCAGCGGGTGATAATAGTGTCCACAGCCTGAAGATGGCATGAAATCAGAGAGTTGGCAATTATAGTTGGCGTCATGGTTTACTGAAAGCAAACAGTTGACTCTGGACATTTTCCAGCATGCTGTTAAATTTTATTTAATGTTTGATCCAGATGAAAATTCCATGCTACCTAGACAACAACAGTCCATTAAAGTGTATCTAAAGCCAAAACTAAAAATATCAGGATTTTTGTTTTAACTAATATTCTATAAGTGAGCAAGCTAGATCTATCTAATACAGATTTGTTTAGTAATTCAGTCAACTTAATGTAAACTCAGTGTTTTTGGCCTTAGACATTACAGTAGTTGTAAACCCTTATGCCGCGTACACACGTGCGGAATTTCCGACAGAAAAAGTCAGACGGGAGCTTTTCATTGCATATTCCAATCGTGTGTGGGCCTCATCGGACTTTTTTTTTTTTTTTTCGAAAATTCTGACGGACCTAGAAAGAGAACATGTTTTAAATATTTCCGATGGAACCGATTCCTATTGGCAAAACCACTCGTCTGTTTGCTGTTCCGACGAACCAAAAAACGACGCATGCTCTGAAGCAAGTACGAGATGGAAGCTATTGGCTACTGGCTATTGAACTTCCTTTTTCTAGTTGCGTCGTACGTGTTGTAAGTCACCGCGTTCTAGACGATCGGACTTTGGTGTGATCGTGTGTATGCAAGACAGTTTCAGCGGAATTCCGTCGGAAAAACCTTCAGAGTTTATTCCGACGGGAAAACCAGTCGTGTGTACAGGGCATCACACACCACTTTTCCCTACAGGTAAGCCTATAATAAGGCTTACCTGTAAGTACTGGAAATATCTACTAAACCTACACGATTTAGGAGATATTTACCATATACGCTTGCGCTGACGTCATCGGCACATGCACACTAAAGTAAGGGCGCGATCGTGCAGTTTCTATAGGTCCCGTGCCGTGACCGTCGGCTCCTGCGCGCATGCGCGGGAGTTACGTCACGCAACTCCAACCAGTAACAGAGCCGGAGTCCACGACCCCAGAAGGAAGAGGGGGGGAAGATGGACATGGCGACCAGCGGGGACATTGCAGGCTTTGTTTGCAGGAAAATGCAACATAATGGGCTAGTATGTGATGCATACTAACCCGTAATGCTTTTACTTTGCAGGGGAATAAAGAGGAAGTAAAACCCATCAGGGTTTACTTCCTTTTTAAGCACAATAAAATAAACATTCCACAGTAAACAATTTGTTAAAACTCCGCTGGACCCAGTTCCTATCGAAAAATCCGCTCGTCTGTATGCTAGTCCGACGGACAAACAGCGACGCTAGGGCAGCTATTGGCTACTGGCTACGAACTTCCTTATTCTAGTCCGGTCGTACGTCATCACGTTCAAATCCGTCAGAATTTAGTGTGATTGTGTGTGGCCAAGTCCGTTCTTTCGAAAAGTACGTCGGAACTCCGTTGAAAGTCCGTCGGACCTAGTCCGTTGAAAAGTCCGCTCGTGTGTACGCGGCATTAGAAGCTTACTGGATTTCTGGCAGATCTACGGCTATTCTTCTATACTTGCCCCCTTTTTTTACAGAATAAAACCAGGAGAGATGTGCAGATATCGCAGGAATGTCCTAAACATTTTTTTTCCCAGACATACAGTTTAATAATGTTTGGTAATTAGATTTGAGATTTTGCTGATAGGCGGTATGTACCCCTCCTCCACCTTCTGCCTGTGGCTCTCAATAAAAATAATGGAGTCTCCCATTACTGGGTCTTTTAGCAGAACAAATAAACAGAGAGAGAGTCCTATAAAGCAGAATTGGGGCCCTTTGAGGTCGGCCAGGAATGCACCTTTTATTATCTGATATTCTTAAGTAAACAGGCCAAATTACAGCCACTGTGTTAAGTAAACGGCAGGTTGTGTATTCAGGAATAAAACACAAAGCATGGCCTGACCTGGCCGTATCATAAATTTGTAGCTCAGGGGCCGACGTGTCAAGGCCGCTGCTGTAATGAACACGGCTTTATTTTCTGTGTCAGCAAACAGAGCTGGCTGTGAGGTGGGGCGCAGAGGTCTTTTGTTCTGTGTGAACGCGCTAAAATTGTTTAACGTTTGCTCCACACTACGCATAATGACTCCTGGTGTTCATACAACCCACGATCTGATCTTGCTTAAGTGCTGGCAATTGGGATTTAGTAGACATTCATTTCAAAGAGCAACATTTTTGAAACAATGGCTGTGGAGACAAAGGCCATCTCTCTGGCCCACTTGACACGAGTCCCAGAATAAACCTGTCACCCCGAAAGAGCTGCTGGCATTTAATGGGCTCTCCTACCCTTTCTAATTGGGACTCATCCAGAAAAAGTCCGTGGGATGCGCAGCATTAGAGCGGAGGGCCAGCATGACTGGGGGGGGGGGGGGGCAGGGTAGGCTGTAGTTGGGCAGATTTATAATATAAATTAAATTAATATTAAGGTCCGCAGACATTGGTGTAGCGCGAGGCGTGGCAGGGTGGAGTAGGTCAGGTCAGGGTGGAGTTAAGGAAGGGGGTAGGCATTGTAGGAGCAGTTTTGGGGTCAGTTGGAGCCAGGCAGAGCAGGAGAATTTCCCTCCCTCCCTCCCTTAGGTTTGTGGTTGGACAGTGGTATTGGGAAGGGTGGTTGTATTGTTGTCGGTTTGTTTGATGTTATAGGGGGGGGGGGGTTGGTTGGTGTCATAGCAGTGGCAGGGGTCTCAGAGTTTTTGAAGGTGGGCATGGTCAAATATTTTAAGTGGCGTATGGTGGGAGGGGCTCAGCTTTGGTATGGGTACCTTCCCGAATTAAGTGACGTCATTAAGACGAGAATGGTATTGGGGCTGTATCAGCTTGGTAAAGGGTTTCAAATTGTCCTCGAGCCGGAGTATTCGCAGCTGAGGGGCGTGATATAGAAAAGGTAGCTTGATACAGCAGATTTTGGGAGACCATGCTCACCTAAAAAGTATACCTGCTTTAAGTGTTTCTTTGATTTGTTTAATAAAAGGCTGCTATGGCCATTTAAAACCCAAAGAAGTCTGGTGTTTTATTTTTTTACCTAGATTGGCAAGGTAGGAGTAAGTGGTCATGGCAGCCGGTAAGTCTGCAATACAGCAGTCCTGTAATTACACTCTGCTACACCGAAACTCCAAAAATTGGGCTTCAGCCACTTTGGTCTTTTTGCAGTTTGTTTTCTGGATGAACATGTGGAGAGAGGGTTAAAGGTCCCGAAAAAAGTCAAAAATATCTCAAGCCTACTTATGTCTGCTACAAAAATTAATGATGGTCCTTTTTTTGGGGTAGATGTTGGAGGTTATAGCTTATACAGTAGCAGCCTTCTGTCTTTGGTGGCCCTAAATTCTTCAGTAGCTGCCTTCCAATATTAGAATTTCTGAGTACCTTTATTATTATTATTATACAGGATTTATATAGCGCCAACAGTTTACGTAGCGCTTTACAACTTGAGGGTAGACAGTATAAATACAATACACTTTAAGACCCCTTTCACACTGGGGCGGGGAGCCGCGGTGACGGTAAAGCAGCGCTATATGTAGCGCTGCTTTACCGTTGTTTTAGCCGCGGTATTCGGCCGCTCGCGGTGCGGTTTTACCCCCCGCGAGCGGCCGAAAAAGGGTTAAAGACCCCCCGCAGAGCGCGGTGGTATTGCCGCGGTATTACCGCGATGTCCCATTCTAATCAATGGGAAGGAGCGGTGAATACACCGCTCCTATACCGCTCCAAAGATGCTGCTAGCAGGACTTTTTTGACCGTCCTGCTAGCGCACCTCTCCAGTGTGAAAGCCCGTCGGCTTTCTCACTGGAGTTAAAGGGGCCGGATTTTTTCAGGCGCTGTACAGGCGCTATTTTTAGCGCTGTACCGCCTGAAAAACGCCCCAGTGTGAAAGGGGCCTAATACAGTAGAAATCAGAGGGCCCTGCTCCTTAGAGCTTACAATCTTAAGAGGGAAGGTCAAGAGATACAAGAGGTAATAACTGTGGGCGATTTGCTGATTGAGAAGATAAATGTACAGTTGTTAGGTGGGGGCCAGATAGGCCACCTTTATTGGGTGGCCCTAGAGTCTAGCAACCTCCCAATAGCAATTGGTCCTCGGACTCCAATATAAGAGTCCCAGGGCTGAATAATGAGGTCTCTGTGCCATGTCCATCTGACTGCAGCCTCCCCTGTGCTCTCCTGGACATCTTACCACCTAGAACACTCATCTGAAGGTGCTCCAGCTGGTAGCCATCTTCCCGATTGTCCAGGCCAGTTTATCTTTCTTCGAGCCTTGTCTCATGACCTTTCTCTACAGTGACCTCCTCTTCAGGCAAAAAGCCTGGGAGGGAAGGACCCTTCTAGAAGGTTACTCCAAATATTTATCCTCACCCTTCAGCTCAAATCATTAGAATTATACCTGGCCCCCCCCCCCCCCCCCCCCCCCCCCCCCCCCCCCCCCCCCCCCCCCCCCCCCCCCCCCCCCCCCCCCCCCCCCCCCCCCCCCCCCCCCCCCCCCCCCCCCCATGATTGGCCAAGGCAGACAAATTTTCATAAATTATTCATAAATTTCTCACTTCTCACACTAACTACTGGAGACAACTCAACAGCAGCAGGCAGAAATAATCAATGGCCGGAGCTTAGGTGAAACCCAGCAAACGCAGAAAACCTAAACAAAGCTCTGGCTGGCTTACAGCCTAGCTTCAAATAAACTAAATATAGCCGGAGACCCTCCTTCTTAAGGCAGGGTCCCTACAGGCCCGATTTGCACTGGTAAAGCAAATCTATAGCTTTAACCCTCCTTCAAGCTACATGAGCTATGTTTGAAAATGAATTTTACTATTGTGTCTTAAATGATGTGCTTTGTGTATTTATAGACTGTAATAGCTTCTTTCAATCAAATAAAAAAAAAAATATTGTACGCTACATAAACCTGCAATCTATAGACCAGAATGGCTTATGTATCTTTACTGAAATATGGCAAAAAGATTGTATCAGTCAGCCGCGACTCTACTGCAGCCAATGAGAATTTTGCATTTTGCTTTCAGATATTGCTATTCCCCAGCCAGCCGCCACAGACCGTGGGCCGATTCTCAGTATCACCCAGTGGTGAATTAACCATCATTGATGTCCAGATGGGGGACTCCGGATACTACATGTGTCAGGCCATCAGCGTAGCTGGGAGCATCCTGGCAAAAGCCCTCCTGGAAGTGGAAGATGGTAAGAGGATACTGAAATATTATGTGTATTAGAAGTGTTGTGTTAAAACCCAACTTAAAACAAAATTCCAGGAAGTTTGAAAATTATTCCTTGCAGCGGGTTGCACTGCAAAGGTTACCTACTTGTTTAGTCTAGGGCACTGGTCTCCAAACTGCGGCCCGGGGGCCAGATGTGGCCCTGTTCTTCCCTTTATCTGGACCTTATGGCACTGTTCCTCTCACTGATGCTAGACACTACACCTCCCAGTGACACCAACTATGGGGCACTACTATTCCTACTGGCACCAATGATGGGGCACTATTCTTCCTATGGACACTAATGATGAGGTACTACGCCTTTCACTGACACCACTGATGGGGCGCTATTTTTCCTACTTACACCAACAATTGATGCTATTCTTCCTACTGACACCAATGATGGGTACTATTCTTTCTACTGACCCCAAATGATGGGTGCTATTCTTCCTACTGAAACCAAAGATGGGGCACTATTCTTTCTACTGACACCAGTGATGGGGTACTATTCTTTCTACTGACACCAATGATGGGGTGCTATTCTTCCTACTGACACCAATGATGGGTACTATTCTTCCTACTGACACCAATGATGGGTACTATTCTTCCTACTGACACCAATGATGGGGTACTATTCTTCCTACTGACACCAATGATGGGTACTATTCTTCCTACTGACACCAATGATGGGGTACTATTCTTCCTACAGACACCAATGATGGGGTACTATTCTTTCTACTGACACCAGTGATGGGTACTATTCTTCCTACTGACACCAATGATGGGGTACTATTCTTCCTACAGACACCAATGATGGGGTACTATTCTTTCTACTGACACCAGTGATGGGTACTATTCTTTCTACTGACACCAATGATGGGGTACTATTCTTTCTACTGACACCAATGATGGGGTACTATTCTTTCTACTGACACCAATGATGGGTACTATTCTTCCTACAGACACCAATGATGGGGTACTATTCTTTCTACTGACACCAGTGATGGGTACTATTCTTTCTACTGACACCAATGATGGGGTACTATTCTTTCTACTGACACCAATGATGGGTACTATTCTTCCTACTGACACCAGTGATGGGGCACTATTCTTCCTACTGACACCAATGATGGGGTACTATTCTTCCTACTGACACCAATGATGGGGTACTATTCTTCCTACTGACACCAATGATGGGGTACTATTCTTCCTACTGACACCAGTGATGGGGCACTATTCTTCCTACTGACACCAATGATGGGGTACTATTCTTCCTACTGACACCAATAATGGGTACTATTCTTCCTACTGACACCAATGATGGGTACTATTCTTCCTACTGACACCAATGATGGGGCACTATTCTTTCTACTGACACCAATGATGGAGTACTTGTCCTTCCACTGACACCAGAGGCTGGGCACTATTCCTCCCCCTACCAGTGATTGGGTACTTTTGCTCCCACTGACACCAATAATGGGACGGTATTCCTCCTAATGATACCAACATCCGACCCCCTAAAGCCTGAAGGGCAGTAAACTGTCCCTTTGTTTAGAAAGTTTTGAGACCCCCTGGTCTAGGAGAGAAGGGAATCACTTTAACTTTCCTGATCCTCCTCTCTCCTGGCAGACGGCACTCCCCCACACTCTGACGGTGGACTGTCCCTTTGTGTCATCACCTCCAGATCGTGTTGATATCGGCACCGTAAACCACTGGAGCGGTCTGACACCCTCTGCTGAATCGGAGCTAGAGCTCACCAATCAGCAGGGGCTGAGCTTCATTGGATGGAGAGCTCTCCCTCTGACCTGGAGGGGGCCGGGGCATGTCACACCACTGCAGAGAGACCAGTGCAAGTTTTCTTATTGCCCCTAAAAATAGTTGGAACTGGTTTAATGGTCTGGAAATGTTGGTACAATGTAAAGAAATGCAGATTTTTATCCCTTTCAGTAGCTTCTGAATGACATATACATTAATAAAAAGTTTTGGTTGTCGTGACAACCTTACATTGAGCCAGGTGTCTCCATCGCACACGTGTACATCAACCCACAGAAAACTTCTAAAAATAACGTGGTTTCGGATACACAGCAGAATGTTTGGTGGTATTTGCACTCTGCGCAGATGAAGATGAAGAGTGGGACGTGAGGCTCATATGGTTCTCCCGAATGGAATGTTTAATTTAAAGATGGCTTTATGCTCCAAGACAGATTTGCATTTCTATTATTGAAAAAGTGTTGACAGTGACGAGCCAGTGGGCGGGTAGAATGGAGCTGTTTTCATTGAGGATACCAGAAGGAATGTTTTCACGTGGTGGCCATATTGTCTGTCTGGGCCGAACTTAATGAGAATGCGGCCAATCAATTTATTGGATGCTAGTGACATCACTGGAACGTGAGCTGACCTGGTCAGTCCTTGGTGTTCACTGAAGCTGCCCATACTTATAATGGGTTTGTTAAAGGGACTACATGGAAATTTAACACTAGAACCAATGAAAAGTACACGTCTACATGCCAAGTGCCTCTAATTATTATCTTGGCATTCCTCTTCTGCTGACCTTCTTTCTAAAGCTCTTTGGTTGGTGGCATCCATATTATGTGTGGCCTTCAATTGACATACAACCGGTGAGTCTGGCGGTTCCAAGATCTGTGCTCTGTAGTTTGCAGAGGAAGTGTTGTACCACAGAGTCATGTGACCATCGACCACTGACCCATCCATAGGCAGTGCAGAAAGCCTACTGACTCTGGCTACAATAGTATGCTGGTTTTTGGTGTTGAGAGACCGGTAACAAGTAGATTGCAGTGTAGGGGCTTCATTGCTGGAAATATGCAGATAAAAAGGAGTGTCATGCTACATTCCCCCCTGACCCCCTAACCTTCATCTCCTATCCAGATCTAATTTTCACCCTTCCTCAGCTCTGACTTCTGCATGAAACCTCCTGTCCACTGCCCCCATCTTCTCCTTCCCTTCTTAAAAGCTCCACCATCTTCTACATGTCTTACTTGTGTTACTGTATTAAGCTAAAGAATCCAGCTGGCTCTAGAACCTCCCCACACACTGTACGTGGCTCTGCCTCTCTCACTTGCAGGGAGATTATCCAGTGGGGGTATCAGGATCTGCACTGCACCCCGGTCACCTGCATCTCCCTTGTCCCCATCCTGCACCCAGTGAGAGCTGCTCAACAGATCAGATCTGTGGGAGGTGTTGGGAGACAAGCTGTCACTTGTAAACACAGAAGCCAGACTTCTGTGTTTACAAGTGATAATGATGAGCAGAGGGCCCGAGACAGAGGTGGTGGAACTGAGTTCCACCAAGTTCCAGCTGAAAAAAAAGCCCTGGCCTTTATAATTGAAAGAACTGAAATTCAAAGAATGAAAGAGGAAGGCCCGGGACATTCAGGCTGAGGAGGAAAGGGTAGGTGATTCTGGATGTCCTTCAGTTAGGAAATGAGGTGAGCTCTGTGTTGCTGCAGGTTTTAATGCACATTGTGAGAAGCTCACAAAGTAAGCAATTTCAGGAGAGGAGCCTTTAACCTCAAAAGGTAACCCAACACAGAACTCCTTGTATACTGACCTAAGCCTATTCACTAACACCCCTTGACATCCATACATGTAGATCTCTAGTCTCACGCTGCAAAAAGATAACATTTGGAAAGTGAAAGATCTACTGTTCTTGGAGTCAGAATTATCGGACCTCTAACTCACCACGATTCATCTACAAAGCCCCATGTTATACAATGCTACCAACCCCATTACATCTAAAGAAAGAGCAGTACACGTGTCGTATAACATCTCCCTTCTGGGCAAACTATCGAATCTCCACTCCTGACACACACACACGCCCTCTCTTGTCCAATGAATGTTTTTGAAGTTCATTTAAAATGTATGTCTGCGAAGAGAAAATGTTTCTGTTTTGTGTTGACTCCGCAATTGTCGCTGTCCTTGGCTTGCGTCCACTCAATAAACCTATTATTCTGAGCGATCATTCAGTGTCAGGATGAGCTCCAAGCTATAGACTCGACCACATCTATTGATCCGCTCCTTCATTGGCGCCACACTGATTACACTGCAATTGTAACCGCCAGGCAGACTCAGCCAGCGAATGAGGTTGTGTACGCAATAGAAGAAGATAGAGCCACAGGTGAAAATTACACACTCTACAGCCAGGCCGGCATTTTTAGCCTCCAGAAAGTGCTTTTTATTTTATTTTCACTGTCAACCTAAAGTTTGCTATTTACTAAATTGAAGAGCTTCGGGGAACGATGATGCTCGATATCTCAATGCTTTGACTGGAAGTGCTTTTGGGGCACTAATGGGTCATTCTGTCTGTCGGAGAACAGGTGAAATTTTATATACTGGTAGGTTCTGCTGTGCGCATTTATATTTGTATGTGCGAGTGTATATATTTGCCGAAAACACAACACTCTTTTCAGTGACAGGCCTTCAATATGGTGACCTGATGCATGGTGCCATAAACGTTTGGGTAGATGTGGGTGCTAAGGTGACCTGACAGATGGTGCCATAGACCTTCAATAGAGGCGGATGCTATGGAGACCTTATGGATAGTGCCATGGACCTTTGGGGAGATGTGGATGCTAAGGTGACCTGACAGATTGTGCCATAGACCTTCAATAGTGGCGGATGCTATGGAGACCTTATGGATGGTGCCGTGGACCTTTCGGTAGATGTGGATGCTAAGGTGACCTGACAGTTTGTGCCATAGACCTTCTAAAGATGTGGGTGCTATGCTGACCTGATGGATGGCACCATAGACTCTCAAAAGAGGCAGGTGCTATGGTGACTTGATGGATGGTTTCATAGACCTTCAATAGGGATGGGTGCTATGATGACCCAACAGAAGGCACCTTAGACCTTCAGTAGAGACGTGTACTACAATTACCTGACAGATGACAAAATAAAACTTCAGTAGAGGTGGGTGCTATGCTGACCTGATGGATGTTGCCATAGACCTTCAGTAGAGACGAGCACTACAGTGACTTTACAGATGGCACGAAAGACCGTCAGTAGATGTGGGTGCTGGGGTGATCTGATGTATGGCATCATGGACCCTCAATTGAGGTAGGTGCCACGGTGATCCTGATGGATGGTTTCATAGACTTTCAATAGAGATGGGTGCTATGATGACTTGATGGATGTTACCATAGGCCTTCAGTCGAAAAATGGGTGCTACAGCGACCTGACAGATGGTGTCATAGACCTTCAGCAGAAGTGGGTGCTATGGTGGCCTGATGGATGGTGCCATAGGTCTTCAGAAGAAGTGAGTGCTATGGTGACCTGATGGGTGGTTCTATAGACCTTCAATAGAGATGGGTGCTACGATGACTTGACAGGTAGTACCATAGACCTTCAGTTGAGGTGGGTGCTATTGTGGCCCGATGGATGGTGTCATAAGCCTTTAGAAGAGGCGAGTGCTACGGTGACCTGATGGATGGTGCCATAGATCTTCAATAGCGGCAGGTGCTATAGTGACCTGATGGATGGTGTCATAGACCTTCAACACAGGTGGGTGCTATGGTAATGGTGTTAAACACCTTCAATAGAGGCTATGGTAACCTAACAGATGCCATTTTTATAAGCTTAATCAAACATTAAAAATATCACCAGTACACCATTTGTAGCAAATTAGAGATGAGGCATTTATTCGCCACCACTTACATGCAACAATTCAGGGGTACTGAGGATCCTTTCCTCAGTCAGTGTTGCTGCCATCTGAGAAAAGGGTCCTCCGTGAAATGACGCACACGTCATGTGGTGAATAAATGCCTTGTTTTTCTACAAATGGTGTACTGGTGATATTTTAAATTTATACATTTGTCTGTTCACATAAGCAGCCTGTGATGACATGCATTATGCGAATAAATATAATGTACACTAGCTCTGGTGTCAATCATAGCTCCAGGTTTGGGATTGACCAGGGACCGTAAGTACAATTCAAGCTGTCAGATCAATTTTTATTTGTGTATGTTGTCTTAAGCAAAAAAAAAAAAAATTGTGAATAGATAACGGATCATAACACTTTCCAAATTTTTTTAAATATTGGTGCCCAGAATTGAGCTTTAAGTCATTATGTGGCACTGCACAGAGATTCCTCTTTGGGTGGCGGAGGCCGATGCTGTGATAATCAGGAAACATGAACGCTTTACAAAATAACACCCAGACTAAAAAACACATAATACATATTCATACGGTGCCCCGCCACTACCATGTGAGGTGGCTGCTAATTTTACAAACCAATTCTGAGTCGACCTCCTAATTATCTCCTATATTTTCCCATTTCCAACTTAAAAGCGGACATGGAGTTAAAAATTAAGCCGTGCCGCGTGTTTCCTTTATAGCTGCAGTCATGTTTAGGAAAGAACTTAATTAATTATTGCTCTCCGAAGACCATATTATAAAGTAGCAAAGGAAGCGCCGATGAAAGGATCGTCTTTGTTCATGGGCCGTTTGTTAAACCAACACCATTAACGGTTATTAGCAGTGACGCGGGGCGTTCAGCGTAATACCACACATTGTTTATCTAGTCATTAACATGGACATCTCCCCGACTTCTGACTGTTTTACATGGAATATTGAATGAGCCGCTATAGCCAGAGGTTTGATGAATGATAATATAGTCTGTCTGGTCAGTTGAGTCAGTCTTCCGAGCGCCTCAGTGATGTTACTAGCTCCTAGAGAGAGGATAGGCTGTATGAATAGCTGGGGGCTCAGGATACAAGATGCCCTTTGCCTGAAGAGGTTTCTTAAAAAAAACATTGACCCCAGTCACTGCTCCCAATTGATTGATTGCCAATTCCTCATGAACAATTATTCAGGGTACAAAACAGCCACTCTCCTGTATCTCAGTGATGTCACTGCTCCTGGTGAAAATGCCAATACCTCATGAACATTGGTTCAGTATAATGTATGGTGGCCCTCTTCTACCTCAGTGATATCACTGCTCCTAGTATATTGATAAGCTAAATTCCTTGCAAACATTGGTTCAGAATAGAAAAGGACCACCCTCTTGTACCTCAGTGATATCACACTACCTAATTCATTGATTGGCTCATTCCTCATTAACATTGCTTCAGAAAACAAAATGGCCACCTTCCCGTACTTTAGTGATATCACTCCTACTAGGTTATGGTTAGGCCAATCTCTCATGGGCATTAGTTTAGAATGCAAAAGGACTGTGTTCCATGACCTCAGTGGTATCACTATCCAATATTCTTGATGGGCTCATTCCATATGAACATCGGTTCAAAACACAAAATGGCCACCTTTTTGTACAACAATTCCTCATGAACAACCCACATTTCAAAAAAAGACCACAATCTTTTTCCTCAGTAATATTGTTCCCCTGGTTTATTGATGGGATCGCTTCTCCTGAGCATTGGTTCAGAATAAAAAATGTCTGTCTTCCTGTACCTCAGTGATATCTCTTCTCCTAGTTTTTTGTTAGGCTGATCCCTCATTAACATTGGTTCACTGTACAAAGGGACCATGTTCCTTTACCTCTTTGATATCATTCTCCCTAGTTTATTTGATGGGCTAATTTCTTATGAGAAGAATACAAAATGGCTGCACTCCTATACCTCAGTAATATCATTCGACCTAGTTCATTGATGGGTTCATTTCTCATGGGCTTTGCTTCACAATACAAAATGGCTGCCTTCCTGTAACTCCGTAAAAAACTCTGCTACTGGTTTATTGGTTGACCTCTCATGAATACAAAAGGCTAACCCCTCTCTACCTTGGTGATATCACTCCTAGTTTAATAGACCAATTCCTCGTGAGCATTGGTCCAGAATACAAAATGATTACCCTCCTTTACCCCATTGACATAACTATTCCTAGTTTATTGATGGGACCATTCTTCATGAACATTGGCTCAGAAAAACGATTGGCCATCTTCCAGTACCTCAGTGATATCGCAGCTCCTAGTAGGATAGCTCAATGTTTCGTGAATATTGGTTCAGAATACAAAATGGTTGCCCTCTTGTACCCCAGTGATATCACTGCTTTAAATTTCCTCATTGGCTTATTCCTCATGAACATTGCCTCAGAATACAAAATGGCCACTCTTCTGTACCTCAGTGATATCTCTGTTTCTAGTTAATTGATGCGCTCTTGCAAGCTGGTTCAGAAAACAAAATGGCCACTCTTCAGTACCTCATTATTACCACTCCTGGTAAATTTAATAAGCTGTGAGCCCATCCTCTTTGGCTCACAGGTCTTTATTTTGTGGTTTTAAATATTCAGATTTTTTTTTTTAGCAGAAGGAAATCAATATACCGAAAAGCTGAATTGTAATCCTTATACAATTAAAATGTCTTTTTAACAGCTACATCGGATCGCGTTCCACCGATAATCCGCAGAGGACCGTCCAATCAAACACTTGCGGTGGACTCTGCGGTGAAGATGCAGTGTCACGTGACTGGCAACCCACTGCCCAGCACCCACTGGCTAAAAGACGGGCAAAGGGTCGGCGGCAACGACCCGAGGGTCAGCGTCCTGGACAATGGAACTCTACAGATTACCCACCTACAGGTTAGTCCCAACCGAGCTGCTCAACATATAATACTGGGATCAGAAATGCATTAGTAAACTTTTAGAGGAAAGCGTAGCTGGTACCCAAAGCAACCAATCAGAAGAGCGCTTTCAGTTTTCTAGTACAAAATAACATATGATTGGTCGGTATCTGAAGTGGCAGTCATTAGGGATATCTCACTAAATGCAATGTACACATACGGGTATTGTAAAAGAGCGATCTTCTTGTTGTCTGCTTCGAGTTTACGGTCAATGGAGGATTACTGGGTAGGACTTGTGATGTTCTGTCTGCTGCCCCTTATAATGGGTTATGTAATTTCTCATTTATGTAACACCGGCATTGTCTGCAGTACTGGGTCCACTATGGACCTTTTCCTGTCTGCTCGGTACATGCAATCGCTTTTAAATTATATCTAAACTCAAGAACCAAAATGTAATATATTGCAACCTTTTTAGTTCTTGGATGTGGTGGCTGGTCGTTTTCTTTTTTTCTAGGCCAAGTACAGAAAAAATACCTGTTGATCCTGCCAGAAATCCACCATTCTTGTAACTTCCTGTGGACTAAAAATTTCAAAAGATGTTATCAGCCTTCCCAGCTATCGCCTGTGAAGTACAAAACAGCTCCCCTCTATGTAATGGAGTTGAGGAGTCCAAATCAGGCAAGCAGCCTAAGGTGACAACACTTAATAGATACAATACATTGGGTTAGCGTTGTCACCCTAGGACCCTGATGCCCAGCCTGCAGCCCGAGGGCCAAATGCAGCTCTCTGTTGTTTTTTTTAATTATATGTTGCCCTCAGACCCCAGCAGCCAGTAGTGGCATTGCATTATAAAGGAACTACAATAACATATTCCCATGTATTGTCAGTGTCCTGCATCATGTCTGCTGTCTCCAACCATCTCCTATAGAATATAATTTTGGAGCATGACATATATAGAACATTAAAGTGTTACTAAACCCACAACAGTAAAATCAGTCTTTATATGCAGTAAAGCATGCTTGTTATACTCACTGTGGAACCTAAGGGGTTAATCCTTTGCATTGCGTAAAAGGGCTGTTTGATCCTGTCTCCTCTGATCCTCCCCTTCTTCCACAGTCCCCGATCCATCTCCTGATAGAACAGAGCCTTGGGGGCACTCTGCAAATGCTCAGTTTGGTGTGTATTGCTAGAGAGAGTTTTTTTTTTTTTTTTTAGGAGAGTGCATGTGATCAGCACAGGGCCAATCAGCACTGTCCAGACAGAGGGTCAGGGGTCCTGCAGCCTCATTGGACAGTCAGAGGAAAAAACTCCTCTTACAAGCTTTACTTAGACACTGCTAGAAGTCACACAACTGCTATATACTGCTCATGAGAAAAGGTCAAATTTATCAGTTTATATTTACTAAAGTAATTGAATTTTCATGTTCTGTGTACTGTGGGAGACCAGATATAGTTAATGCAGGGTCCTGGGTTTAGTAAGACCCCTTTCACTCTGAGGCGCTATAGCGTTAAAAATAGCGCCTGCAAAGCACCCCGAAACAGCGGTTCCATTCACTCCAGGGTGAAAACCCGAGGGCTCTCACACTGGAGTAGTGCGCTGGCAGGGCGTCAGAAAAAGTCCTGCCAGCAGCTTCTTTGGAGCACATTAGGAGTGGTAAACTCACCGCTCCTAAAGCGCCCCTGCCCATTGAAAACAATGGGGCAGCGTTGCTAAACCGCCGGCAAAGCGCTGCCGTAGCAGCGTTTTGCGGGCGGATTTGACCCCTTTTCGGCCGCTAGCGGGGGTTAAGACCGCCCCGCTAGCAGCCAAATAGCTCTGCTAAAATGACGGTAAAGCAGCGCTAAAAATAGCGCCACTTTACTGCTGACGCCCGGGGCGGCTCAGTGTGAAAGGGGTCTGACACTTTAAGTGCAGCCCTTTGGTGATGTCAGAGGCTACATTTGGGCTCCCATGCATAGTAAGTTGGCAACCACTGCCCTAGGACAGGAAATGTGTTACTGGCAAAATCACCAGTGAAGAAAGCCTAAAAAAAGAAAACAAATGCAGCCACCTCATGTAAGGGCAGTATGTGACAATTTTGGTTTCGGTTTTAGGTACACTTGAATGTGCTGCAAGCTTACTAAAATGGAAGTAAATGTGACAGAGGATGAACTGCATGAAATATTTCTTGCTAGGATCACATAGGAAGGACACGGATACATACAACCCCTGCGATCCCAGAGCAGATCCACGTGTGTCCACCCCATAGCGGCCACCTGTTCCTGGTTGATAACTCCAACAAATGACCAGCCAGTGACAAGTTTCGGATTGCTGCGCCCTCTGATTAGGAGCGCTCATTTACATATCATCCAGCGCTCTGCCTGATTAGTTATTAGAGGCGAGCATTCCACTCTTTATTTAAATATTAATGACACATGTAATAAAGAAATGAGCTGCGACTGCTCATTAGAATTCATTTGCATTGGTGATGAGGACGAGCGAATTGATAAGTGAGGGCGAAAAACTTCTCCCTAATTGCACTTTATGTGAATTATCACTGTAGATTAGTGCGGAAAGTGGTGCAGATAGCTAATAAATTAATGGACCATTCTCTGTTACCGTCAGTCACTTGAGATGGCGGGGAGACTGGCGTCAGTGCCCTCCAGTAAGATTAATCACGAAGTGTTCTGTGTGCAGAAGAATGTCCTCCCTCCAGAGACAGAAAGGTATCCCACATTATTTCACTTCCCGTGAAATGGATACACATGATTGTTCTGTAGCTTACCGCTCCAGCTCCTTTGGTTGGCCATTGGGCTGTCTTATCAGGTTCATCTAATAGGCAACCCAGTGGCCAACTGGAACTGCTCGCATAGCAGGCTGACAACAATTCTGATAATTTGGGAGGCAGTGGCTTAGGGTTGTCAGCCTGCAGCAGGAAGTGCTGTTACTGGCAGGAAAAAAATATCCCCTGAGGAAGCCATAACAGGCGAAACATGTTGGGACAAGTCGCTCTTTAATCTTCTCTGAGTGACCATTTTTTCCATCCACCTTTTGGATGTGTAACTATATCTGCGTATCTTATGTACAGCCAATGTTTTTAAATATGTTCTCGATGTAATCAACGCTGTCTTTATTTTTATATACTTTGGAGTGTTGTAATCTGACTTCCTTGTCTGGCACCTTAAAAATCCCACCAAAAAAAAAACTCCCCCCTGTTCATTCAAGAAATTATTATTCTTATACAGGATTTATATAGGGCCAACAGTTGGCTCAGCGCTTTACAAAATGAAGGCAGACATTAATTACAATACAATTTGGTACAAGAGGAATCAGAGAATGGCAAATTCACAAATTTTTTTTGCTTAAACACACTGTTTAATTTACATTATCCCTTATCTTTATTATTTTTTAAATAATGTATTTATTTTATTAAAAAAATATATATAAATCCTAAGTACTGTACCTTTTTTCATAATTAAAGTGGAGTTCCAACCACATGTATGATTTTATTTTTTTAATATATCTCTAACTATCATCCAATGTATATTTATTAATGGATAGTCTGGTTATTAGCGCGGCTTTTGTGCATATTTTATAAGAAAAATGACCTTATATTTTTGCTGCCAGGGAATACCCATCTTACTTGTGGGTATGCGAAGCCCACAAACATAAACTTCCGGGATCCGGCGCTGCTGTATTACCAGCATGCACCGCCTGTTCTTGCGCAAGTAAGCACAGCAAGCGGCGCAGGAAACTTCTGATGTTGCCATCACAACGGGCGGCGTTGTCGGAAGTGCCCGCCCGTTGTGATGGCAACCATGATATGAAATACTACGAGTCTAGCCCTCGGCGCTGCCCACTGACTCCTGGGAAAAGATGACACACATCTCACAGGAGCACTAGCAAGGCTCAGGCGCCGAAGGATATATATATATATAGATATATTTTATCTATATATATATCTATATATCTGCAATCTATTATCTGCATGCTTGGCATCATGCCTCAGTGTATACAGTTTTCTTAAGCAACACATTGTATGTGTTAATCTTTTGCAAATTGTATTACCTGGCGACCCCGCCAACAACAGCACTTCTTGCTGCAGCCTGACAACACTAATCCATTGCCTTGCAAACAGTAGCAGCAGCGTTGTTGGCCTGTTGTGTAAACTTTTTCAGTTGGCCGTTTGGCTGCTGATCAGGTCTGCGCCCGTCTTCTGCAGCCAAAAGTCCAACAGAAGGAGCACAAAATGGCAGGCTGGCAACATTGCTGCTGGAAGGATGCGTCTTTTTAATGTTGTCAGCCTGCAACAGGAAGTGCTGTTACTCTTAGGATCTTTAGGTAAGAAACTTTGCAATAGATTCACCAAAAAATGATTTGCTTAACCCCTTCCTGCCGGCTGTGCACATATATGCGTCAGCATGATGGTGGAGATTAACGCGGTGCTGCCACATCTATGCATACAACTGGCATCCCCTGGCTGCACTCTCAACAGTGGCTCTGAACCATTGTTTGCGGTCAGGAGCCGGTGATGTGTCGAATTCTGTCCCCCGTCGGATAGTGTCGCAGTACGGAGGACAAGGGGATTCCAAAAATCTCCGAAGATGAACGGCGCCTGCGCCGTGAGTCCAGGTTCAAGCCCCACCATCCAAGTGGACATAGTTAGAATAAAAAATAGCCGAGCGAAGCGAGACCGCGAGGGGCCCTGTTACTATGTGCTACTGTATGTCCACTTGGATGGTGGGGCTTAAACCTGCACTCACTGCGCAGCCGCCGTTCATCTTCGGGAGATTTTCGGAATCTCCTTGTCCTCCGTACCGCGCAAGCGCTGCGCCTGCGCACTACGGGGCGGACACTATCCGATGGCCGGACAGTTTTTGTCAGAACACCGGCATGATGGGCTCCCAATCACATGACGACAAATTTATAGTGATCACGTGATCGAGAATCCCCGGTGTTAAACCTTTACAGAGATGGCTTGGTTAGCAAAACTGCTTACAGTGAAGCATGATGCCAAATATACAGAAAAATTGCGAGTTTACATACGCTATAGGGAATTCCGTATTTATCCTAGTCTCTTCCTACATCGGGACGGTATGATTTGCACAGATTTGTGCCCCAAATGTAGAGGTTACATAGTAGTGGATGCGGTGGGGGCTTCCTTGAAATGCGTATATGATGTGGTCTCAGTATAGGGAATAAGGATGTTTCTGGCAGGGAGGGGGTGGTAGGTTCACTCAGTACTGATCAATCTGCACCGTTACAGCGCTGCCACATAGATCTTTCTTTGGGCAGTAGATGGCAGGGACCTGCTGGGACTTTGGTCCCCGTGGCAGCTGCAATTTACCCATCTAGATGCAACTTCCTTACAGACACGTAGGAATGCAACGGATGGTATTGAAATAATTGTTCCGGATTTTAGTCACTGGGAGTGTGGGGGGGCTCCGCTGCCAGCTGTGTGCGCCTCTGAACTCTGGCTGCCCCGCCATGTAGCTCTGAGTAGATGCAGTCATACATTTTTAATCCCAGCCTTGCAAATGATTTTACTGTAGCTGTGCTTGATCTGATGAAGGCCTGTTTAATATTTTACCACCAGCCAAGATGAGGACTGCTACAGAGAATTAAATATGAATTTCAGTTTTCCTACAAGGGAGCGCACACGGACAAACCTAGAGTGCTGCTAGACAGGGATAATTCTGGAAGATGGAGGGCTTTTTAATTCATATATATTCTTTTAGTCTTCCAAATGCAAATTCCAATTTACTTCATGGGCAGGACCAAGAGCACCTTATATGTGTACACCAACCCCCATAACAATCTCCTACTTGCTCTGGCAGTTCTAAGCCCCCGTACACACGGTCGGAAATTCCGACCACAAAATCCGTCCGTTTTCTTCCGACGGATTTTGTCCGAAACTGGTGTTGCATACACACGGTTGTTGGAAAATCCGATGGTTCCGAACGTGGTGACGTTCGTTGCGTACGACGGCACTACGTAGAGGCTAGTAGCCAATAGCTTTGGTCTCGTAATTTGATCTGAGCATGCGTGGCACTTTGTCCGTCGGAAATTCTCTACACACGATCTGAAAAAGTCTGATCAGATTTTGTTGTCGGAAAATTTGAGATCCAGCTCTCAAATTTTTTCTGTCGGAGGTTCCGACAGAAAAAGTCCGCTAGAGCCCACACGCGATCGGAATTTCCGACAACATAATCCGATCTGACTTCTTCCATCGGAATATCCGACCGTGTGTACGGGACAGAAGTGGTGGAGGAGCCCAGGAACATTAGCAAAATAAAGGATATATGTACAAGACAGCTTTTCTCAACCTTTACACCAAGAGGAACTAACTTTCAGGTCTTGGGTGATTCCTTACTAAAACCAGTTGATTGGGGTCAATGAGAAAAATGTCCCTTGCATTGGTGGTCAGTAGGAGATGTGTGTTGTAGCAGCACTGTAGCTGCTGCACTGGCCCCAATCCATTATATCCCAGAGGAAGGGGGGGTTTGAGCCCCTGAAAAGCATTAGATCACCACTTTTGTATTTTTTTTTAAAAAACGTTCTACTGGACTTATTCAATTGTTGCAGTGCTTTCATCTTTTGTTCACCTCATTGGTGGTCAGTAGGAGGAATGAAGCCCTTACAGTAGTGCCACCCACCATTTGGCTAAAAAAAGATGGTCTCATGCTGATGGCTTTGCCAAGTGTCGTGGCCCTGGAACTATGCAGGCACCATAAAATGGGAGGTCAATCAGCCACAGCTCTAGGAACCCCTAGAAAACTCTGCAGGAACCCTAGTTGAGAATGGCTGGTATAGGGTCATATAAGGGGAGAAGCCCAGGAACATACTACATGGCATACTAGCTCATTCTGTAATGCTCAGCTAAGAATGAAGCCCTCGCTGCGGTGCTCATACACCGCTCCGGCAGGCGACATCACTCCCAGGTGTTACTTCCGCGCGGAAACGGCACACTCACTATGTGCCGTTGCTTCAGTTTGGGTCAGTGCGCATGCGCCGATGACGTTGGCACATGCAAATACAGGGGATATCTCCTAAACCGTAGCTACAGGTAAATCTTTTTATAGGCTTACCTGTAGCAACAAGCCTGTAATGCCGCGTACACACGATCGGAATTCTCGTTGGAAAAAGCTCTGACAGTTTTCTCGATGGAATTCTGACGGAACTGTCTTGCCTACACACGGTCACACCAAATTCCGACCGTCAAGAACGCGGTGACGTACAACACTACAACGAGCCGAGTTCAATGCTTCCGAGCATCCGTCGAATTGTTTCCGAGCATGCGTAGGAATTTTGCGCGTCAGAATTGCTACAGACGATCGATCGGAAATTCCGATCGAAACCTCGGAAAAATTGAGAACAGGCTCTCAATTGTTTGCTGTCTGAAATTCGGCCAGCAAAATTCCCATGGAGCCTACACATGGTCGCATTTTCCGATGAAAAGCTCTCATCAGTCTTTTTCTGGCCGGAATTCCGATCGCGTGTACGCGGCATTAGGGTTTACAACCACTAAAAACCTGACAGCATCTGACTATTCCCCATTCTTTCCAAAACTAAAGAACAAAATTTTTTGCCTTTTCATACATTTTAAGCTCCTTAGACCTTCGAAGACTCCCATAATCAGTTGTACATCTTCACATACACGACCTAACTGCGGCTACAGGCTGCCGATTCCCACCACCAGTGGAAACCCGCGCCGCGTCCCATTCCCCCATACAGCCCTGGCGATTCCTCCCTCCCCGTGTTTGTTTAGTAAATACTGTATTCATAAATGTCTGTTTCATGTGTGTAATGCTGTACAAGCTGCGTCTCTCTCAGATCTACAAACTTCCACAAACCTTGTCGACCTTGAATTACAAACGCTGTCATGTTAGGAGAGTGTTTGATGTTTCGCCTCCTTGATACCAGGGCCTCCTTTGTGCTCATCAAAGCTCTTGTTCAAACAGCGGCTCGGAACTTGACTCGTTTCATCTCGCCGTGCTGACAAGCAGATCTGTTTGTTTTTCCTTATTCTTCCCAAGACAGGTATGTGTACCTGATCTGCCCCAATCGATCTCCACCTTTACACAAGTCTAGCCGTGCGTGAAAGCCAAAGATGAATGTATTAATAATGTACTATGTGTTTGTGTACGTTTGTACATATGTATATACATACAAAGGGTGATTGAAAGGTCCATTGCCCCACACAGTAAGAAAAGACTCGGGCTCGTAAAAGATTTTTTTTTATTTTTCAACACAATCTCCTATAACTACAATGCAATTCTGTAGATGCCAGTAAGGACCTATGATTTATGTCCAGGAACAATCCAAAATTATTACTTCCAGAACTTCCTCCTGGCCAATGATCCATATATTTTTTGGAAGTGGTAATAGTCATCGGG
>CM053035.1:193261093-193371093 GCA_028564925.1 Lithobates sylvaticus | reverse complement strand
CAATCATGGCCCTCATGTGAGGTAAACAAACAGCCGGTTGCTAGGCGATCGGCTCTGCTCTCCTCACACAGAAGTGATCGCTGAGGAGAGGAGATCTCTGCAGCCAGCCGGTGATCAGTGAGTGTGAGCTTTACTGATCACCAGTGTCACCTCACAGTAAAAAACGCATGTCCCCAAAACGGTAATGATCCCCAAAACGCATGTCCCCCACATGGTAATGATCCCCAAAACACATGTCCCCAAAACGGTAATGATCCCCAAAACACATGTCCCCCACATGGTAATGATCCCCAAAACGCATGTCCCCCACATGGTAATGATCCCCAAAACGCATGTCCCCCACATGGTAATGATCCCCAAAACGCATGTCCCCCACATAGTAATGATCCCCAAAACGCATGTCCCCCACATAGTAATGATCCCCAAAACGCATGTCCCCCACATAGTAATGATCCCCAAAACGCATGTCCCCCACATAGTAATGATCCCCAAAACGCATGTCCCCCACATGGTAATGATCCCCAAAACGGTAATGATCCCCAAAACGCATGTCCCCCACATGGTAATGATCCCCAAAACGCATGTCCCCCACATAGTAATGATCCCCAAAACGCATGTCCCCCACATAGTAATGATCCCCAAAACGCATGTCCCCCACATGGTAATGATCCCCAAAACGCATGTCCCCCACATAGTAATGATCCCCAAAACGCATGTCCCCCACATAGTAATGATCCCCAAAACGCATGTCCCCCACATGGTAATGATCCCCAAAACGCATGTCCCCCACATAGTAATGATCCCCAAAACGCATGTCCCCCACATGGTAATGATCCCCAAAACGCATGTCCCCCACATTGTAATGATCCCCAAAACGCATGTCCCCCACATTGTAATGATCCCCAAAACGCATGTCCCCCACATGGTAATGATCCCCAAAACGCATGTCCCCCACATGGTAATGATCCCCAAAACGCATGTCCCCCACATGGTAATGATCCCCAAAACGCATGTCCCCCACATGGTAATGATCCCCAAAACGCATGTCCCCCACATGGTAATGATCCCCAAAACGCATGTCCCCCACATGGTAATGATCCCCAAAACGCATGTCCCCCACATGGTAATGATCCCCAAAACGCATGTCCCCCACATGGTAATGATCCCCAAAACGCATGTCCCCCACATAGTAATGATCCCCAAAACGCATGTCCCCCACATAGTAATGATCCCCAAAACGCATGTCCCCCACATGGTAATGATCCCCAAAACGCATGTCCCCCACATGGTAATGATCCCCAAAACGCATGTCCCCCACATAGTAATGATCCCCAAAACGCATGTCCCCCACATAGTAATGATCCCCAAAACGCATGTCCCCCACATGGTAATGATCCCCAAAACGCATGTCCCCCACATAGTAATGATCCCCAAAACGCATGTCCCCCACATGGTAATGATCCCCAAAACGCATGTCCCCCACATGGTAATGATCCCCACAACGCATGTCCCCCACATGGTAATGATCCCCAAAACGCATGTCCCCCACATAGTAATGATCCCCAAAACGCATGTCCCCCACATGGTAATGATCCCCACATATATAACAGTAAAATCACACGTCCCGGTGACGATCTGCACGCGCACGTCCCGGTGACGATCTGCACGCGCACGTCCCGGTGACGATCTGCACGCGCACGTCCCGGTGACGATCTGCACGCGCACGTCCCGGTGACGATCTGCACGCGCACGTCCCGGTGACGATCTGCACGCGCACGTCCCGGTGACGATCTGCACGCGCACGTCCCGGTGACGATCTGCACGCGCACGTCCCGGTGACGATCTGCACGCGCACGTCCCGGTGACGATCTGCACGCGCACGTCCCGGTGACGATCTGCACGCGCACGTCCCGGTGACGATCTGCACGCGCACGTCCCGGTGACGATCTGCACGCGCACGTCCCGGTGACGATCTGCACGCGCACGTCCCGGTGACGATGTGCACGCGCACGTCCCGGTGACGATCTGCACGCGCACGTCCCGGTGACGATGTGCACGCGCACGTCCCGGTGACGATCTGCACGCGCACGTCCCGGTGACGATCTGCACGCGCACGTCCCGGTGATCACACAATTATTATACACATAACAGGATTGTTTTTACCAGACATGTCACAGAAATACATTTTGGCTTCAATTTATGACAAAATTCGATTTTATTGGATTTCCTTTAAAATAGAAAAGAAAATATTGTGTTTTTTTTTTTTTTTTTTTCAAATTTCCGCTCTTTTTTTCGCTTATATCGCAAAACGGAGTGGTGAATAAATATCACCAAAAGGAAGATCTATCTGTGCGAACAAAATGATAAAGATGTCATTTGTGTACAGTGTAGTATGACCGAGTAATTGTCATTCAAAGTGTGAGAGAGAGCTGAACATTGGCCTGGGCAGGAAGGGGGTGAAAGTGCCCCCCGGTACTGATGTGGTTAAGGGGTCACTCTGAGATTGTTATATTATGTCCATGGCTTTATTATTTGGGCCTGCCTTGGGTGTAAACCAATTTACTGAGGAACTACAAGAGCCAGCACGCCTGGCTTGTACTACAATGGCATCTCATCCATCATAGACACCATAAGGTACAGTAAGTGGTTTATAGAACTACAAGAATCAGCATGACTTGTTTGCTATATAATGACATTGCATCACCCAGCATGGTCTGGTCTGTAGAACTACAAGAGCCAGCATGCACTTGGGTACTTGGTATGATTACAGCATTTACAGATAACTAGGCTGAGGAACTTCAAGAGCCAGCATGCCTTGTTCTCTGCATAATGACACTGCATCACCCAGCATGGTCTGGGGTCTCTGATACTAGTAACACCAGTAGATTAGTAGTCTGTAGAACTACAAGAGCCAGCACTCACCAGGGTACTTGGTATGATTGAACCATTTACAGATAACAAGGCTGATGAACTACAAGAGCCAGGATGGGTTGTTTGCTATATAAAGACTTTGCACCATTCAGCATATGTGATCTGTAGAACTACAAGAGCCAGCATGCCTTGTTTGCTACATAATGGGATTGCATCATCCAGCATGGTCGTACCCCACAGCATGCTGCCTCTTGTAGTTCTACAGACCACTTATCTTCTGCTGTCACTCACCAAGGACCCCAGACCATGTTGTATGATGCAATGTTAGTGTATAGCAAGCAGGGCGGGCAGGCTCTTGTAGTTCTATAGCCAACGTATCTGTAAATGCTGTAACTTGCATTAGGTACCCCGGTGATTGCTGCTTCTTCTTATTCTGTTGATTGTTTATCACATGACACCACTTCTCCCAGGTACCCCAGTGCATGCTGGCTCTTGTAGTTCTTCACCCTAGTTATCTGTAAATGCTCTAATAATACCAAGTACCCGGGTGAATGCAGGCTCTTGTAGTTCTACAGACAACATGTCTCCATGCTGGATGATGCAATGTCATTATGTAGCAAACAGGGCATGCTGACTCTTGTAGTTCTACAGATCAGTCCTATGCGTACATAGGTTTGCTAGTAGGTGTCCCTACTGACAGCGGAGGAGAAAAAAGCCGATCACCGGCTCATCTGCCAGGGACATCGGTCCCGAAGAGGAAAGGGTAACTATGCCTCATCTGTGCCACCTATCACTGCCCACGAGTGCCACCTATCACTGCCCATGAGTGCCACCTATCACTGCCCACGAGTGCCCCCTATCACTGCCGCCTCATCGGTGCCCCCTATCACTGCCGCCTCATCGGTGCCCCCTATCACTGCCGCCACATCGGTGCCCCCTATCACTGCCGCCACATCGGTGCCCCCTATCACTGCCGCCACATCGGTGCCCCCTATCACTGCCGCCTCATCGGTGCCCCCTATCACTGCCGCCTCATCGGTGCCCCCTATCACTGCCGCCTCATCGGTGCCCCCTATCACTGCCGCCTCATCGGTGCCCCCTATCACTGCCCCCTATCACTGCCGCCTCATCGGTGCCCCATGTCACTGCCGCCTCATCGGTGCCCCCTGTCACTGCCGCCTCATCGGTGCCCCCTGTCACTGCCCACGAGTGCCCCCTGTCACTGCCCACGAGTGCCCCCTATCACTGCCCACGAGTGCCCCCTATCACTGCCCCCTGTCACTGCCGCCTCACCGGTGCCCCCTATCACTGCCGCCTCATCGGTGCCCCCTGTCACTGCCGCCTCATCGGTGCCCCCTGTCACTGCCGCCTCATCGGTGCCCCCTGTCACTGCCGCCTCATCGGTGCCCCCTGTCACTGCCGCCTCATCGGTGCCCCCTGTCACTGCCGCCTCATCGGTGCCCCCTTTCACTGCCGCCTCAGCGAACATCAATGAAGGAGTAAAATTACCTGTTTTAAAAATTTATAACAAAATTTGGTAATTTTACATTTCAAAAAAATAAAATAAAAACTGCAGAGGTGATCAAATACCACCAAAAGAAAAAACGATAAAAATGTCATTTGTGTACAGTGTTGTATGACCGCGTAATTGTCATTCAAAGTGTGACAGCGCTGAAAGCTGAAAATTGGCCTGGGCAGGAGGGGGAGGGGGCTTTAGGGTGCCCGGTATGCAAGCGGTTAAAGAGGAACTGCAGTCTGCTCACATAATTTGTAATAAAATATTTTTGCTATTCTGAAGCTTCCCTGCAACCACTTTGCATATTATTTTATATACACTGTGATTCTATACTTGTCAAATATGCTGCAAAAATCTCCCTCCACTGAGTCTGGCTGCAACCACTTTGCATATTATTTTATATACACTGTGATTCTATACTTGTCAAATATGCTGCAAAAATCTCCCTCCACTGAGTCTGGCTGCAGCCATTTTCATACTTACCAACAGTCCTGATTTTCCCGGGACAATCCAGAGTTTTGGACCCTCGTCCCGATTTATTTTCCCGGGAGTTTGCTTTTGTCCTGGGAAGATCTTCTGAACACGGCTGCTACACGTGACCTCCAGACTGGGTTTCCATCCTCCCCAGCATATTGCTGGCGCCCTTCCATGTTCCACCAGGCAGTGGTCAGTGTAGTGGGTGTTGTAGTAATCGGTGTAGTAATTGGTGTAGTGGGTGTTGTAGTAATCAGTGTAGTAATTGGTGTAGTGGGTGTTGTATTAATCAGTGTAGTAATCGATGTAGTGGGTGTTGTAGTAATCGGTGTAGTGGGTGTTGTAGTAATCGGTGTAGTGGGTGTTGTAGTAATCGGTGTAGTGGGTGTTGTAGTAATCGGTGTAGTGGGTGTTGTAGTAATCGGTGTAGTGGGTGGTGTAGTAATTGGTGTAGTGGGTGTTGTATTAATCAGTGTAGTGGGTGTTGTAGTAATCAGTGTAGTAATTGGTGTAGTGGGTGTTGTAGTAATCGGTGGAGTGGGTGTTGTAGTAATCGGTGGAGTGGGTGTTGTAGTAATCGGTGGAGTGGGTGTTGTAGTAATCGGTGGAGTGGGTGTTGTAGTAATCGGTGGAGTGGGTGTTGTAGTAATCGGTGGAGTGGGTGTTGTAGTAATCGGTGGAGTGGGTGTTGTAGTAATCGGTGGAGTGGGTGTTGTAGTAATCGGTGTAGTGGGTGTTGTAGTAATCGTTGTAGTGGGTGTTGTAGTAATCGTTGTAGTGGGTGTTGTAGTAATCGGTGTAGTGGGTGTTGTAGTAATCGGTGGAGTGGGTGTTGTAGTAATCAGTGGAGTGGGTGTTGTAGTAATCGGTGTAGTAATCGGTGTAGTGGGTGTTGTAGTAATCGGTGTAGTGGGCGTTGTAGTAATCGGTGTAGTGGGTGTTGTAGTAATCGGTGTAGTGGGTGTTGTAGTAATCGGTGTAGTGGGTGTTGTAGTAATCGGTGTAGTAATCGGTGTAGTGGGCGGTGTAGTAATCGGTGTAGTGGGCGGTGTAGTAATCGGTGTAGTGGGCGGTGTAGTAATCGGTGTAGTGGGCGGTGTAGTAATCGGTGTAGTGGGCGGTGTAGTAATCGGTGTAGTGGGCGGTGTAGTAATCGGTGTAGTGGGCGGTGTAGTAATCGGTGTAGTGGGCGGTGTAGTAATCGGTGTAGTGGGCGGTGTAGTAATCGGTGTAGTGGGCGGTGTAGTAATCAGTGTAGTGGGTGTTGTAGTAATCGGTGTAGTGGGCGATACACGACTGACCCCTCTGTGTTCTCCTCCTACATGACTGACCCCTCTGTGTTCTCCTCCTACATGACTGACCCCTCTGTGTTCTCCTCCTACACGACTGACCCCTCTGTGTTCTCCTCCTACACAACTGACCCCTCTGTGTTCTCCTCCTACACGACTGACCCCTCTGTTTGCTCCTCCTACACGACGGACCCCTCTGTTTGCTCCTCCTACATGACTGACCCCTCTGTGTTTTCCTCCTACATGACTGACCCCTCTGTGTTCTCCTCCTACATGACTGACCCCTCTGTGTTCTCCTCCTACACGACTGACCCCTCTGTGTTCTGCTACATCAGGGTTCGCAGAGTTCCCCCTGTAAGATTAGAAGGGATGGAGGCCCAGAGACATGTCTAGAGTACACAGAGGATACATGGGATAGATTAGATGGGATGGAGGTCCTGCGAACCCTGATGTAAAGGGGAACCCTGATCTAAAGGGCAATGCCGCAGACCCTGATGAAAGTGGGAACTCTGATGTAAATGGGAATGCAGTGGACTTCTCTGGTGACCAGAGGACCCCTTACATCAATCAGAGTTCCTCCTTAGATCATGCTCTGCAGCACTTTCCTTTACATCTGAGTTCCCTTACACTGTAAGGGGGAAGAATCCTGCGGACTCTGATGTAAAGGGGAATGCCAGGAAATGTGATGTGGGGGGGGGGGGGGGGGGGGACTCTGGTGAACAGAGACCACCTTCCACAGAGTGAATACAGTAAGGTAAGAGGGGGGGGGGGGGTTACTGAGATGAGGGGAAACCTTTATATCAGTGCCCTCTTACATAATTGTATTCTCCCCCTCAGACTGGCCTGACGGCGCTGTCACTGACCTCCTCTCCGGTGCAGCGTGCAGGGCTCAGTTAGGCGGCTCCAGGTTGGTGGTTCTGGTTTTTATTCTATAGTCTCTTCTCCACAGTCCATACATGTCTGACTCCTCCCGTAATCCCAATCCCGGCGGTGATCTCACTCTTGATTCCTCTCCAGACTCCCCCTAAGAGACTGCAGACACGATAAAAGACAAGAGATAGTCAGAGATTGCAGACAGGATACAAGAGATGGTTAGAGGCTGCGGACAGGATACAGGCGGTGGTTAGAGGCTGCAGACATGGTACAAGAGGTGGTCGGAACATGTGTACAGGATACAGGAGGCAGTCAGAGGATGTGGAAATGGTACAGGTGGTGGTCAGAGTATGCAGACATGTAGGGGGAGCAGACACAGGGGTTCCCTGTGTAAGGGGTGCACACAGAGGGATCAGTCATGTAGGGGGGTCACACAGTGGGATGAAGTCCTGATAAGAGCTGTGGGCCCTCATACAGGACACATGGCAGGCAGGGCAGTGAGGTTGGCACACACAGGGTGATCAGGTTCCTGTTCTTAGGGGAGGTGGGGTCCCTAGGTGAGATGAAGTCCCTGTTGCCAGGGGAGATGGAGTTCCTGCCCCCAGGTGAGATAGGATCCCTGTCCCCAGGGGAGAAGGGGGTCCCTGTCCCCTGGGGAGAAGGGGGTCCCTGTCCTCAAGGAGGAGAAGGTTTCCCTGTCCTCAGGGGGGAGAAGGGGGTCTCTGTCTTGGGGGGGGGGGGTCCCTGTCCTCGGGGTGGGGGGGGTAGTCCCTGTCCTCGGGGAAGATGGAGTGGGATATGGGATGGTCTCACTTACTATGACATGCAGGTCCCTCATTTATGGTCGTCTGGGCTCCCTCCAGCAGCACGGATGTGCGATCAGCATACCCCCAGGGAGCACAACTGCGGCTTGACAATCTGGCAGCAATTGATGGGTATAGTAGCTGCGTTTGATGGCACATTGGCGGCAATTTTTGGGTACAGTGGCTGCGTTTGATGGGCGCAGTGAGGCTTTTGCCGGGCACAGTGAGGCATTTGCTGGGTGCAGTGAGGTGTTTGATGGGTGCAGTGAGGCATTTGACGGGCACAGTGAGGCGTTTGATGGGCACAGTGGCTGCGTTTGAAGGGCACAGTGGCAGCGTTTGCTGGGTGCAGTGAGGTGTTTGGGCGCAGTGAGGTGTTTGATGGGTGCAGTGAGGCGTTTGCTGGGAATTAGTGAGGTGTTTGATGGGCACAGGTGTGGCTGTGTTTGATGGGCACAGTGGCTGGGTGTTGATGGGCACAGTGAGGTGTTTGGGTGCAGTGAGGTGTTTGATGGGCGCAGTGAGGTGTTTAATGGGCGCAGTGAGGTGTTTGATGGGCTTAGTGAGGTGTTTGATGGGCTTAGTGAGGTGTTTGCTGGGTGCAGTGAGGTGTTTGATGGGCACAGTGGCTGCGTTTTAAGGGCACAGTGGCAGCGTTTGCTGGGTTCAGTGAGGTGTTTGACGTGCACAGTGAGGTGTTTGATGGGCACAGTGGCTGCGTTTGAAGGGCACAGTGGCAGCGTTTGCTGGGTTCAGTGAGGTGTTTGACGTGCACAGTGAGGTGTTTGACGGGCTTAGTGAGGTGTTTGCTGGGCGCAGTGAGGTGTTTGCTGGGCGCAGTGAGGTGTTTGATGGGTGCAGTGAGGCGTTTGATGGGCGCAGTGAGGTGTTTGATGGGCTTAGTGAGGTGTTTGATGGGCTTAGTGAGGTGTTTGATGGACGCAGTGAGGTGTTTGATGGATGCAGTGAGGTGTTTGATGGGCGCAGTGAGGCATTTGCTGGGCGCAGTGAGGTGTTTGATGGGCGCAGTGAGGCATTTGCTGGGCGCAGTGAGGTGTTTGATGGGCGCAGTGAGGTGTTTGCTGGGCGCAGTGAGGTGTTTGATGGGCGCAGTGAGGCATTTGCTGGGCGCAGTGAGGTGTTTGATGGGCGCAGTGAGGTGTTTGATGTGCTTAGTGAGGTGTTTGATGGGTGCAGTGAGGTGTTTGATGGGTGCAGTGAGGTGTTTGATGGGTGCAGTGAGGCGTTTGATGGGTGCAGTGAGGCGTTTGATGGGCGCAGTGAGGTGTTTGATGGGTGCAGTGAGGTGTTTGGTGGGCTTAGTGAGGTGTTTGATGGACGCAGTGAGGTGTTTGATGGATGCAGTGAGGTGTTTGATGGGCGCAGTGAGGTGTTTGCTGGGCGCAGTGAGGTGTTTGATGGGCGCAGTGAGGCATTTGCTGGGCGCAGTGAGGTGTTTGATGGGCGCAGTGAGGTGTTTGCTGGGCGCAGTGAGGTGTTTGATGGGCGCAGTGAGGGGTTTTGCTGGGCGCAGTGAGGTGTTTGCTGGGCGCAGTGAGGTGTTTGATGGGTGCAGTGAGGTGTTTGATGGGCGCAGTGAGGTGTTTGATGGGCGCAGTGAGGTGTTTGATGGATGCAGTGAGGTGTTTGATGGATGCAGTGAGGTGTTTGATGGGCGCAGTGGCTGCGTTTGACGGGCATATTGAGGCATTTGCTTTGCGCAGTGAGGCGTTTGATGGGCACAGTGGCAGCGTTTGACGGGCACAGTGAGGCGTTTGATAGGCGGAGTGGCTGCGTTTGATGGGCACAGTGAGGCGTAATTGATGGCAGAACAATGTACTGTACTTGGACTCAGTGCTATGTACGGCGTCCCGCCCCCCTCTCCAAGCTCCGCTCTGTCCGCCTGCCCCCTCGAGTCCATAATTTTTCAGGACCCTGGACATACATAAGATTTGCGCATGCGCGATTCACGTTTTTTTAGGGAGGTGGGCGGGGATGTTCCTGACGTTTAACCACCTCTCCGCCCACCCGCTCGAAAGCATATTTCTAGTCCCAGCATTGCAGGATCGATCACCGCAGGTAGCTCAGGATAGGCACTACAAGTCCCAGCATTGCAGGATCGATTCTAGGCACTACAAGTCCCAGCATTGCAGGATCGATTCTAGGCACTACAAGTCCCAGCATTGCAGGATCTATCATAGGCACTACAAGTCCCAGCATTGCAGGATCTATCATAGGCACTACAAGTCCCAGCATTGCAGGATCGATCATAGGCACTACAAGTCCCAGCATTGCAGGATCGATCATAGGCACTACAAGTCCATGCATTGCAGGATTGCAGGATCGATTCATAGGCACTACAAGTCCCAGCATTGCAGGATCGATTCTAGGCACTACAAGTCCATGCATTGCAGGATCGATCATAGGCACTACAAGTCCCAGCATTGCAGGATCGATCATAGGCACTACAAGTCCCAGCATTGCAGGATCTATCACCGCAGGTAGCTCAGGATAGGCACTACAAGTCCCAGCAATGCAGAACCTAACACCACAGGTAGCTCAGCATGGTTGGTAAAAAATGATACTGGGTAACAAGGGAAGTATTAGTGTTGGACGCACAGCCCAGTGTTTGTGTTGTCTGTAATGTCACTTCCGTGACATTATCTGATGGTTTCGCTGAACTGTATTGCCGAAAATCATCTTCCGTAGAATTGTGTGATAGGCAGCAAAATATGACACTACACCGGGCGGGAGGTGGGCGGAGCTGCAGCTCAATTTCTATTGGCAGCCCCTCTCCGCTTGTTTGTTATGGTCTTCGGGAAAATGGCGGCCGGTGGAGACATTGTCTCCGCCGGCCGCGGACCTCTAGCGTCGGCGATAGCGGCGAAAAATTGTCAAAAACGGATTTCCCGGGAATCGCGAAATCCGGGAAAAGGATCTCCATCACGGGAATGTCCCGGGAAATTCGGGAGACTTGGTAAGCATGTACTGACACCGCCCTCTGCCCTACTAACACTGCCTACTGACACTTCCCACTACCCTACTGACACTGCCCTACTGACACTGCCCTACTGACACTGCCCTCTGCCCTACTGACACTGCCCTCTGCCCTACTGACACTGCCCTACTGACACTGCCCTACTGACACCGTCCTCTGCCCTACTGACACCGCCCACTGCCCTACTGACTCCGCCCACTGCCCTACTGACACCTTCCTCTGCTCTACCTGACACCGTCCTCTGCCCTACTGACACTGACACTGCCCTACTGACACCGTCCTCTTCCCTACTGACACCGTCCTCTTCCCTACTGACACTGCCCACTGCCCTACTGACACTGCCCACTGCCCTACTGACACTGCCCACTGCCCTACTGACACTGCCCACTGCCCTACTGACACTGCCCTACTGACACCTTCCTCTGCTCTACTGACACCTTCCTCTGCTCTACTGACACCGCCCTACTGCCCTACTGACACCTTCCTCTGCCCTACTGACACTGCCTGCCCTGCCCACTACTGCCCTACTGACACCCCTCTGCCCTACTGACACCGTCCTCTGCCCTACTGACACCGTCCTCTACCTGCCTACTGACACTGCCCTACTGACCGTCCTGCCCTACTGACACCGTCCTCTGCCCTACTGACACCGTCCTCTGCCCTACTGACACCTGCCCTACTGACACTACTGACACCGCCTCTGCCCTACTGACACTGCCTGACACCGTCCTCTGCCCTACTGACACCGTCCTCTGACCCTGACACTGCCTACTGACACTGCCCTACTGACACTGCCCACTGCCCTACTGACACTGCCCCTGCCCTACTGACTGCCCTCTGCCTACTGACACTGCCTACTGCCCTGACACTGCCTACTGACACCGTGCCCTACTGCCCTACTGACACCGTCCTCTGCCCTACTGACACCTGCTGCCTACTGACACCGTCCTCTGCCCTACTGACACTGCCACTGCCCTACTGACACCGTCCTCTGCCCTACTGACACCGCCTACTGACACCTTCCTCTGCCCTACTGACACCGTCCTCTGCCCTACTGACACCGTCCTCTGCCCTACTGACACCGTCCTCTGCCCTACTGACACCGTCCTCTGCCCTACTGACACTGTCCTACTGACACTGCCCTACTGACACCGCCTCTGCCCTACTGACACTGCCCACTGCCCTACTGACACCTCCTCTGCCCTACTGACACCGTCCTCTGCCCTACTGACACCTTCTCTGCCCTACTGACACCCTCCTCTGCCCTACTGACACCCCTCTGCCCTACTGACACCGCCTCTGCCCTACTGACACCCTCTGCCCTACTGACACCGTCCTCTGCCCTACTGACACTCCTCTGCCCTACTGACACCTCCTCTGCCCTACTGACACTGCCCACTGCTACTGCCCTACTGACACTGCCTCTGCCCTACTGACTGACACTGCCCACTGCCCTGCCCTACTGACACTGCCCTGCCCTACTGACACTGCCCTACTGCCCCCTACTGACACCGCCTCTGCCCTACTGACACTCCTCTGCCCTACTGACACCTGCCTCTGCCTCTGACACCTCCTCTGCCCTACTGACACCTGCCTGACTGCCCTACTGACACCGTCCTCTGCCCTACTGACACCTCCTCTGCCCTACTGACACCGCCCTCTGCCCTACTGACACTCTACTGCCCTACACCGTCCCCTACTGACACCCCTCTGCCCTACACTGCCCTGCCTGCCCTACTGACACCGCCCTACTGCCCTACTGACACCCCTGCTGCCCTACTGACACCGTCCTCTGCCCTACTGACACCGTCCTCTGCCCTACTGACACCTACTCCACTGCCCTACTGACACCGTCCTCTGCCCTACTGACACCGCCCTCTGCCCTACTGCCCCCTCCTCTGCCCTACCACCTCTGCCTACTGACACCGTCCTCTGCCCTACTGACACCACCTCTGCCCTACCTCTGCCCTACTGACACCCATCCTCTGCCCTACTGACTGACACCGCCTCTGCCCTACTGACACCGTCCTCTGCCCTACTGACACTGCCACCCTACTGACACTGCCACTGCCCCCTACTGCCCTACTGACACTGCCTGCCTACTGACTGACACTGCCCTCTGCCCTACTGCCCTACCTTCCTCTGACCTCCTCTGCCCTACTGACACCTCCCTGCCCTACTGACACCCTCTGCCCTACTGACACCTCCTCTGCCTACTGACACTGCACTGCCCTACTGACACCCTCTGCCTGCCCTACTGACACCGTCCCTGCCCTACTGACACTGCCTCTGCCCTACTGACACCGCCTCTGCCCTACTGACACCGTCCCTCTGCCCTACTGACACCGTCCTCTGCCCTACTGACACTGCCCCCTACTGACACCCCTACTGCCACTGCCCTACTGACACTGCCCTACTGACACCCCCTACTGCCCTACTGACACCGCCCACTGCCCTACTGACACCGCCCTCTGCCCTACTGACACCGTCCTCTGCCCTACTGACACCTCCTCTGCCCTACTGACACCCTCTGCTGACTGACCCTGCCCTACTGACACCGCCCTACTGACACCGTCCTCTGCCCTACTGACACTGTCCCTCTGCCCTACTGACACCCCTCTGCCCTACTGACACCTGCCCTACTGACACCTCCTCTGCCCTACTGACACTCCTCTGCCCTACTGACACCTCTGCCCTACTGCCCTGACCTACTGACACCACCTCCCTGCCCTACTGACACCGTCCTCTGCCCTACTGACACCGTCCTCTGCCCTACTGACACCGTCCTCTGCCCTACTGACACCGTCCTCTGCCCTACTGACACCGTGACACTCTGCCCTACTGACACCCCTCTGCCCTGCCTGACACCGTCCTCTGCCCTACTGACACTACTGACCTCTGCCCTACTGACACCTCCTCTGCCCTACTGACACCGTCCTCTGCCCTACTGACACCGCCCTCTGCCCTACTGACACCGTCCTCTGCTGCCCTACTGACACTGCCCTCTGCCTACTGACACTGCCCTCTGCCCTACTGACACCTCCTCTGCCCTACTGACACCGCCTCTGCCCTACTGACACCTCCTCTGCCCTACTGACACCGTCCTCTGCCCTACTGACACCGCCTCTGCCCTACTGACACCGTCCTCTGCCCTACTGACCTCTGCCCTACCCTGCCCTACTGACACCTCCACTGCCCTACTGACACCCCTACTACTGCCACTGCCCTACTGACCTGCCCTCTGCCCTACTGACACCGCCCTCTGCCCTGACTGCCCTACTGACACCACCTCTGCCCTACTGACACCGCCTCTGCCCTACTGACACCCTCTGCCTACTGACACCGTCCCCTACTGACACCGTCCTGACCCTGCCTGACACCGCCCTCTGCCCTACTGACACCTGCCTCTGCCCTACTGCCCACTGCCCTACTGACACTGCCCTACTGACCCTACTGACACCCCTCTGCTACTGACACCTACTGCCCTACTGACACCTTCCTCTGCCCTACTGACACCGTCCTCTGCCCTACTGACACCGCCTCTGCCCTACTGACACCGCCTACTGACTGCCTACTACTGACACCGTCCTCTGCCCTACTGACACCCTCCTCTGACCCTGCCCTGACACCTTCCTACTGACACCGTCCTCTGCCCTACTGACACCGTCCTCTGCCCTACTACTGACACCGTCCTCCCTACTGACACCGCCTCTGCCCTACTGACACCTTCCTCTGCCCTACTGACACCGTCCTCTGCCCTACTGACACCGTACTGACCTACTGACACCTCCTCTGCCCTACTGACACCGCCCTACTGACCCTACCCTACTGCCCTACTGCCACTGCCCACTGCCCTACTGACACCGTCCTCTGCCCTACTGACACCTGCCCACTGCCCTACTGACACCGTCCTCTGCTACTGCCCTACTGACACCCCTCCTGCCCTACTGCCCTACTGACACCTCTGCCCTACTGACACCTCTGCCCTACTGACACCTCTGCCCTACTGACACCGTCCTACTGACCCTACTGACCCTGCCCTACTGACACCGCCCTCTGCCCTACTGACACTGCCCACTGACACCTACTGCCCTACTGACACCGACACTGCCCTACTGACACCGCCCACTGCCCTACTGACACCGTCCCCTGACTGCCCTACTGACTGCCTACTGACTGCCCTACTGACACTGCCCACCTGCCTGCCTACTGACTGACCTGACACTGCCCTACTGACACTGCCCTCTGCCCTACTGACACCTTCCTCTGCTCTACTGACACCTTCCTCTGCCTACTGACACCTTCCTCTGCCTACTCCGACACCGTCCTCTGCCCTACACCGCCTCTGCCCTACTGACACCCCTCTGCCCTACTGACACCGTCCTACTGCCCTACTGACACTGACCTCTGCCCTACTGACACTCCTCTGACACTGCCTCTGCCCTACTGACACCTCTGCCTCTGCTGACTACTGACTGACCTCCTCCCTACTGACACCTGCCCTGCCCTACTGACACCGTCCTCTACTGCCCTACTGACTGACACCGTCCTCTGCCCTACTGACACCGCCTCTGCCCTACACCGTCCTCTGCCCTACTGACACCCCTACTGCCCTACTGACACCGTCCTCTGCCCTACTGACACCGTCCTCTGCCCTACTGACTGCCCTACTGACACTGCCCTCTGCCCTACTGACACCTCCTGACCCTACTGACACTGACACTGACCTCTGCCCTACTGACACCGCCCTGCCCTACTGACACCGTCCTCTGCCCTACTGACACCGCCCTCTGCCCTACTGCCTACTGACACGTCCTCTGCCCTACTGACACCGTCCTCTGCCCTACTGACACCGCCTCTGCCCTACTGACACCGCCTCTGCCCTACTGACCCCTCTGCCCTACTGACACCTCCTCTGCCCTACTGACACCGTCCCTGCCTGACACTGCCTGCCTACTGCCCTACTGCCACTGACCCTCTGCCCTACTGACACCTGCCTCTGCCCTACTGACACCGTCCTGCCCTACTGACACCGTCCTCTGCCCTACTGACACCGTCCTGCTGCCCTACTGACACCTGACTCTCTCCCTACCCTGACACCGCCCTCTGCCCTACTGACTGACACCGCCTCTGCCCTACTGACACCCTACTGACCTCTGCCCTACTGACACCGCCTCTGCCCTACTGACCTGCCTGACACTCTGCCCTACTGACACCGCCTCTGCCTACTGACACCCTACTGCCCTACTGACACTCCTCTGCCCTACTGACACCTACTGCCCTACTGACACCCCTACTGACACTGCCTGCCCTACTGACACCGCCCTGCCCTGACTGCCCTACTGACCCCCTCTGCCCTACTGACACCCTCTGCCCTACTGCCCTACTGACACCTGCCTCTGCCCTACTGACACCTGCCCTCTGCCCTACTGACACCCCTCTGCCCTACTGACACCCTGCCTCTGCCCTGCCCTACTGACACTGCCTCTGCCCTACTGACACCACTGCCTCTGCTGACACCTGACACTGCCCTACTGACAGCCTGCTACTGACACTGCCCTGCTGCCTACTGACACCTCCTCTGCCCTACTGACACCTCCCTGCCCTACTGACACCTACTGACACTGCCCTGACTGACCCTGCCCTCTGCCCTACTGACTGCCCTACTGACACTGCCCTACTGCCCTACTGACACCTCCCTCTGCCCTACTGACACCGCCTCTGCCTACTGACACTGCCCTACTGCCCTACTGACACCGTCCTCTGCCCTACTGACACCTTCCTCTACTGACCTACTGACACCGTCCTCTGCCCTACTGACACCCCTACTGACACTGCCCTACTGACACCTCCTCTGCCCTACTGACACCGTCCTGCCCTACTGCCTACTACTGACACCGTCCTCTGCCCTACTGACACCGTCCTCTGCCCTACTGACACCGTCCTCTGCCCTACTGACACCGACCTGCCCTACTGACACTGCCCTCTGCCCTACTGACCCCCCCCTACTGACACTGACACCTCTGCCCTACTGACACTGCCCTACTGCCCTGACTCCTCTGCCCTACTGACCCTGCCCTGACCTCTGCCCTACTGACACCTGCCCTGCCACTACTGACACCCTGCCCACTGCCCTCTGACACCACCTCCTGCCCTACTGACACCGTCCTCTGCCCTACTGACACCCTCTGCCCTACTGACACCCTACTGACACCGTCCTACTGACACCGTGCCTCTGCCCTACTGACACCGTCCTCTGCCCTACTGACACCGTCCTCTGCCCTACTGACACCCTCTGCCCTACTGACACCTGCCCTACTGACACCCTCTGTCCTCTGACACCTCCTGCCCTACTGACACCGCCCTCTGCCCTACTGACACTGCCCTCTGCCCTACTGACACCTGCCTGCCCTACTGACACTGCCTCTGCCCTGACACTGCCCTGCCCTACTGACACTGCCCTACTGACACTGCCCTGCCCTACTGACACCGCCCTACTGACACTGACCTCTGCCCTACTGACACCTGCCCTCTGCCCTACTGACACTGCCCTGACCTGCCCTACTGACACCTGCCTCCTGCCCTACTGACACCTGCCTCTGCTGCTACTGACACCGTCTGCCCTCTGCCCTCTGCCTACTGACACCTCTGACTCTGCCCTACTGACACTCTGCCCTACTGACACCTCCTGCCTACTGACACCGTCCTCTGCCCTACTGACACTGCCTCTGCCCTACTGACACTGCCCTGACTGCCCTACTGACACTGCCCTACTGACACCGCCTCTGCCCTACTGACACTGTCCTCTGCCCTACTGACACCTCCTCTGCCCTACTGACACTGACCTCTGCCCTACTGACACTGCCCTCTGCCCTACTGACACCCCTCTGCCCTACTGACACCTCTGCCTACTGACACCGTCCTCTGCCCTACTGACACCGTCCTCTCTGCCCTGACTGACACCCCTCTGCCCTACTGACACCGTCCTCTGCCCCCTACTGACACCTGACCTCTGCCCTACTGACACCGCCCTCTACTGACACCGTCCTCTGCCCTACTGACACCCCCTGCCCTGACACCGCCTCTGCCCTACTGACACCCCTACTGACACCGTCCTCTGCCCTACTGACACCGCCTCTGCCCTACTGACACCTCTGCCCTACTGACACCTCCTCTGCCCTACTGACACCGTCCTCTGCCCTACTGACACCGCCCTACTGACACTGCCCACTGCCCTACTGACACCTTCCTCTGCCCTACTGACACCGTCCTGCCCTACTGACACCGCCCTACTGACACCGTCCTCTGCCTACTGACACCGTCCTCCCTACTGACACCGTCCTCTGCCCTACTGACCCTGTCCTCTGCCCTACTGACACTGCCCTCTGCCCTACTGACCCTACTGACCTGCCCTGCCCTGACTGCCCTACTGACACTGCCTCTGCCCTACTGACACTGCCTCTGCCCTACTGACACCTGACCTCTGCCCTACTGACACCTGCTCTGCCCTACTGACACCGTCCTCTGCCCTACTGACACTGCCCTACTGACTCTGCCCTACTGACACCGTCCTCTGCCCTACTGACACCGTCCTCTGCCTACTGACACCGCCTCTGCCCTACTGACACCGCCTCTGCCCTACTGACACTGCCCACTGCCCTACTGACACCGCCCTGCCTGACACCGTCCTCTGCCCTACTGACACCGTCCTCTGCCCTACTGACACCTTCCTCTGCCCTACTGACACCGTCCTCTGCCCTACTGACACCGTCCTCTGCCCTACTGACACCGCCCTACTGACACTGCCCACTGCCCTACTGACACCTGCCCTACTGACTGCCCTGCCCTGACACCGTCCTGCCCTACTGCCCTGCTGACACTGCCCTCCTGACACTGACCTGCCCTACTGACACCCCCCTGCCCTACTGACACCTGCCCTCTGCCCTACTGACACTGCCCCCTCTGCCCTACTGACACTGCCCCTCTGCCCTACTGACACTGCCCTCTGCCCTACTGACACCGTGCCCTCTGCCCTACTGACCCTACCTGCCTGACCCTGCCTGACCTACTGACCCTACTCCTCTGCTGCCCTACTGACACTACTACTGACACCGTCCTCTGCCCTACTGACACCGCCTCTGCCCTACTGACACCGTCCTCTGCCCTACTGACACCTCTGCCCCCTGACACCCTCCTCTGCCCTACTGACACCGTCCTGCCCCCTACTGACACCGTCCTCTGCCCTACTGACACCGTCCCCCTACTGCCCTACTGACACCGTCCTCTGCCCTACTGACACCGTCCTCTGCCCTACTGACACCGTGACCTACTGACACCGTCCTCTGCCCTACTGACACTGTCCTCTGCCCTACTGACACCGTCCTCTGCCCTACTGACACTGACCCTCCTGACTGCCCTACTGACACCGCCCTGCCCTACTGACACCCTACTGACTGCCTGCCCTACTGACACCGCCCTGACACCTCCCCTACCACCTGCCCTACTGACACCTGCCTCTGCCCTACTGACACCCCTCTGCCCTACTGACACCGTCCTCTGCCCTACTGACACCGTCCTCTGCCCTACTGACACCGTCCTCTGCCCTACTGACACCGTCCTCTGCCCTACTGACACCGTCCTCTGCCCTACTGACACCGTCCTCTGCCCTACTGACACCGTCCTCTGCCCTACTGACACCGTCCTCTGCCCTACTGACACCGTCCTCTGCCCTACTGACACCTCCTCTGCCCTACTGACCCTACTGCCCTACTGACACTGCCCACTGCCCTACTGACACCAGCCTCTGCCCTACTGACACCCCTGCTGACACTCTGCCCTACTGACACTGCCCTCTACTGCCCTACTGACACCCCACTGCCCTACTGACACCGCCCTCTGCCCTACTGACACCGTCCTCTGCCCTACTGACACCGTCCTGCCCTACTGACACCGTCCTCTGCCCTACTGACACCTTCCTCTGCCATACTGACACTGCCACTGCCCTACTGACACTGCCCACTGCCCTACTGACACCTTCCTCTGCTCTACTGACACCTTCCTCTGCCCTACTGACACCTTCCTCTGCCCTACTGACACCTTCCTCTGCCCTTCTGACACCTCCTCTGCCCTACTGACACCGTCCTCTGCCCTACTGACACCGTCCTCTGCCCTACTGACACCGTCCTCTGCCCTACTGACACCTTCCTCTGCCCTACTGACACTGTCCTCTGCCCTACTGACACCGTCCTCTGCCCTACTGACACCGCCTCTGCCCTACTGACACCGCCCTACTGCCCTACTGACACTGCCCACTGCCCTACTGACACTGCCCTACTGACACTGCCCACTGCCCTACTGACACCGTCCTCTCTGCCCTACTGACACCGTCCTCTGCCCTACTGACACCGTCCTCTGCCCTACTGACACCGTCCTCTGCCCTACTGACACCTTCCACTGCCCTACTGACACCCTGCCCTACTGACACCCCTACTGCCCTACTGCCCTACTGACACCGTCCTGCCCTACTGACCCTGCCCTACTGACACCGTCCTCTGCCCTACTGACACCCCTCTGCCCTACTGACACCTGCCCTACTGACACCGTCCTCTGCCCTACTGACACCGTCCTCTGCCCTACTGACACCGTCCTCTGCCCTACTGACACCGCCTCTGCCTACTGACCCTACCTCTGCCCTACTGACACCTCCTCTGCCCCCCTCACCCTCTGCCCTACTGACACCGTCCTCTGCCCTACCCACCCTGCCCTACTGACACCGCCCTCTGCCCTACTGACACTGTCCCTGCCCTACTGACACCGTGCCTCTGCCCTACTGACACCTACTGACACCCTACTGCCCTACTGACCTGCCCTACTGACACCCTCTCCTCTGCCCTACTGACACCGCCCTCTGCCCTACTGACACCTACTGACACTGCCTGCCCTACTGACACCGCCTCTGCCCTACTGACACCTCTGCCCTACTGACACTGCCCTGCCCTACTGACACCGTCCTCTGCCCTACTGACACCTCCTCTGCCCTACTGACACCGTCCTCTGCCTACTGACACCGTCCTCTGCCCTACTGACACCCCTCTGCCTACTGACACCCCTCCTCTGCCCTACTGACACCGTGCCTCTGCCCTACTGACACCTCCTCTGCCCTGACACCTACCACTGCCCTACTGACACCCCTCTGCCCCTACTGACACCCCTACTGACACTGCCTACTGACTGCCCTACTGACACCTCTGCCCTACTGACACCGTCCTCTGCCCTACTGACACCGTCCTCTGCCCTACTGACACTGCCTCTGCCCTACTGCTGCCCTACTGACACCTGCCTACTGACCCTACTGCCCTACTGACATACTGACACCCTGCCCTACTGACACCTCTGCCCTACTGACACCTGCCTCTGCCCTACTGACACCGTCCTCTGCCCTACTGACACCTACTGACACCGCCCTCTGCCCTACTGACACCTCTGCCTACTGACCCTCTGCCCTACTGACACCCCTCTGCCCTGACACCCTCCCTACTGCCCTACTGACACCGTCCTCTGCCCTACTGACACTGCCCTCCTCTGCCCTACTGACACCTCCTCTGCCCTACTGACACCGTCCTCTGCCCTACTGACACCGTCCTCTGCCCTACTGACACCGTCCTCTGCCCTACTGACACTGCTCTGCCCTACTGACACCCTACTGACACTGCCTACTGCCCTACTGACACCGTCCTCTCTGCCCTACTGACACCGTCCTCTGCCCTACTGACCCTACTGACCCTGCTCTGCCCTACTGACACCGCCTCTGCCCTACTGACACTGCCCTGCCCTACTGCCCACTGCCCTGACCACTACTGACACCTGACCTCTGCCCTACTGACACCCCACTGCCTACTGCCCTACTGACACCTCTGCCCTACTGACACCCTCTGCCCTACTGACACCTGCTCTGCCCTACTGACACCGTCCTCTGCCCTACTGACCTACTGACACTACTGACACCATCCTCTGCCCTACTAACACCGTCCTCTGCCCTACTGACACCGTCCTCTGCCCTACAGACACCGTCCTCTGCCCTACTGACACCGTCCTCTGCCCTACTGACACCGTCCTCTGCCCTACTGACACCGTCCTCTGCCCTACTGACACGTCCTCTGCCCTACTGACACCGTCCTCTGCCCTACTGACACCGTCCTCTGCCCTACTGACACCGTCCTCTGCCCTACTGACACTGTCCTCTGCCCTACTGACACCGTCCTCTGCCCTACTGACACCGTCCTCTGCCCTACTGACACCGTCCTCTGCCCTACTGACACCGTCCTCTGCCCTACTGACACTGGCCTACTGACACTGTCCTCTGCCCTACTGACACTGTCCTCTGCCCTACTGACACTGTCCTCTGCCCTACTGACACCGTCCTCTGCCCTACTGACACTGTCCTCTGCCCTACTGACACTGTCCTCACCCTACTGACACTGCCTACTGCCCTACTGACACCGCCCTACTGACTGCCCTACTGACCTGCCTCTGCCCTACTGACACCTCTGCCCCTGACACTGCCCCTACTGACACCGTCCTCTGCCCTACTGACACCTCCCTGCTGCCCTACTGACACCCCTCTGCCCTACTGACACCGCCTCTGCCCTACTGACACCTGCCTACTGACCCTCTGCCCTACTGACACCGCCCTGCTGACCCTACTGACCTGCCCCTACTGACACCTTCCTCTGCCCTACTGACACCGTCTGCCCTACTGACACCCCTCTGCCCTACTGACACCTGTCCTCTGCCCTACTGACACCTCCTCTGCCCTACACCGACACCTGCCCTACTGACCCTACTGACACCCACCTCTGCCCTACTGACCTGCCCTACTGACACCGTCCTCTGCCCTACTGACACCCTACTCCTCTGCCCTACTGACACCCTCTGCCTCTGCCCTACTGACACCTCCCTACTGCCCTACTGACACTGACCTCTGCCCTACTGACACCGACCTCTCTGCCCTACTGACACCCCACTGCCTACTGACACCGTCCTCTGCCCTACTGACACCTCCTCTGCCCTACTGACACCGCCTCTGCCCTACTGACACCGTCCTCTGCCCTGCCCTACTGACACTGCCCTCTGACACCTCCTACTGCCACTGACACCTCCCGTCTCTGCCCTACTGACACCGTCCTCTGCCCTACTGACACCTGCCCTACTGACCCTGCCTCTGCCTACTGACACCGTCCTGCCCTACTGACACCGTGCCTCTGCCCTACTGACACCCCTGCCTGCCCTACTGACACTCCCCTACTGACACCGTCCTGCCCTACTGACACCGTCCTCTGCCCTACTGACACCGCCCTCTGCCCTACTGACACCGTCCTCTGCCCTACTGACACCGCCCACTGCCCTACTGACACCCTGCCTACTGCCTACTGACACCTCCTCTGCCCTACTGACACCCTCTGCCCTACTGACACCTGACCCCTACTGACACCCTCTGCCTACTGACACTGCCTCTGCCCTACTGACACCTTCCTCTGCCCTACTGACACCGTCCTGCCCTACTGACACCCCTGCCCTACTGACACCGTCCTCTGCCCTACTGACACCGTCCTCTGCCCTACTGACCCCGACACTCCTGCCCTACTGACACCGTCCTCTGCCCTACTGACACCCCCTACTGACACCCTACTGACACCGTCCTCTGCCCTACTGACACCTGCCTCTGCCCTACTGACACCGTCCTCTCTGCCCTACTGACACCCCCTCCCTCTGCCTACTGACACCTACACTGCACCTCCCTACTGCTGCTACTGACCCTACTGACACTGCCCTCTGCCCTACTGACACCGCCTCTGCCCTGACACCGTCCACTGCCCTACTGACACTGCCCTCTGCCCTACTGACACTGCCCTGCCCTACTGACACCGTCCTGCCCTACTGACACTGCCTCTGCCCTACTGACACCGTCCTCTGCCCTACTGACACCGCCTCTGCCCTGACACCTGCCCCCTACTGACCCTACTGACCTCTGCCCTACTGACCTACTGACACACCTGCCTCTGCCCTACTGACACCGTCCCTCTGCCCTACTGACACTGCCCTACTGACACCCTACTGACACCTCCTCTGCCCTACTGACTGACACCTGCTCCTGCCCTACTGACACCGTCCTCTGCCCTACTGACACCGCCCTCTGCTGACACCGTCCTCTGCCCTGACACCGTGACTGACACCTCCTCTGCCCTACTGACCCTCCTGACTGACACCCCTGCCTGACACCGCCTGCCACTGCCTACTGACCCCTCTGCCCTACTGACACCCTCCCTGCCCTACTGACACACTGTCCTCTGCAGCCTACTGCCCTACTGACACCGCCCTGCCCTACTGACACCGTCTGCCCTACTGACACCTCCTCTGCCCTACTGACACCGTCCTCTGCCCTACTGACACCTCTGCCCTACTGACCCCTCTGCCCTACTGACACCGTCCTCTGCCCTACTGACACTGACCCTCTGCCCTACTGACTGCCCCCTACTGCCCTACTGCCCTACTGACACTGCCTGACTACTGACACTGCCCTACCTCTGCCCTACTGACACCGTCCTCTGCCCTACTGACACCGTCCTCTGCCCTACTGACACCTGCCCTGCCCTACTGACACCTCTGCCCTACTGACACTGACACCTGCCCTGCTGACTACTGACACCTACTGACCCCTACTGCACCGTCCTGCCCTACTGACACCCTCTGCCCTACTGACACTCCCTGCCCTACTGACACCGTCCTCTGCCCTACTGACACCTTCCTCTGCCCTACTGACACCTTCCTCTGCCCTACTGACACCTGCCTCTGCCCTACTGACACCTCCTCTGCCCTACTGACACCTCCTCTGCCCTACTGACACCGACCTCTGCCCTACTGACCTCCTCTACTGACTGACACCTGCCCTCTGCCCTGACTGACACTGCCTCTGCCCTACTGACACCGCCCTGCCCTACTGACACTGCCCTACTGACCCTGCCCCCTACTGACACCTACTCCTCTGCCCTACTGACACCGCCTGACACTGCCCTACTGACACCTCCTCTGCCCTACTGACACCCCTCTGACACCTCCTCTGCCCTACTGACACTGCCTCTGCCCTACTGACACCTGCCTCTGACACCTGCCCTACTGACACTGACCTCTGCCCTACTGACACCGTCCTCTGCCCTACTGACACCGCCTCTGCCCTACTGACACCTACTGCCCTACTGACACCCTACTGACACTACCTGCCCTACTGACACCACCTCCCACTGCCCTACTGACACCGCCCCTACTGCCCTACTGACCTGCCCTACTGACACTGTCCTCTGCCCTACTGACACCGTCCTCTGCCCTACTGACACCCCCTCTGCCCTACTGACACCGCCTCCTCTGCCCTACTGACACCTCCTCTGCCCTACTGACACCGCCTCTGCCCTACTGACACTGCCCTACTGACCTCTGCCCTACTACTGACACCTACTCCTCTGCCCTACTGACACCTGCCCTCTGCCCTACTGACACCCCTACTGACCCTCCTCTGCCCTACTGACACCACCTCTGCCCTACTGACACCTCCACCGTCCTCTGCCCTACTGACACTGCCTCTGCCCTACTGACACTGCCCTCTGCCCTACTGACACCGTGCCCTACTGACCCCTACTGCCCACTGCTCTGACACTGCCCTACTGACACCTGCTGCTGACTGCTGCCCTACTGACACTGCCCTACTGACACTGCCTCTGCCCTACTGACACCACCCTGCCCTACTGACACCTGCCTCTGCCCTACTGACACCTCCTCTGCCCTACTGACACCTGCCTCTGCCCTACTGACACCTCCTCTGCCCTACTGACACTGTCCTCTGCCCTACTGACACTGACACTGCCTACTGACACCGTCCTCTGCCCTACTGACACCGCCCTACTGACACCCCCTACTGACACCGTCCTCTGCCCTACTGACACCTGTCCTCTGCCCTGACACTGACTGCCCTACTGCCCTACTGACCCCTACTGACACTCTGCCTACTGACACTCCTCTGCCCTACTGACACCGTCCACCATCCCTGCCCTACTGACACCGCCTCTGCCCTACTGACACCGTCCCTCTGCCTACTGACACTGCCCTACTGACACTGCCCTACTGACACCTCTGCCCTACTGACACCGCCCTACTGACACTCCTCTGCCCTACTGACACCGCCTCTGCCCTACTGACACCTCTGACACTGCCCTACTGACACCGCCTCTGCCCTACTGCCCTACTGACACTCTGCCCTACTGACACTGCCTCTGCCCTACTGACACTGCCCCTACTGACCTGACCTCTGCCCTACTGACACCTGCCTCTGCCCTACTGACACCTGCCCTACTGCCCTACTGACACTGCCTACTGACACCTGCCCTCTGACTGACCGCCTCTGCCCTACTGCCCTACCCCTGCCCTGACACTGCACCTCTGCCCTACTGACACCTACTGACCCACTGCCTCTACTGACCCCTACTGCCTCTGCCCTACTGACACTGCCCTCTGCCCTACTGACACCGCCTCTGCCCTACTGACACCGTCCTCTGCCCTACTGACACCCCTACTGACACCGTCCCTGCCCTACTGACACCCCTACTGACACTCCTCTGCCCCTGACACCGTGCCCACTCTGCCCTACTGACACCGCCTGCCCTACTGACACCGTCTGACTGACCTGCCCTACTGACACCTCCTCTGCCACTGCCTACTGACACCTACTGACACCGCCTACTGACTGACCTCCTCTGCCCTACTGACACCGTCCTCTGCCCTACTGACACCGCCTCTGCCCTACTGACACCGCCTCTGCCCTACTGACACCGACCTCTGCCTACTGACCCTACTGACACTCTGCCCTACTGACACCCTACTGACACCTCTCCCTACTGACACCGTCCTGCTGACCCTCTGCCCTACTGACACCGTCCTCTGCCCTACTGACACCGTCCTCTGCCCTACTGACACCCTGCCCTACTGACACTGCCCCCTACTGACACCGCCTCTGCCCTACTGACACTGCCCTGACTGCCCTACTGACACCTCCTACTGACCCTACTGACACCGACCCTGCCCTACTGACTGACCTACTGCCCTCTGCCCTACTGACACCTGCCTGCTCTACTGACACCGCCTGCTGACACTGCCCCTACTGACACCGTCCTCTGCCCTACTGACACCGCCCTGCCCCCTGACACCTGACACTGCCCTCTGCCCTGACTGACCCTGCCCTGACACCTCCTCTGCCCTACTGACACCTCCTCTGCCCACCGCCTCTGCTGACACTGCCCTCTGCCCTGACTGCCTCTGCCCTACTGACACCTGCCTACTGACCCTGCCCTGCCCTACTGACACCGCCTCTGCCCTACTGCCCTACTGACACCGCCTCTGCCCTACTGACACCCTACTGCCCGTCCTCTGCCCTACTGACCCTCCTCTGCCCTACTGACACCTGCCTCTGCCCTACTGACACCGTCCTCTGCCCTACTGACACCGTCCTCTGCCCTACTGACACCGCCTCTGCCCCTACTGACACCCTCCTCTGCCCTACTGACACCGTCCTCTGCCCTACTGACACCCCTGCCCTACTGCCCTACTGACACCGCCTCTGCCCTACTGACACCGCCCACTGCCCTACTGACACCTGCCCTACTGACTGACACTGCCCTCTGCCCTACTGACACCTGCCCTCTGCCCTACTGACCCCCTACTGACCCACCCCTACTGACACTCTGCCCTACTGACCCCTCTGCCCTACTGACACTGCCTACTGACACCCTGCCCTACTGACACACCCCTCTGCCCTACTGACACCGCCTGCCCTACTGACACTACTGCCTCTGCCCTACTGACACTGCCCTACTGACACCTCCTGCCCTACTGACACCCCTCCACTGCCCTACTGACACCATCCTCTGCCCTACTGACACCTGCCTCTGCCCTACTGACACCGTCCTCTGCCCTACTGACACCGCCCTCTGCCCTACTGACACCGTCCTCTGCCCTGACACCCCTCTGCCTACTGACACCTGCCCTCTGCCCTACTGACACCTGCCCTGCCCTGACACTACCCCTCTGCCCTACTGACACTGCCTCTGCCCTACTGACACCGCCCTCCCTGCCCTGACCTGACACCGTCCTCTGCCCTACTGACACTGACCTCTGCCCTACTGACACCGTCCTACTGCCCTACTGACACCGCCCTGACTGCCCTACTGACACCGCCCTACTGACACCGTCCTCTGCCCTACTGACACCGTCCTCTGCCCTACTGACACTGTCCTCTGCCCTACTGACACCGCCTCTGCCCTGACACTGACACCTGCCTACTGACCACCTCCCTCTGCCTACTGACACCGTCCTCTGCCCTACTGACACCGTCCTCTGCCCTACTGACACCGTCCTCTGCCCTACTGACACCGCCTCTGCCTGCTACTGACACCCTCTGCCTGCCTACTGCCCTGACTGACCCTACTGCTGACTGCCTCTGCCCTACTGACACTGCCTCTGCCCTACTGACACCTGCCTCTGCCCTACTGACACCGCCCTACTGCCCTACTGACACTGCCCTCTGCCCTACTGACACTGCCCTACTGACCTGCCTCTGCCCTACTGACACCTACTGACCTCTGCCCTACTGACACCGCCCTCTGCCCTACTGACACCCTACTGACACCGTCCTCTGCCCTACTGACACCCCTGCCCTACTGCCCTGCTGCCTGCTGACACTGCCTCCTCTGCCCTACTGACACTGACCCTGCCCTACTGACACCTGCCTGCCCTACTGACACCCCACTGCCCTACTGACACTGCCCTACTGACCCCTCTGCCCTACTGACACCCTGACCCTGCCCTACTGACACTGCCCTCTGCCCTACTGACACTGCCACTGCCTACTGCCCTACTGACACCTGCCTCTGCCACTGACACCGTCCTCTGCCTCTGCCCTACTGACACCATCCCTACTGCCCTACTGACACCACTGCCCTACTGACACCCCCTCTGCCCTACTGACACCTGACCTCTGCCCTACTGACACCGCCTCTGCCCTACTGACACCTTCCTCTGCCCTACTGACACTGCACTGCCCTCTGCCCTACTGACCCCTCTGCCCTACTGACCTGCCTCTGCCCTACTGACACCGTGCCTCTGCCCTACTGACACCGCCCTCTGCCCTACTGACACCGCCCACTGCCCTACTGACACCCCTCTGCCCTGACTGACACTGCCCTGCCCTACTGACACCCCCTGCTGACACCCCTCTGCCTCTGCCCTACTGACACCTGCCCTACTGACACCTCCTCTGCCCTACTGACTGCCCTACTGACACCTGCCTCTGCCCTACTGACCCTCTGACACTGACCCTCTGCCCTACTGACACCTGCCCTGCCCTACTGACACCGCCCTGCCCTACTGACACCTGCCCTACTGACACCGCCCTCTGCCCTACTGACACCCCTCTGCCCTACTGACACCTCCTGCCTGCCTGCCTGCCTCTGCCCTACTGACACCGTCCACTGCCCTACTGACACTGCCCTGACTGCCCTACTGACACCCTCTGACCCTACTGACTGCCCTACTGACACTGCCTCTGCCCTACTGACACCGTCCTGCCTGCCCTACTGACACCCCTCTGCCCTACTGACACTGCCCTGCCCTACTGACACCCTCTGCCCTACTGACACCTCCTCTGCCCTACTGACCCATCCTCTGCCCTACTGACACCGTCCTCTGCCCTACTGACACCGTCCTCTGCCCTACTGACACCGCCCCTACTGACACCCCTCTGCCCTACTGACACCTGCCCTGCCCTACTGACACCGCCCTCTGCCCTACTGACACCTGCCTCTGACACCCTCTGCCCTACTGACACTGCCCTGACACCGCCTGACACCTGCCCTACTGACACCGACCTACTGCCCTACTGACACTGTCCTCTGCCCTACTGACACCTCCTCTGCCCTACTGACACCGCCCTCTGCCTACTGACACTGCCCTACTGCCCTACACCGCCCACTGCCCTACTGACACCTGCCCTGCCCTACTGACACCGTCCTCTGCCCTACTGACACCGCCCTCTGCCCTACTGACACCTCCTCTGCCCTACTGACACCGTCCCTGCTGCCCTACTGACACCGCCCTCTGACCTACTGACACCACTGACCTGCCTCTGCCCTACTGACACTGCCTCTGCCCTACTGACACCTGCCCTACTGACACCCTACTGACCCTACTGACACTGCCACCTGCCCTACTGACACTGACACTGCCCTACTGACACCGCCCTCTGCCCTACTGACACCGTCCTCTGACCCTACTGCCCTACCGACCTCTGCCCTACTGACACCTCCTCTGCCCTACTGACACCTGCCTCTGCCCTACTGACACCCTACTGACACTGCCCTACTGACACCGCCTCTGCCCTACTGACACCGCCCTCTGCCCTACTGACACCTGCCCTACTGACACTGCCTCTGCCCTACTGACACCGCCCTCTGCCCTACTGACACCTGACCCTCTGCCCTACTGACACCTCCTACTGCCCTACTGACACCCTCTGCCTACTGACCCTACTGACACCGCCCTCTGCCCTACTGACACCTCTGCCCTGACTGCCCTACTGCCCTACTGACTGCCCCTCTGCCCTACTGACACCGCCCTCTGCCCTACTGACCCTACTGACACCTCCTCTGCCCTACTGACACTGCCCTACTGCCCTACTGACACTGCTGACTGCCCTACTGACACTGCCCACTGCCCTACTGACACCTGCCTGCCCTACTGACCTCTGACCCTGACACCTCTGCCCTACTGACACCTCCTCTGCCCTACTGACACCTACCCCTGACACTGCCTGCCCTACTGACACTGCCCTACACCTCCCACTGCCCTACTGACACTGCCTACTGCCCTACTGACCTTGCCTCTGCCCTACTGACACCGCCTCTGCCCTACTGACACCTGCCTGCCCTACTGACACCGCCTCTGCCCTACTGACACCTGCCTCTGCCCTACTGACACCGTCCTGCCCTACTGACACTGCTGCCCTACTGACACCTGCCCTGCCCTACTGACACCGCCTCTGCCCTACTGACACCTGCCCTACTGCCCTACTGACACTGCCCTACTGACCTGCCTGCCCTACTGACACTGCCCCTACTGACACCTGCCCCCTACTGACACCTCCTCTGCCCTGACACCTACCTGACTGCCCTACTGACACTGCCCTGCCCTGCCCTACTGACACCCCTCTGCCCTACTGACACCCTCCCTACTGACACCTACTGCCCTACTGACACCACCTGCCCTACTGACACCACCCTCCTCTACTGACACCGCCTACTGACACCGTGCCCTACTGACCCTGCTGACTGACACCCCTCTGCCCTACTGACACCTCCTCTGCCCTACTGACACCGTGACCCTGCCCTACTGACACCGCCTCTGACCTACTGACACTGACACCTCCTGCCCTACTGACCCTGCCCTGCCCTACTGACACTGCCCTCTGCCCTGACACCTGCCTGCCCTACTGACACTGCCCTGCCCTACTGACACCCCCTACTGACTACTGACCCTACCTCTGCCCTACTGACACCTCTGCCCTACTGACACCTGACTGCCCTACTGACACCGCCCTCTGCCCTACTGACACCCCTCTGCCCTACTGACACCGTCCTCTGCCCTACTGACACCGCCCTCTGCCCTACTGACACCGCCTCTGCCCTACTGACACCGCCCTGCCCTACTGACACTGACCCACTGCCCTACTGACACCGCCTCTGCCCTACTGACACCCCTACTGCACCTGCCCTACTGACACCTACTGACCTGCTGCCCTACTGACACCTCCTCTGCCCTACTGACACCGCCTACTGACACCGTCCTCTGCCCTACTGACACCGTCCTCTGCCCTACTGACACCGTCCTCTGCCCTACTGACACCGTCCTCTGCCCTACTGACACCGTCCCTGCCCTACTGACACCTCCTCTGCCCTACTGACACCGCCTACTGACACCGCCCTACTGACACTGCCTCCTACTGCCCTACTGACACCGTGCTCTGCCCTACTGACACCGCCCTCTGCCCTACTGCCACTGCCTACTGCCCTACTGACACCTCTGCCCTGCCCTACTGACACCGCCTCTGCTGCCCTACTGACTGCCCACTGCCCTACTGCCCTGCCCTACTGACACCTCCCTGACTCTGCCTGCCCTACTGACACCGCCCTCTGCCCTACTGACACCTCCTCTGCCCTACTGACACCGCCCTCTGCCCTACTGACACCTGCCCTACACTGCCTCTGCCACACCGCCTCTGCCCTACTGACACCTCCTCTGCCCTACTGACACCGTCCCCTCTGCCCTACTGACACCGCCTGCCCTGCCCTACTGACACCTCCTCTGCCCTACTGCCCTACTGACCTCCTCTGCCCACTGCCCTACTGACACCTCCTCTGCCTACTGACACTGCCCACTGCCCTACTGCCCCACTGCCTGCTGCCCTACTGCCCTACTGACCCCCTACTGACCCTACTGACACTGCCCTGCCCTACTGACACCGCCCACTGCCCTACTGACACTGCCCTACTGCCTACTGCCCACTGACTGACTACTGACACTGCCCTACTGCCTACTGACACCCCTACTGACACTGCCCTGCCCTACTGACCCTACTGACACCTCCTGCCCTACTGACACTGCCCTACTGACACCGTCCTCTGCCCTACTGACACCTCTGCCTCTGCCCTACTGACACCGCCTCTGCCTACTGACACCTGACCTCTGCCCTACTGACACCGCCTCTGCCCTACTGACACCTACTGCCTCTGCCTGACTGACACCTCCTCTGCCCTACTGACACCGTGCCTCTGCCCTACTGACACCTGCCTCTGCCCTACTGACACCTGCCCTCTGCCCTACTGACACTGCCCTACTGACACCTCTGCCCTACTGACACCGACCTCTGCCCTACTGACACCTCCTGCCCTACTGACACCGCCTCTGCCCTACTGACACCCCTACTGACACTGCCTCTGCCCTACTGACACCGCCCTGCCCTACTGACACTGCCCACTGCCCTACTGACACTGCCCACTGCCCTACTGCCCTACCCTGCCCTCTGCCTACTGACACTGCCCACTGCCCTACTGCCTGACTGCCCTACTGCCCTACTGACACCGTCCTCTGCCCTACTGACACCGCCTCACCTGCCCTACTGACACCTACTGCCTACTGACACCTCTGCCCTACTGACACCCCTACTGACCCTACTGCCCACCTGCCTACTGACACCGCCTCTGCCCTACTGACACCGCCTCTGCCCTACTGACACCGCCCTCTGCCCTACTGACACCGCCTCTGCCCTACTGACACCGCCCTCTGCCCTACTGACACCTCCTGCCCTACTGACACTGCCCTACTGCCCTACTGCCTCTGCCCTACTGACACTGCCTCTCTGCCCTACTGACACCGTCCTCTGCCCTACTGACACCTCTGCCCTACTGCCCTACTGACACCTACTGACACCGTCCTCTGCCCTACTGACACCCTCTGCCCTACTGACACCGTCCTCTGCCCTACTGACACTGCTGCCCACTGCCCTACTAACTTGACCCTACACTGCCTCTGACCTGCCCTACTGACCTCTGCCCTACTGACCCTGCCCTACTGACACCTGCCCTACTGACACCGCCTGCCTCTGCCCTACTGACACCGTCCTCTGCCCTACTGACACCTGCCTGCCTACTGACACCTGCCACTGCCCTACTGCCCTACACCTCCTCTGCCCTACTGACACCTCTGCCCTACTGACACCTCTGACACTGACACTGCTCTGCCCTACTGACACCTGCCTACTGCCCTACTGACACTGCCTCTGCCCTACTGACACTGCCCTCTGCCCTACTGACACTGTCCTCTGCCCTACTGACACCTGCCTCTGCCCTACTGACACTGTCCTCTGCCCTACTGACACCGTCCTGCCCTACTGACACCGTCCTCTGCCCTACTGACACCTGCCTCTGCCCTACTGACACCACCCCTGACACCCTCCCCCTACTGACCCTGACTGCCCTGACACCTGACCTCTGCCTACTGACACTGCCCTACTGCCCTACTGACACTGCCCTCACTGCCCTACTGACACCTCTCCCTACTGACTGCCCTACTGACACCGTCCTCTGCCCTACTGACACCGTCCTCTGCCCTGACTGCCCTACTGACACCGCCCTGCCCCCTACTGACACCTGCCTCTGCCCTACTGACACCTACTGACACTGCTGACTGACACCTCCTCTGCCCTACTGACACTGCCTCCTCTGCCTGCCCTACTGACACCTCTGCCCTACTGACACCTACTGCCCTCTCTGCCTGACACCGCCTGCCCTACTGACACCGCCCTGCCCTACTGACACCTGCCCTGCTGACACCCCTACTGACACTGCCCTACCACTGCCCTCTGCCCTACTGACACTGCCCTCTGCCACTGACCTGCCTACTGACACTGCCCTACTGACACTCTGCCCTACTGACACTGCCCTGCCCTACTGACACCGCCTCTGCCCTACTGACACCGCCTCTGCCCTACTGACACCACTGCCTGACACCGCCTACTGACACCGCCTCTGCCCTACTGACACCGTCCTCTGCCCTACTGACACCCCACCGTCTGCCCTGCCCTACTGACCGTCCTCTGCCCTACTGCCCTACTGACACCTGCCTGCCTGACCTCTGCCCTACTGACCTACTGCCTACTGACACTCCTCTGCCTACTGACACTGCCCTCTGCCCTACTGCCTGCCCTACTGACACTGCCCTACTGCCCCCTACTGCCTACTGACACCTGCCCTGCCCTACTGACACTGCCCTGCCCTACTGACACTGCCTGCCCTACTGACACTGCCCTCTGCCCTACTGCCCTACTGACCCGTCCTCTGCCCTACACTGCCCTGCCCTACTGACACTGCCCTACTGACACTGCCCTACTGACACCGCCCTACTGCCCTACTGACACTGCCTCTGCCCTACTGACACCGCCCTCTGCCCTACTGACACCTGCCTGCCTACTGACACCCCCTACTGACACCCCTCTGCCTGACACTGACACCCTGCCCCTACTGACACCTACTGACACCCTCCTGCCCTACTGACACCGTCCTCTGCCCTACTGACACCTGACTGCCCTACTGACACCACCCTGCCCTACTGACCCTACTGACACCGCCCTCTGCCCTACTGACACCTCTGCCTACTGACACTGCCCTACTGACACCTGCCCTGACCTGCTGACCCTGCCCTACTGACACCGCCTACCCTACTGACACTGCCCTGCCCTGACTGCCCTCTGCCCTACTGACACTGCCCTGCCCTACTGACTGACACCTCCTCTGCCTACTGACACCGTCCTCTGCCCTACTGACACCTTCCTCTGCCCTACTGACACCGTCCTCACCTGCCTACTGACACCGTCACTGCCCTACTGACACTGTCCTCTGCCCTACTGACACCGTCCTCTGCCCTACTGACACCCTCCTCTGACACCCCCTACTGACACCGTCCCCTGCCCTACTGACAAAACCGTCCTCTGCCCTACTGACACCGTCCCTGCCCTACTGACACCGCCCTCCCTACTGACACCGTCCTCTTCCCTACTGACACCTCTGCCCTACTGACACCATCCTCTGCCCTACTGACACCATCCTCTGCCCTACTGACACCATCCTCTGCCCTACTGACACCGTCCTCTGCCCTACTGACACCGCCCTCTGCCCTACTGACACCGTCCTCTGCCCTACTGACACCGTCCTCTGCCCTACTGACACCGTCCTCTGCCCTACTGACACCTTCCTCTGCCCTACTGACACCTTCCTCTGCTCTACTGACACCTTCCTCTGCCCTACTGACACCATCCTCTGCTCTACTGACACTGCTGCCCTACTGACACCACCTGCCCTACTGACACCCCTACTGCCTGCCCTACTGACACCTCCTCTGCCCTACTGACACCGTCCTCTGCCCTACTGACACTGCCTCCCTGCCCTACTGACACCGTCCTCTGCCCTACTGACACCTACTGCCCTACTGACACCGCCTCTGCCCTACTGACCTACTGCCCTACTGACACCACCTCTGCCCTACTGACACCTCCTCTGACCCTACTGACACACCGCCCTCTGCCCTACTGACACTGCCCTGCCCTACTGACACTCTGCCCTACTGACACCGCCTCTGCCCTACTGACACCGCCTCTGCCCTACTGACACCTACCTCTGCCCTACTGACCTCTGCCTGACACTGCCCACTGCCCTACTGACACCTCCTCCTGCCCTACTGACACTGCCCTCTGCCCTACTGACACCTGCCTCTGCCCTACTGACACTGCCCTGCCCCTACTGACACTGACACCCTACTGACTACTGACACTGCCCTACTGACACCGCCTCTGCCCTACTGACACCGCCTCTGCCCTACTGACACCGCCCTCTGCCCTACTGACACCCTCTGCCCTACCTGCCCACTACTGACACTGCCTGACTGCCCTACTGACCTCTGCCCTACTACTGACACCGCCCTGCCCTACTGACACTGCCTGACACTGCCCTGCCCTGACACTGCCTCTGCCTGACTACTGCCTCTGCCCTACTGACACTGCCCTACTGCCACTACCTGACACTGCCCTACTGACACCTCCTCTGCCCTACTGACACCCCTACTGACACTGCCCTACTGACACCTGCCCTACTGCCCTACTGACACTGCCCTACTGACACCGCCCTACTGACACCTCCTCTGCCCTACTGACACCGCCCTACTGACACCGTCCTCTGCCCTACTGACACTGCCTCTGCCCTACTGACACCTGCCTCTGCCCTACTGACACTGCCTCTGCCTACTGACACCTGACACTGCCCTACTGACACTGCCCCCTACTGACACCTCTGCCCTACTGACACCTTCCCTCTGCCCTACTGACACCTTCCTCTGCCCTACTGACACCTCCTCTGCCCTACTGACACCTGCCCTACTGCACCTACTCCTCTGCCCTACTGACACCACCCTCTGCCTACTGACACCACCTCTGCCCTACTGACACCTCCTCTGCTGACTACTGACACCTGCCCTCTGCCCTACTGACACCTCCTCTGCCCTACTGACACCACCTCTGCCCTACTGACACCGTCCTCTGCCCTACTGACACCGTCCTCTGCCCTACTGACACCTTCCTCTGCCTACTGACACCTACTGACACCCCTGCCCTACTGACACCTGCCTCTGCCCTACTGACACCTGCCCTGCCCTACTGACCTGACTACTGACACTGACACCTCTCTGCCCTACTGACACCCCTCTGCCTACTGACACTGCCCTACTGACACCACTCCCTGCCCTACTGACACCTGCCTACTGACACCCCCTACTGACACTGCCCTCTGCCCTACTGCCCTACACTGCCTCTGCCCTACTGACACTGACACTGCCCCTGCCCTACTGCCCCCACTGACACTGCCTCTGCCCTACTGACACCGCCTCTGCCCTACTGACACCTCCCACTGCCCTACCTGCCCTACACTGCCTCTGCCCTACTGACACCTCCTCTGCCCTACTGACCTCTGCCCTACTGACCCTCTGCCCTACTGACACCCCCTACTGACCCTCTGCCCTACTGACTGACCTTCCTCTGCCCTACTGACACCTCCTGCCCTACTGACACCGTCCTCTGCCCTACTGACACCCCTACTGACCTGCCTCTGCCCTACTGACACCGCCTGCCCTACTGACACCGTCCTCTGCCCCTACTGACACTGCCCACTGCCTACTGACACCGCCTCTGCCCTACTGACACCACTGCCCTACTGACACTGCCTCTGCCCTACTGACACCACTGCCTGACACCTGCCCTACTGACTGACACCTCCTCTGCCCTACTGACACCGCCTCTGCCCTACTGACACTGACCCTCCCTACTGACACCGTCCTCTGCCCTACTGACACACCTGCCCTCTGCCCTACTGACACTGCCCTACTGACCCTGCCTACTGCCCTACTGACACTACTGACACCGCCTCTGCCCTACTGACACTCCTCTGCCCTACTGACACCGCCCTGCCCTACTGACACTGCCTCTGCCCTACTGACACAGCCCACTGCCCTACTGACACCTTCCTCTGCCCTACTGACACCGGCCTCTGCCCTACTGACACCGTCCTCTGCCCTACTGACACCGTCCTCTGCCCTACTGACACCTCCTGCCCTACTGACCCTACCTGCCCTACTGACACCGTCCCTACTGACACCGCCCTCTGCCCTGACTGACCCTCTGCCTACTGACTGACCCTACTGACACCTGCCTCTGCCCTACTGACACCTGCCCTACTGCCTCTGCCCTACTGACACCCCTGCCCTACTGACACCCTCCTCTGCCTACTGACACTGACTCTGCCTACTGACACCGCCCTCTGCCCTACTGACACCCCTCTGCCCTCCCTCTGCCCTACTGACACCGTCCTCTGCCCTACTGACACCGTGCCTCTGCCCTACTGACACCGCCCTCTGCCCTACTGACACCGCCTCTGCCCTACTGACACCTGCCACTACTGCCCTACTGACACCGCCTCTGCCCTACTGACACCGCCCTCTGCCCTACTGACACCCTCTGCCCTACTGACACCGCCTCTGCCCTACTGACACCTCCTCTGACACTACTGCCACCTACTGCCCTACTGACTGCCCTACTGACACCGCCTACTGACCTACTGACCCTACTGACACTGCCCTACTGACACCTACCTCTGCCCTACTGACACTGCCCTACTGACACCCCTCTGCCCTACTGACACTGCCTCTGCCCTACTGACACTGCCCTCTGCCCTACTGACACCGCCCTGCCCTGACTGACTGCCCTACTGACACCGTCTGCCCTACTGACACCTGCCCTACTGACCCTCTGCCCTACTGACACCTCTGCCCTACTGACACCGTCCTCTGCCCTACTGACACCGTGCCCTACTGACACCTCCCCCTACTGCCCTACTGACACCTGCTGCCCTACTGACACCTGCCCTACTGACTGCCCTACTGACACTGCCCTACTGACACTGCCTCTGCCTACTGACACCACCTGCCCTACTGACACTGCCTACTGCCCTACTGACACTGCCCTACTGACACTGCCCACTGCCCTACTGACACTACCCTGCCCTACTGACCCTACTGACCCTACCTCCCTACTGACACTGCCTCTGCCCTACTGACACCTCCCACTGCCCTACTGACACCCACTGACCTCTGCCCTACTGACACCTCCTCTGCCCTACTGACACTCCTCTGCCCTACTGACACTGCCCTCTGCCCTGCCCTACTGACACCTGCCTACTGACCCCTACTGACTGCCCTACTGCCCTACTGCCTCTGCCCTACTGACACTGCCTCTGCTGACTACTGACACCCCTCTGACCCCTACTGACACCTGCCCTACTACTGCCTGCCCTACTGACACCCCTACTGACACCTCTGCCTGCTACTGACACCTGCCTCTGCCCTACTGACACCACTGCCCTACTGACACTGCCCTGCCCTACTGACACTGCCCTACTGACACCTCCTCTGCCCTACTGACACCCCCTGCCCTACTGACACTGACCTCTGCCCTACTGACCCTGCCCTACTGACACTGCCCTGCTGCCCTACTGACACTGCCTCTGCCCTACTGACCTACTGACCACTGCCCTACTGACACCTGACACTGCCTGACACTGCCCTACTGACACACCACTCCTCTGCCCTACTGACACCACCTCTGCCCTACTGACACCTCTGCCCTACTGACACCGCCTCTGCCCTACTGACACCACCTCTGCCCTACTGACACTGCCCTACTGACACCTCCTGCCCTACTGACACTGCCTCTGCCCTACTGACACTGCCCTGCTGCCCACTACTGACACCTCCTCTGCCCTACTGACACCATCCTCTGCCCTACTGACACTGCCCTACTGACACCCCCCTACTGACACCTACTGCCTACTGACACCTCCCCTACTGCCACACTGCCCTGCCCTACTGACACTGCCCTGCCCTACTGACACCTACTGACACTGCCCTACTGACACCTGCCCTGCCCTACTGACACTGCCCACTGCCCTACTGACACCACCTCTGCCCTACTGACACTGCCCTACTGACACTCCTCCCTGCCCTGACACCTCCTGCCCTACTGACACCCCTCTGCCCTACTGACACCTGCCCTCTGCCCTGCCTACTGACACCTCCCTCTGCCCTACTGACACCGCCCTGCCCTACTGACACCTGCCTGCTACTGACACCTGCCTCTGCTCTACTGACACCTACTGACTGCCTGACTGACACCCCTGCCCTACTGACACCTACTGCCCACTGCCCTACTGACGCCTTCCTCTGCCCTACTGACACTGACTCCTGCCCTACTGACACTGCCCTACTGACACCCCCCTCTGCCCTACTGACACCGCCTCTGCCCTACTGACACCGTCCTCTGCCCTACTGACACCGCCTCTGCCCTACTGACACCCCTACTGACTACTGCCCTACTGCCTACTGACCTACTGACACCATCCTCTGCCCTACTGACACCTGCCTCTGCCCTACTGACACTTCCCTCTGCCCTACTGACACTGCCCTACTGACCCCTCTGCCCTACTGACACTGCCCACTGCCCTACTGACACCGTTGACTGCCCTACTGACACCGCCCACTGCACTACTGACACCTTCCTCTGCTCTACTGACACCTTCCTCTGCCCTACTGACACCTTCCTCTGCCCTACTGACACCTTCCTCTGCCCTACTGACACCGCCCACTGCCCTACTGACACCGTCCTCTGCCCTACTGACACCGTCCTCTGCCCTACTGACACCTCCTCTGCCCTACTGACACCTCTGCCCCCCTACTGACACTCCTGCCCTACTGACACTGCCTCTGCCCTGACTGACACTGCTACTGCCTACTGCCCTACTGACACTGCCTCTGCCCTACTGACACCCTGCCCTACTGACACCCCTCTGCCCTACTGACACCCTACTGACACTGCCCTACTGCCCTACTGACACTGACCTCTGCCCTACTGACACCGTCCTCTGCCCTACTGACACCTCCTCTGCCCTACTGACACCACCCTCTGCCCTACTGACCGTCCTCTGCCCTACTGACACCTCCTCTGCCCTACTGACACCTCTGCCCTGCCCTGACCCTACTGCCCTACTGCCCTACTGACACTGCCTCTGCCCTACTGACTGCCTGCCCTACTGCCCTACTGCTGCCTGACCTACTGCCCTGCCCCTACTGACACTGCTGCCCTACTGACCTGACACCTTCCTCTGCCCTACTGACACCTCCCTCTGCCCTACTGACACCTGCCCTGCCCTACTGACACCTGACCTCCTACTGCCCTACTGACACCTGCTGCCCTACTGACTGCCCTACTGCCCTACTGACCCCCACTGCCCTACTGACACTCCACTCTCCCTGACACTACTGACACTGCACCCCTCTGCCCTACTGACACCTTCCTCTGCCCTACTGACACTGCCCTGACACTGCCTCTGCCCTACTGACACCTGCCCTACTGACACCTGCCCTACCCTACTGACACCTGCCCTACTGCCCTACTGACACCGCCCCTACTGACACCGACCCACTGCCCTACTGACTGCCCCTACTGACTCTGCCTACTGACACTGCCCCTGCCCTACTGACACCGCCCTGACTGCCCTACTGACACTGCCCTCTGCCCTGCACCTACTGACACCCCTACTGCCCTCTGCCCTACTGACACTGCCCTGCCCTACTGACACCTGCCCTACTGACACCTACTGACACCGCCCTACTGACACTGACACTCCCTACTGCCCTACTGACACCCCTGCCCTACTGACACTGCCCTACTGACACCTACTGACACTGACACCTCTGCCCTACTGACACTGCCTCTGCCCTACTGACACCTGCCCTCTGCCCTACTGACACTGCCCACCTCTGCCCTGCCACACTGACCCTACTGACACTGCCTGCCCTACTGACACCATCCTCTGCCCTACTGACACCACCTCTGCCCTACTGACACCTCCCCTCCTGCCCTACTGACACCTGCCTCTGCCCTACTGACACTGCCCTCTGCCCTGCCCTACTGACACCTCCTGCCTGCCCTACTGACACTGCCCTGCCTGCCCTGCTGCCTACTGACACACTGCCCTCTGCCCTACTGACACCTGCCCTACTGCCCTGCTGACACCTGCCCTACTGACACTGCTGCCTACTGACCACCTCTGCCTACTGACACCTACCTCTGCCCTACTGACACCTCCTCTGCCCTACTGACACCTGCCCTACTGACCTCTGCCCTACTGACACCATGCTCTGCCCTACTGACACCTCCTCCACTGCCCTACTGACACTGACACTGCCCTACTGACCCCTGCCCTACTGACACCACTGCCTCTGCCCTACTGACACCTCCTCTGCCCTCTGCCCTACTGACACCCTACTGACCCTCTGCCCTACTGACACCACCCCTACTGCCCTACTGACACTGCCCCTACTGACACCCCTACTGCCCTACTGACACCTCCTCTGCCTGACTGACACCTGCCTGCCCTACTGACACCTGCCTCTGCCCTACTGACACCCCTGCCTGACTGACACCCTACTGACACTGCCACTGCCCTGACCTGCCCTGCCCTACTGACACTGCCCTGACTGCCCTACTGACACCACCCTCTGCCCTACTGACACCTACTCCTCTGCCCTACTGACACTGCCTGCCCTACTGACACCGCCCTACTACTGACACCCCTCTGCCCTACTGACACCACCTCTCTGCCCTACTGACACCTCCTCTGCCCTACTGACACTGCCCTGCTGCCCTACTGACACCTTCCCTACTGACACTGACCTCTGCCCTACTGACACCTCCTCTGCCCTACTGACACCTCCTGCCCTACTGACACCTGCCCTCTGCCCTACTGACACTGCCCTACTGACACCTCCCTGCCCTACTGACACCTCCTCTGCCCTACTGACACCCCTCTGCCCTACTGCCCTACTGACCTGCCTGCCCTACTGACCTGCCTACTGACTGCTCTACTGACACCTTCCTCTGCCCTACTGACACACTGCCCTCTGCCCTACTGACACCTCCTCTGCCCTACTGACACTGCCCTCTGCACTGCCCTACTGACACACTGCCCTACTGCCACTGCCCTACTGACACCCTGCCCTACTGCCCTACTGCCACTGCCTCTGCCCTACTGACACCTGCCTCTGCCCTACTGACACTCTGCCCTACTGACACCTGCCTCTGCCCTACTGACACCTGCCCTGCCTGCCTGCTGCCCTACTGCCACTGACCTGCCCTACTGACCCTACCCTGACACCGCCCTCTGCCCTACTGACACCTGCCTCTGCCCTACTGACTGACACTGCCTCTGCCCTACTGACACTGCCCTCTGCCCTACTGACACCGCCTCTGCCCTACTGACACTGCCCTCTGCCCTACTGACACTCCTCTGCCCTACTGACACCATCTGCCCTACTGACACCCTCTGCCCTACTGACACTGCCCTCTGCCCTACTGACACCGCCCTCTGCCCTACTGACACCTGCCTCTACTGCCTACTGCCCTACTGACACCTGCCCACTGCCCTACTGACACCCCTGCCCCCTACTGACACTGCCCTACTGACCCTACTGCCCTACTGACACTGCCCTCTGCCCTACTGACACTGCCCTACTGACACTGCCCTGCCCTACTGACACTGCCCTACTGACACTGCCTGCCCTACTGACACCTCCTCTGACCCTACTGACACCTGTCCTGCCCTACTGACACCTCCTCTGCCCTACTGACACTCCTCTGCCCTACTGACACTGCCCACTGCCCTCTGCCCTGACACCCCACTGCCCTACTGCCCTACTGCCCTGACTGACCCCTGCCCTACTGACACCTGCCTCTGCCCTACTGACACCCCTGCCCTACTGACACCTCCTCTGCCCTACTGACACCTCCTACTGCCCTACTGACACCTGCCCTACTGACACTGCCCTCTGCCCTACTGACACCCCTACTGACACTGCCCTACTGACACCTCCTCTGCCCTACTGACACCACTGCCTACTGCCCTACTGACACTGCCCTACTGACCTACTGCCCTACTGACCCTACTGACTGCCCCCTACTGACACCTGCCCTGCTGCCACTGCACCACCTCTGCCCTACTGACACTGCCCTGCCCTACTGACACTGCCCCTACTGACACCCCTACTGCCCTACTGACACTGCCCTACTGCCCTACTGACACCTACTGCCTGCCCTACTGACACTGCCTCTGCCCTACTGACACTGCCCTGCCCTACTGACACCATCCTGCCCTACTGACACCATCCTCTGCCCTACTGACACCACCTCTGCCCTACTGACACCACCTCTGCCCTACTGACACCAGCCTCTGCCCTACTGACACCCCTCTGCCCTACTGACACCACTGCCCTACTGACACTGACCTGCCCTACTGACACCTGCCCTGCCCTACTGCCCTACTGACACTGACCCTCTGCCCTACTGACCCACTGCCCTGCCCTACTGACACTGCCCTGCCCTGACACTGCCTGACTGCCACCCTACTGACTGCCCTACTGACACTGCCCTGACACTGCCTCTGCCTACTGACACTGCCCCTGACACTGCCCTACTGACACTGCCCTACTGACACTGCCCTACTGACCCTGCCCTACTGACACTGCCCTACTGACACTGCCCTGCTGCCTACTGACACTGCCCTACTGACACACTGCCTGCCCTACTGACACCTTCCTCTGCCCTACTGACACCTGCCCTACTGACTGCCCTCTGCCCTACTGACACTGCCCTCTGCCCTACTGACACTGCCCTACTGCCCTACTGACCCTACTGACCCTCTGCCCTGACTGACACTGCTGCCCTACTGACACTGCCCTACTGACACTGCCCTACTGCCCTACTGACCCTCCTGACCCCTGACACTGCCTACTGACACTGCCCTACTGACACTGCCCTCTGCCCTACTGACACCTCTGCTGCCTACTGACACTCTGCCCTACTGACACCTCCTCTGCCCTACTGACACCTCCTCTGCCCTACTGACACCCTCTGCCTCTGCCCTACTGACACCTCCTCTGCCCTACTGACACCTGCCCTACTGACACCCACTGCCTACTGACACTGCCCTGACACCTCCCTCTGCCCTACTGACCCTGCTGCCCTACTGACACCTGCCCTACTGCCCTACTGACCTGCCTGCCCTACTGCACTCCTCTGCCTACTGACTACTGCCACTGCCCTACTGACACTGCTCACTGCCCTGACACTGCCCTACTGCACTGACCTACCCACTGCCCTGCCCTACTGACACCTTCCCTCTGCCCTGACACTGCCTCTGCCCTACTGACTGACACTGCCTACTGACTGACTGCCCTCTGCCCTACTGACACCTCCTCTGCCCTACTGACACCACCTCTGCCCTACTGACACTGCCCTCTGCCCTACTGACACCATGCCCTACTGACACTGCCCTCTGCCCTACTGACACTGCCCTACTGCCACTGCCACTGACACTGCCCTACTGACACTGCCTCTGCCCTACTGACCTCTGCCCTACTGACACCCCTCTGCCCTACTGACACCCCTGCCCTACTGACACCTCCTCTGCCCTACTGACACTGCCTCTGCCCTACTGACACCTGCCTCTGCCCTACTGACACTGCCTCTGCCCTACTGACACCCCTACTGACACCATGCCCTGCTACTGACCTGCCTCTGCTGCTACTGACACCCTCTGCCCTACTGACACTGCCCTACTGCCTACTGACACTGCCCTACTGACCCTGCCCTACTGACACCGCCTCTGCCCTACTGACACTGCCCCTGACTGCCCTACTGACACTGCCCTCTGCCTACACCTGCCTACTGACACTGCCCTACTGACACACTGCCTCTGCCCTACTGACACTGCCCTCTGCCCTACTGACACCTGCCTCTGCCCTACTGACACCTACTGACTGACTGCCCTACTGACACTGCTCCTCTGCACTCTGCCCTACTGACACCTTCCTCTGCACCATGCCCCTACTGACACTGCCCACTGCCTGCCTGCCCTACTGACACCTGCCCTGCCCTACTGACACCCCTGCTGACACTGCCCTACTGCCTACTGACACCTACTGCCCTCTGCTGCCCTACTGACACTGCCCTCTGCCCTACTGACACCGCCCTCTGCCCTACTGACACTGCCTCTGCCCTACTGACACTGCCCTGCCCTACTGCCCTACACCACCTCTGCCCTACTGACACCTGCCTCTGCCCTACTGACACCTGCCCTCTGCCCTACTGACACTGCCTACTGACACCTCCTCTGCCCTACTGACACTGCCTACTGACACTGCCTCTGCCCTACTGACACCTCCTCCTGCTGACACTGCCCTACTGACACCTGCCCTCTGCCCTACTGACACCTGACCTCTCTGACACTGCCTCTGCCCTACTGACACTGCCCTCTGCCCTACTGACACCCCTACTGACTGCCCTACTGACACTGCCCCTACTACACACCTGCCTCCTCTGCCCTACTGACACCACTGCCCTACTGACCCTACTGACCCCTACTGACCCTACCCTGACACTGCCCTCTGCCCTACTGACACCTGCCCACTGCCCTACTGACACTGCCCTACTGACCCTACTGACACTGCTGCCTACTGACACCGCCCTCTGCCCTACTGACACCTCCCCTGCCCTACTGACACACTGCCCTCTGCCCTACTGACACCACCTCTGCCCTACTGACACCTGCCCTCTGCCCTACTGACACTGCCCTACTGACACCTGCCTCTGCCCTACTGACACCTGCCCTGCCCTACCCTGCCACTGCCTGCCCTACTGACACCTCCTCTGCCCTACTGACACCCCTCTGCCCTACTGACACCTCCTGCCCTACTGACACCTGCCCTACTGCTGCCTACTGACTGACACTGCCCTACTGACACCCCTCTGCCCTACTGACACCACCTCTGCCCTACTGACACCTGCCTGCACTGCCCTACTGACACCACTCCTCTGCCCTACTGACACTGCCCTCTGCCTACTGACACCACTGCCCTACTGACACTACTGACACTGCCCTACTGACACCTACTGACCTGCTGCTACTGACACCTGCCCTACTGACACTGCCCTACTGACACTGCCCTGCCCTACTGACACCCCTGCCCTACTGACACTGCCCTACTGACACCACCTCTGCCCTACTGACACCACCTGCTGCCCTACTGACACCAGCCTCTGCCCTACTGACACCCTACTGACACTGCCCTACTGCCCTACTGACACCATGCCTCTGCCCTACTGACACCACCTCCTACTGACACCTGCCTCTGCCCTACTGACACCCCTCTGCCCTACTGACACCATCCTCTGCCCTACTGACACCATCCTCTGCCCTACTGACACTGCCCTCTGCCCTACTGACACTGCCCTGCCCTACTGACACTGCCCTACTGACACTGCCCTACTGACACCTGCCTGCCCTACTGACCTGCCCTACTGCCTACTGACCCTACCTGCCTACTGACACCACCTCTGCTGCCTACTGACACCACCTCTGCCCTACTGACACCGTCACTGCCCTACTGACACTGACACTGCCTCTGCTGCTACTGACACCTGCCTCTGCCCTACTGACACTGCCTGCCCTGACACTGCCCTCTGCCCTACTGACACTGCCTCTACTGCCACTGCCCTACTGACACTGCCCTCTGCCCTACTGACACTGCCCTGACTGCCCTACTGACACTGCCCTACTGCCCTACTGACACTGACACTGCCCCTGCCCTACTGACACCCCTACTGCCCTACTGACACCACCTGCTACTGACACTGCCTGCCCTACTGACACTGCCTCTGCTGCTACTGACACTGCCACTGCCCTGCCCTACTGACACTGCCTCTGACACTGCCCTGACACTGCCTGCCCTACTGACACTGACACTGCCCTACTGACACCTCCTGCCCTACTGACACCTGCCCTACTGCCTACTGACACTGCCTCTGCCCTACTGACACCACCTCTGCCCTACTGACACCTGCCTCTGCCCTACTGACACTGCCCTACTGCACTGCCTCTGCCCTACTGACTGCCCTACTGACCCGCCTGCCCTACTGACACTGCACCTGCCTGCCCTACTGACACCACTGCTGCCCTACTGACACTACTGACCTCTGCCCTACTGACACCTCCTCTGCCCTACTGACACTGCTGCCCTACTGACACCTGCCCTGCCCTACTGACCTGACACTGCCCTACTGACCCTGCCCTGCCCTGACCCTACTGACACCGCCCTCTGCCCTACTGACACTGCCTCTGCCCTACTGACACTGCCCTGCTCCTACTGACCCTACTGACACTCCTCCTACTGACTACTGACACTGCCCTACTGACACTGCCCTCTGCCCTACTGCCCTCTGCCCTACTGACCTACTGCTGACACTGCTCTGCCCTACTGACACCAGCCTCTGCCCTACTGACACTGCCTCCTACTGACTGCCCTACTGACACCCCTCTGCCCTACTGACACTGCCTCTGCCCTACTGACACCACCTCTGCCCTACTGACACCTGCCTCTGCCCTACTGACACTGCCCTGCCCTACTGACACCCTGCCCTACTGACACCTGCCTCTGCCCTACTGACACTGCCTCTGCCCTACTGACACCACTGACTCTGCCCTACTGACACTGCCCTACTGCCCTACTGCCCTACTGCCTACTGCCCTACTGACTGCCCTACTGACACCTGCCTGCCCTACTGACCCTGCTGACACTGCCCTGCCCTACTGACTGCCCTACTGACACCACTGCCCACTGCCTACTGACACTGCCTGACACTGCCTACTGCACCGTGCCTCCCTACTGACACTGCCCTCTGCCTACTGACACCCTGCCCTACTGCCACTGCCCACTGCCCTACTGACACTGCCCTGCCCTACTGACACCGCCTCTGCCCTACTGACACTGACTGCCCTACTGACACCTACTGCCCTACTGCCCTACTGCCCCCTACTGACACCTGCCTCTGCCCTACTGACACTGCCCTACTGACACTGCCCTACTGACACCTGCCCTCTGCCCTACTGACACCTTCCTCTGCCCTACTGCCCTACTGACACCCCACCTGCTGACACCTGCCTGCCCTACTGACACCTCTGCCCTACTGACACCGCCTCTGCCCTACTGACACTGCCCTACTGCACTCTGCCCTACTGACACCTCCTGCCCTACTGACACTGCCTCTGCCCTACTGACACTGCCTGCCCTGCTGACACCTCCTCTGCCCTACTGACACTGCCTCTGCCCTACTGACACCGCCTCTGCCCTACTGACACCACTGCCCTCTGCCCTACTGACACCTCCTGCCCTACTGCCCTACTGACACCTGCCCTACTGCCTGCTACTGACACTGCCTCTGCCCTACTGACACTGCCCTCTGCCTACTGACACTGCCCTACTGACCTACTGACCCTGCCTGCCCTACTGACACTGCCCACTGCCCTACTGACACTGCCCTACTGACACTGCCCTCTGCCCTGACACTGCCACTGACACTGCCCTACTGACACCTGCCCTGCCCTACTGACACTGCCCTCTGCCCTACTGACACTGCCTCTGCCCTACTGACACTGCCCTGCCTGACACTGCCCTACTGACACCTGACTCTGCCCTACTGACACTGCCCTCTGCCCTACTGACACTGACACTGCCCTACTGACACCTACCCTGCCCTACTGACACTGCCCTACTGCCCTACTGCCCTACTGACCCTCTGCCCTACTGACACCTTGCCTCTGCCCTACTGACACTGCCCTCTGCCCTACTGACACTGCCCTACTGACACTGCCCTCTGCCCTACTGACACTGCCCTCTGCCCTACTGACACTGCCCTCTGCCCTACTGACACCATGCCTCTGCCCTACTGACACCACCTGCCCTACTGCCACTACCCTGACTGCCCTACTGCCCTACTGCCACTGACACACTCTGCCCTACTGACACTGCCCTACTGACACTGCCCTACTGCCCTACTGACACTACTGACACTTCCCTGCCCCCTACTGACACTGACACCTGCCTCTGCCCTACTGACACTGCCCTCCCTACTGACACTGCCCTGACCTCTGCCCCCTACTGACACCCTGCCCTACTGCCCTACTGACACTGCCTGCCTGCTGACACTGCCACTGACCCTACTGACCTACTGCCACTGCCTGACTGCCTGCCTGACACTGCTGCCACTGCCCTACTGACACCTGCCCACTGCCCTACTGACACCTGCCCTGCCCTGACTGACACTGACACTGCCCTACTGACACTGCCCTGCCCTACTGACACTGCCCTACTGCTGCCTACTGACACCTACCCTACTGCCTACTGCACCACCCTGCCCTACTGACACTGCCCTCTGCCTACTGACACTGCCCTCTGCCCTACTGACACTGCTACTGCCACTGCCCTGCTGCCCTGACTGCCCACTGCCTCTACTGCCCTACTGACACCTCTGCCCTACTGACACCTACTGACACTGCCCTACTGACACTGCCCTACTGCCTACTGACCTACTGACCCCTACTGACACCTGCCCTACTGACACCTGCCACTGCCCACTGCCCTACTGACACCCCTACTGACCCTACTGACACCTACTGCTGACTCTGCCCTGACACCATCCTCTGCCCTACTGACACTGCTCCTCTGCCCTACTGACACCCTACTGCCCTCCTGCCCTACTGACACTGCCCTACTGACACTGCCCTCTGCCCTACTGACACTGCCTCTGCCTACTGACACCTGCCCTCTGCCTACTGACACCTTCCTCTGCCTACTGACACTGCCCTCTGCACCTACTGCCCTACACCTCTGCCCTCTGCCCTACTGACACTGCCCTGCACTGCCTACTGACACTGCCCTCTGCCCTACTGACACTGCCCTCTGCCCTACTGACACTGCCTCTGCCCTACTGACTGCCCTGACTGCCCTGACACTGCCCTGCCCTACTGACACTGCCCTGACTGCACTGCCTACTGACACCTGCCTCTGCCCTACTGACACTGCCCTACTGACACTCCTCTGCCCTACTGACACTGCCCTGACTGACTGACACCCCTCTGCCTACTGACACTGCCCTCTGCCCTACTGACACTGCCCTACTGACCTCTGCCCTACTGACACTGCCCCTCTGCCCTACTGACACCTGACACTGCCCTACTGACACCTCTGCCCTACTGACACTGCCCTACTGCCCTACTGACACTGCCCTGCCCTACTGACTGACTGACACTGCCCCTACTGACTGACTGCCCTACTGACACTGCCCACTGCCCTACTGACACCAGCCTGCCCTACTGACACCTACTGACACCCCTACTACTGACCCTACTGACACCTCTGCCACACTGCCTCTGCCCTACTGACACCTGCCCTGCCCTACTGACACCCTACTGCTGCCTCTGCCCTACTGACACTGCCCTACTGACACTGCCCTGCCCTACTGCCCTACTGACACTGCCCTACTGACACTACTGACACTGCCCTACTGACACTGCCCTGCCCTACTGACTGCCCTCTGCTCTACTGCCCTGCCCTGCCCTACTGACACTGCCTCTGCCCTACTGACACTGCCCCTGCCCTACTGACACTGCCTCTGCCCTACTGACACTGCCTGCCTGCCCTACTGACCCTACTGACTGCCTGCCCTACTGACACTGCCCTCTGCCCTACTGACACTGCCTCTGACCTGCCCTACTGCCCTGCCCTACTGACTGCCCACTGCCCTACTGACACTGCCTCTGCTGACCCTACCTACTGACACCTCCCCTACTGCCCTACTGACACCCCTGCCTACTGACTGACCCTCCTGACACTGCACTGCCCTACTGACACTGCCCTACTGCCCTACTGCCCCTGCCTACTGACCTGCCCCCTGCCCTACTGACACTGCCCTACTGACCTCTGCCCTGACACTGCCCTGCTGACTACTGACCTCTGCCCTACTGACTGCCCTACTGACACTGCCCTACTGACACTGCCCTGACTGCCCTACTGACACTGCCCTACTGACACTGCCCTACTGACACTGCCTACTGACACTGCCTACTGACACCTGCCCTGCTCTACTGACACCCCTCTGCCCTACTGACACCTCTGACCTACTGACACCACTGCCTCTGCCCTACTGACACCACCTCTGCCCTACTGACACCTATGCCCTGACACTGCCCTCTGCTGACACCTGACACTGCCCTCTGCCCTACTGCTGACACTGCCCTACTGACACTGCCCTGACACTCTACTGACACCTGCCCTGCCCTACTGCCTGCCCTGCCCTACTGACACTGCCCTACTGCCCTACTGACACCTGCCCTACTGACACTGCCCACTGCCCTACTGACACTGCCCTCTGCCTACTGACACTACTGCCCACTGCCCTACTGACACTGCCCCTACTGCCCTACTGACACACTGCCCTACTGACACTGCCCTACTGACACCACTGCCCTACTGACACTGCCCCCTACTGACACTGCCCTACTGACACTGCCCACTGCCCTACTGACACTGCCCACTGCCTACTGACACTGCCCTACTGCCCTACTGCCTGCCCTACTGACACCCCTCTGCCCTCTGCCCTACTGACACTGCCCTGCTGCCCCCTGACACCTGCCCTGCCCTACTGACACCGCCCTGCCCCCTACTGACACTGCCCTGCCCCTACTGACACTGCCCTACTGCCCTACTGACACTCCTCTGCCCTACTGACACCGCCCTCTGCCCTACTGACACTGACACCGCCCTCTGCCCTACTGACACTGCCCTCTGCCCTACTGACACCGCCCACTGCCCTACTGACACTGCCCTACTGACACTGCCCTACTGACACCTACTGCCCTGCCCCCTACTGACACTGCCCACTGCCCTACTGACACCGCCTCTGCCCTACTGACTGCCCTACTGCTGACCTGACACTGCCTCTGCCTGCCTGCCCTACTGACCCTACTGCCCTACTGACCCTGCTGACACCCCTACTGACACCCACTGCCCTCCTGACCCTACTGACACCGCCCACTGACACTGCCCTACTGACTGACACCCCTGCCCTACTGCCCTGCCCTGACCTACTGCCACTGCCCACTGCCCACTGCCACTGCCCTACTGCCACTGCCCTACTGACACTGCCCTACTGACTGCCCTACTGACACCTCCCTGACTGCCCTACTGACACTGACACTGCCCCCTACTGACACTGCCCTGACACTGCCCTACTGACACTGACCTTCCTCTGCTCTACTGACACCTTCCTCTGCCCTACTGACACAGTCCACTGCCCTACTGACACTGCCCTACTGACACTGCCCTACTGACACCACCCACTGCCCTACTGACACTGCCCACTGCCCTACTGACACTGCCCACTGCCCTACTGACACCGCCCACTGCCCTACTGACACTGCCCACTGCCCTACTGACACTGCCCACTGCCCTACTGACACTGACACTGCCCTACTGACACTGCCCACTGCCCTACTGACACTGCCCACTGCCCTACTGACACTGCCCTCTGCCCTACTGACACTGCCCACTGCCCTACTGACACTGCCCACTGCCCTACTGACACTGCCCACTGCCCTACTGACACTGCCCACTGCCCTACTGACACCGTCCACTGCCCTACTGACACCATCCTCTGCCCACTGCCCTACTGACACTGCCTACTGCCCTCCTGACACCGTCCACTGTCCTACTCAGTTATATATAAGATGTATAGAAAGGTCAAACAAGTTATGGATGGTTGACTTGTTTGACCTTTCTATACATCTTATATATAACTTATTATTATTATTATTTTGTATATATTAAATTCTGAACAGTGATTTTTGTAAACAGAATTCCATTCTGTTGTACGGTCACTGCACAGATACACTTTGAGCGCTACACTTTTCTTTATATATTATTCTGTTACACAATTAGTCTGATTGTAGTGTTGGCAGCTTTCTTCACGGGATGCGCAGAGACATTTCCCACTTTTCACTGGCCTACTCAGTGCCATCTTTAACGCAGGGCAAAAGGGGCACCTGTAGTTGTAGTTTATGCTCGGCGCGGGGGCAACATGATGTTAATAGCAAGTCCCGGTGGTGAGGGGGCGTGGCCAAGTCGCATGTCGTGTCGCACTGGTTACCAGGCAGCGGGAGGCTGGATGGACTGGCTACACTATGCAAAGCAGCAAGGTGAAAACTGTTAACACAGTCTTGAGAGGAGAGCTCAGCAGTGCAGGGATGAGGAGGTGGAACACACAGGGGGCCACCCTGGGCTCATTCCAAAATCTCAGGTCTGTAGTTTATGCGTCATGGGACACCCATCACCCCAAAAGAAACACATGTACTTCTTTTGGGTGACAGGCGTCCATGCGATTCTGTTTGAACGGCATTTGGGTTGCTATTGTGTGTGTGTGTGTGTGTGTGTGTGTGTGTGTGTGTGTGTGTGTGTATATATATATATATATATATATATATATAGCTATCTATACAATATATGTATGTTTGAGAGTTATAAGTAATTTTCTAACAAAATAAATACTGGTTTAAACTTGTAAACAAAAAGTGTCAGAGAAAGCCGGGCCTTCAAGTGGTTAAGGGCATCATGACGGTGCAATATGCAGTAACCCAAGCTGAGCTGTGATTGGACGGTAAGATGGAGTTATTGCACTTTTCCAGTCCTGATTGCACTTTCTGCTGTTATTATATAAGAATTTTTTTTTCCCTGTCTGACCTTTTTTCTGTTCTCTTCTAGGAGAAATGCGTGGCGACGTTGGCTCGTGTGGAGCGCACAGACTTCCTGTCACCCATGTGTATCGGAGAAGTGGGTCACATCAGTGCGGAAATCACCTACACATCAAAGCCCTCGGTGAACGTCCTGGCCGAAAACATCCTGACAGGTGAGTGCAGAGCATGCCGGCCACAGATGAGAGCCTGCTGACCGTCCGAGCAGCACCCACCCCATCCTGTAACTGAGGAGCAGGCTTGTGTTTTTTGGGGGGGGGGGCGGGGGGGGGGGCTGAGTACCAATTTTTTATTTTTATTTTTGGTGCCCACTTCCGCAATCCTCACCTAGGCAAGGATGAAGTCGCTTGCCCCGTCCCCTCCACTCCCACAGCCTCCTGAAACATGTGACATGTCCCAGGAGGCTGCGGGACTATTCATAGGGCGCCTTGCAAGCTCAGGCACTGGGGAGACCGCTGTGGTTCCTCTGGAAAGCCAAAGCTGGCTCCCATATCCAAGATGGTGGTGCCAGAGACCTGCACAGGTAAGAGCCGGCTGCAGAAAGCTGGCGCTGTATCCCTGGCTCTGGTAAATACCTGATTTTTAAAACTCAGCAGCTACAGTATTTGTACCCGCTGACTCAAAATCAACTCTGAAGTTCCTCTTGTTGTAATGCAGAGATTTTTTATTAATTTTTTTTAGTACAATAAAGGCTTTTGTTTGGTGATTTGGTGAGATTAAGCCTGGGTTCAGCTGAACTCGCACGATTTCAAACAAGCATTTCAGTCCGACTTCGGGAGCGATTTCAGAGACATCTGTGCAGGTTCTTGTATAGATTTCTATTGAAATCGCCCCTCCCCCCCTGAAGTCTCCAAAAGTTGTGCAGGAACTGCGACAGCACTGATAGCCGGCACTGATGCGGTAGCACTGATGCGGTAGCACTGATAGCCGGCACTGATGCGGTAGCACTGATAGCCGGCACTGATGCGGTAGCACTGATAGCCGGCACTGATGCGGTAGCACTGATAGCCGGCACTGATGCAGTAGCACTGATGCAGTAGCACTGATAATGTAGCCCTGATGGGCTGCATTGATGGATGGCACTCATGCGGTAGCACTGATAGCCAGCACTGATGCGGTAGCACTGATGCAGTAGCACTGATAATGTAGCCTTGATGGGCTGCATTGATGGATGGCACTCATGCGGTAGCACTGATAGGCGGCACTGATGCGGTAGCACTGATAGCCGGCACTGATGCGGTAGCACTGATAGCCGGCACTGATGCGGTAGCACTGATAGCCGGCACTGATGCGGTGGCACTGATAGCCGGAACTGATAGCCGGCACTGATGCGGTGGCACTGATAGCCGGCACTGATGCGGTAGCACTGATAATGTAGCCCTGATGGGCTGCATTGATGGATGGCACTCATGCGGTAGCACTGATAGGCGGCACTGATGCGGTAGCACTGATAATGTAGCACTGATGGGCTGCATTGATGGATGGCACTGATTGGTGCACTAATAGGGGACATTGATGAGCACAGATGGTCAGCACTGATAGGCAGCACTGATATGTAGCACTGATAGGCGGCACTGATGAGCACAGATAGGCAGGACTGATGAGGTGGCGCTGATGAGGTAGCACCGATATGTAGCACTAATAGGCTGCACTCATGGGCACTGATCAGGTAGCATTGATAGGCAGCACTGAAGCGCGGCACTGATGGGGCTGCACTGATGATCAGTGCCCTGATTACCTGTACAGGTCTCCCCTGTGATGAAATGCCGTAGATCGGCTCTCCTCTCCTCTCCTCTGCTCTCACTCTGTCAGTGTGAGAAGAGGAATGCTGATTGGACACAGCTGATCACATAGGTAAAGAGCCACGTCATCGAGATCAGTGATGTCCCGTGTCCCAGGGACAGAGCGCACCACCGATCGCCACACTGCCATGCCCCTGTAATATTACAATACGGCGAGCAGGAGGTGGCTAACTGACATCATATGAAGATAAAACCTGATTGCTTTTCTCTGCAGATGAATGAAGACTCTCCCAGAAGGGGTGAGGGCTGTGCTGTAGGAGAAGGGGGGTGAGGGGCTGTGCTGTAGGAGAAGGGGGGTGAGGGGCTGTGCTGTAGGAGAAGGGGGGTGAGGGGCTGTGCTGTAGGAGAAGGGGGGTGAGGGGCTGTGCTGTAGGAGAAGGGGGGTGAGGGGCTGTGCTGTAGGAGAAGGGGGGTGAGGGGCTGTGCTGTAGGAGAAGGGGGGTGGGGGCTGTGCTGTAGGAGAAGGGGGGTGAGGGGCTGTGCTGTAGGAGAAAGGGGGGTGAGGGGCTGTGCTGTAGGAGAAGGGGGGTGAGGGGCTGTGCTGTAGGAGAAGGGGGGTGAGGGGCTGTGCTGTAGGAGAAGGGGGTGAGGGGCTGTGCTGTAGGAGAAAGGGGGTGAGGGGGGGGGTGTGGGCTGTGCTGTAGGAGAAGGGGGGTGAGGGGCTGTGCTGTAGGAGAAGGGGGGTGAGGGGCTGTGCTGTAGGAGAAGGGGGGGAGAGGAGGGGGGTGAGGGGCTGTGCTGTAGGAGAAAGGGGGGTGAGGTGCTGTGCTGTAGGAGAAGGGGGGTGAGGGGCTGTGCTGTAGGAGAAGGGGGGTGAGGGGCTGTGCTGTAGGAGAAGGGGGGTGAGGGGCTGTGCTGTAGGAGAAGGGGTGGTGAGGGGGGGGGGCTGTGCTGTAGGAGAAGGGGGGTGAGGGGCTGTGCTGTAGGAGAAGGGGGGTGAGGGGCTGTGCTGTAGGAGAAGGGGGGTGAGGGGCTGTGCCAGGCAATGGTCTCCTCCTGGAGAAGTCACATTTTCTGGTACATTTGAAATACTTTTGGTTTTCAGTACTTTCACTTTAAGTAGATGACGGATTCTCGTAACACATTATAATCCCTTCATTTCCGTGTTGGGGAAGCTTCTTGCTGAGAACTAAAATACAATGGACTGACCTTTTGTGGCTTCATAATGATGGCGGTTCAACCCTCCAGAGCCGATCCTCAGAAGCCGCAGAGCGCCAACAAGCGATTTCCCCTTTAAACCCTCATGGCTGCCATTATCTGCTGCGCCACGCACATTCATGGTCTGTACTGCGCGCCTCTGAATCTCCAACGTTGTCTGCAGGCGGCCCCAGCGGGGAGCAGAGCCAATAAAACACTGATATTTGCCCGGACGCCGTGGCGCAAAAAAATATGGAATCTGCAGAAGCGTCTCCATAGTAAATGACACGCTGAGCGCTAAAGTGGCTCTTCAGTCCCGCCGAACCGTATATTATAGAGGGAGAGACACAGAACTTCCTGTTCACCTCTTTTGCTTGTAAACACAGAAGTCCGGCTTCTCTGTTTACAAGTGACAGTTTGTCTCCCAATGGCTCCCACTGAGTGCAAGATGGGGGCAAGGGAGATGCAGGGGCCCAGGGTACAGTGCAGAGGCCGACACCCCCATTGGATGATCCTGCCCCTTTAAGACCCTCCCACTGTTATTGGAATTTTACTACACACACATCCTCCAAACCACATCAAATATATATATATATATATATATATATATATATATATATATATATATATATATATATATAAATATATATATATATATATATATACACACAGGGCTCGACAAACCCTGACTCTGCGACTAGAATTGGGGTCCTGGCGCCTGGGGGGGCACAGCTGCGGTATCCTGTCTCCCTGTGGACCCCGACCCCGCCGTGCGATCGCATCGGGCCGTGCCGGCCAGTAATTTAGGCCGCGGCTTTGCGGCCTTCTGAAGTCCTTCTGTAATATGGCGCCATCTTGTGGCGGACCTTAGTATTGCAACACATCTAACAATGCTAATGCAATGTTAACCACTGGGCATTTAAACCCCCTTCCTAACCAGACCAATTTTCAGCTTTCGGTGCTCTCACACTTTGAATGACAATTACTCAGTCATGCAACACTGTACCCAAATGAATTTGTTGTCCTTTTTTTCACGCAAATAGAGCTTTCTTTTGGTGGTATTTAATCACCGCTGGGTTTTTTATTTTTTGCGCTATAAATCAAAAATTACAGAAAATCTGGTAAAAAAATATTTTGTTTCTATTAAAATGTATTGCAGAGTGTTGGCAGAGTGTTTTTTTTATTTTTTTTATAATAGCCTTGATTTTTATTTCTTTTTTAAAATTAAAAAACTGTTACATTATTTTTTTTTCTTAATTAAAATTATTTGTAATCTCCCTGCTTGATCCCTTTCACACGGGCTGTCTGATCAGGTTCGCCTGTCAGTTTTTCAGGTGGACCTGATTGGACCCTTAGCGGGGATATGGCGGTAAATAAGCGGGGATATGGTGGAAATAAAAGCAGTCACATTCTTTAGTTAACCACTTCGCGCCCGCGCTATAGATGAAAGACGTCAACAGCGTGGACGCCAATTGCCGGGAGGGCATCCCTGGACGTCCTCCTGTTTACTTCCTCTCTGCGCACCGCCGCAAGCGCCCATCGGGGAAGTTCTGTGTTGGCCGTGTCCCTTGGACACAGCCAATCACAGATCGTGCTAAATGGTTAATCACAGCGGCCATTTAGCACTCGACCGGCTTGTCCAACGAGAGGTGATCTCATATGTAAACAGATCATCTCTCATCGCCGGCTCTCCCTCCTCACACAGACAGCGCGTGAGGAGGGAGAGCTTCCGTGCTGCAGCTACAGCTTCAGTGAAACGTGAGTGAACACTAACACAGTGAAACGCACACAACACACATGCCCACCTGTCCCCAGTGCCACCTGTCAGTAGATAGATAGATAGATATCACTCTACTAGTAGTATATATTATATATCTGATGCACCACCATTCATGTGGACTTCACTGCAGTGAAAAAAATGCGAAATTTTAAAAAATAATGATGGTGAATCTAAACATTAAAGTGACCATGCCATGTAATTAATTCTGGTTTATGGTAGGTCTTATTATAGTGATTGATTTCATTCACATCACAACTTCATTGCTTCCTTTGAGGATTTATGGTTTTGCTCATCATCATCACTGCCCCACACATGCCATGCATGGCATCATGGCTGCGCATGGCATTCATTGCATGTGTGAGGCAGTGATGATGAGCAAAACCATAACTAAAATCATACAAAAAAGGTATCCAATGAAGTTGTGTGATGTGAATCAATCACTAAGACAATAAGACAATGACATATAGTCATAAAACCATAATTAATGGATTACGTTGTCACTTCATTTGTGTCAATAATATATTGGCTCAGGCTGGCGGCAGCGCAGGCCACACAGTCACTCGCACATATATTTTATTCAGTAAGTGCAATTATAATAATAATAGTATATTTAATTCTATAACCCTTTCATGACGAAGCCTATTTCTGACATTTGGTGTTTACAAGTTTAAATCCATATTTTTTTTTCTAGAAAATTACTTGGAACCCCCAAATCTATATATACATAGCGGCCATAACCCCTAGGGGCGACCTTGGATTTTCTGGGCTTGCCAATTACATCCTCGTAGCTCGTCGTTCGTTGTCTGGGGGGGTTCCCAGGGTTAGTACCCAGTAACTTCAGAAGCTGACACACAAAAGTCCTTTTGAGGATTTTTATTTTGCAGGGGTAACATCCAACAATAACACAGTCTCTCAATTGGGAATAGAGGGCACGGGTGATAAAACTCAGGCACTTAGAACTGCTGACATCAATTGAATGTCTCTTAGTTAGCCCAGAGAGTAGCCACTCGCAATTGGGCGCTTCACTGCTGGATAAACCTCTAACCATAGATTTAGCAGCCAACATGTGATCCGGGAAGTTAGCAAAGTCTCTGCCACAGACTAGATTGTAACTAAAGATAAGTAGGAACCTTTCCCACGGTACCTGGATCTCTCAGCCTTCTTGGCAATACTGTATGAAGTGTGGATTCTTTAGTGTCCATACAACTCAGCTCCCAGTCTCTTACCGAGCAGCCAGCTTCTTGGCCCTCCTCTGAAGAGTCCTCCCCTGGTCTCTTGTAGGGGTGCGCATCTTCACTTGCCTCACGATTGGATTCAATTACGATTATCCGGTCCACGATTCGATTCGATTCCGCGATGCATCACGATTACTGCACATGGTTTTCATCCAAAAAATTCAAGCAGTCAGAAGAACTCCATTTTCAAAATTGTATCTGTTCTTAAAAAAAAGACAACACTACCTGCATGTAGCAAAGTGTAAACACAGCAGACAACTTAACCGCTTCCCGACCGGCCACTGCAGATATACGTCAGCAGAATGGCACGGGCAGGCAGAATCACGTACCTGTACGTGATCGTGCATGTGCCTGCCCGTGGGTCGCGCGCGCGCAGCTAGCGGCGCGCTCGCGACCCGGTCGGGAGCTCCGTGACCCCGGCCGCGGGACCAGCGGACCCGATCGCCGCTGGTATCCCGCGATCGGGTTACGGAGCGGAAGAACGGGGAGAGGTCTATGTAAACAAACCTCTCCCCGCGCTTCCTACACTGACTGTCAGTGATCGGCGGTTCCCTGTCATCGGGAACGCCGATCAATGACGTCAGACGTACAGCCACGCCCCCCTACAGTAAACACAACACAACACGTCACACTGACTCCTCCCCGCCCCCTTGTGGTTAACCCCCTAACTACAACTGTCATTTACATAGGAATCAGTGCTATTTAAATAGCACTGATTTCTGTATAAATGACAAATGTCCCAAAAATGTGTCAAAAATGTCCGATGTGTCCGCCAAAATGTCGCAGTCACAATAAAAATCGCTGATCGCCGCCATTACTAATAAAAAAAAAAAATATTAATAAAAATGCTATAAAACTATCCCCTATTTGTAAACGCTATAACTTTTGCGCAAACTAATCAATAATCGCTAATTGCGATTTTTTTTTTTTTTTTACAAAAATATGTAGAAGAATACGTATCGGCCTAAACTGAGGAAAAAAAAAGTTTTTTTATATATTTTTTTGGGGATATTTATTATAGCAAAAAGTAAAAAATATTGCATTTTTTTCAAAATTGTCGCTTTATTTTTGTTTATAGCGCAAAAAATAAAAACCGCAGGGGCGATCAAATACCACCAAAAGAAAGCTCTATTTGTGGGGAAAAAAGGACGCCAATTTTGTTTTGGAGCCACGTCGCATGACCGCGCAATTGTTAGTTAAAGCGACGCAGTGCCGAATTGCAAAAAGGGGCCTGGTCCTTTAGCTGCAAATTGGTCCGGGGCTGAAGTGGTTAAAGATGAGCTCCAGACTGCCCCCAAATGACTACAGAAGATGGTAAGAGACTGCAGACGTGATACAGAAGATGGTCAGAGACTGCAGGCGTGATACAGGGGATGGTCAGAGACTGCAGGCGTGATACAGGGGATGGTCAGAGACTGCAGGCGTGATACAGGGGATGGTCAGAGACTGCAGGCGTGATACAGGGGATGGTCAGAGACTGCAGGCGTGATACAGGGGATGGTCAGAGACTGCAGGCGTGATACAGGGGATGGTCAGAGACTGCAGGCGTGATACAGGGTATGGTCAGAGACTGCAGGCGTGATACAGGGGATGGTCAGAGACTGCAGGCGTGATACAGGGGATGGTCAGAGACTGCAGGCGTGATACAGGGGATGGTCAGAGACTGCAGGCGTGATACAGGGGATGGTCAGAGACTGCAGGCGTGATACAGGGGATGGTCAGAGACTGCAGGCGTGATACAGGGGATGGTCAGAGACTGCAAACCTGCTGGACGGGGTAAGGGAGGTGCCAGACTGTCCTATCCAAGCTGACCAATACCCCGCTCCCCTCACCACATAATACTGTTTAATTACCATAGCGCTCCCCTGCCTATTGTCACCACGGACCAATTCCCATCTCTATCGACCAGCATCCACACAGTCCTCTGCTCTCCCCCCATCTCTACACAGTAAGCATGCAGATAGGGCAATAAAAAACTAAAAATGGTGTGCAGTGCTTTGTGGTGATGTACAAAAGAGTCTCATTAAGTAGTGAATAAATATAGTGACAATATAATAATATGAAATATATAAATCTGTGATCTGATTGAAAGAAATCTTTTGTGTGTTCAAAGTAATTCCAGTGCTGAGTGTGCTCTGCTGTGTTCAAATTATTCCTGATTTCTGGTGAATGATTTGAACACAGCAGAGCACACTCAGCACTGTGTATGGTTGATTGGCGATGCATCGATGCTATGATTAATTTCAACAGCCCTAGTCTCTTGTACGAGTTTCCTTGTCCCTCCAATTCCGAGAGCACACCGGGACACCTCCGAATCCTCCTTTAGTTACTGGGCCTCGGACTAGCCAGTTCTAAGGCTCGGGAACGGACGGATCCCCACCCCAGACCATGAGGGCCTCTGGGGCTGGTCAGGGTGACCAGGCTTACGGGGACGGCAGACACTCCTGGGTCCGGGACCCCTCACAGGGTTGGTCCAGACCGGAACCAGGAATCAAAGCAGCAGCTGAACCCTGAACACGTGACTTCAGCATCTTAAATACCCCTTCCCAGACTACACAGCGGGGCCAGACGCACCTACTGATTGGCTCCGAGAAAGATTGGTACTCAACACGTCCAACTAGGCTTGGTTCTCAGCTTGTCACAGGTGCCTCACTGCACCCATGACCAGGCGGAACTCCAGTACAGCCCAGCCAGACTGATGCCAAAGTAAATCCTGTACAATTAACCCCCAGAACGCTGTTACAGTTCTGGAAAACAAAATTTACATATATAGCGCACACTTTAGAAAAGTGTCAGCGCTATATATATATATATATATATATATATATATATATATATATATATATATTTTTTTTAGCAGAGAATCTAGAGAATAAAATGGTGATTGTTGCAATATTTTATATTTTATGTCACGCGGTATTTGTGCAGCGGTGTTTTAAACGCAACGTTTTGGGAAAAGGGACACTTTCATGAATTTCAAAAAAACGAAACATTAAAGTTAGCCCAATGTTTTTGTATAATGTGAAAGATGATGTTACGCCGAGTAATTAGTCACGCTTTATAATTGCACGCACTCGTGGAATGGCGGCAAACTACGGTACCTAAAAAAAAAACTCCATAGGCGACGCTTTTAATTTTTATTTACGGTTACCAGGTTAGAGTTACATAGGAGGTCTAGTGCTAGAATTATTGCTCTCGCTCTGACTATCGCGGCGATATTTCACATGTGTGATTTGAACACCGTTTAGATATGCGGGCGTGACTTTCGTATGCGTTTTCTTTGCTGGATGGGGGCGCTTTAAAACATTTATTTTTTCTTATTTTTTTTATTTTTTTTTTTTTTATATTATTAAATTGTGTTTAAAAAAAAAGAGGAAAATGTAATCACTTTTATTGCTGTCATGTAAACATCCCTTGTGACAGTAATAGGGGGTGACAGGTACTCTTTATGGAGGGATCGGGGGTCTGAAAGACCCCAAATCCCTCCTTTGCACTTCAAAGTATTCAGATTGCCATTTTTGGTGATTCTGATTACTGTATATTTTTTTTTAAAACCGGTGCCATTGGCGAGTGTTTACAATCAGGAGACTGGCACGAAGCAGTTTCCGGCTTCATGCCAGTCTGTCCCTAGCCGCTGGAAGTGGCGGATCGTGGATCGGGTCTCCCGGTGAAGCGGGGGGAGGGGGGGGGACTTCCCACTCCTCCGGGATAACAGCCAAGCGGCTTTTAGCCACATTGGTTGTTATCCCTGGAAAGCCGATCGCCCGCTCTAAAAAATGGTACCGGGATGATGCCTGCAGCTGCGGACATCATCCCGATATAACCCCCGAAATCCGAGGTCGCACATCTGCGTACGCTCGCCGGGAAGGGGTTAAAAATGATTTTACATTACAATACTTTTTTTATTACTATTATTTCATTAATGGTTTATGTCTTGGTGATCTTTTCACAAATACTGTGTAATTTTTTTTTTTTTAAATAGCAGATAAAAATAAATATATTTCTTCAATTTCTGACTGCTTGAATACATTTTTGGATGAAAAGTTGAAAACCATGGGCACTTGGGTATTAATCGCGATGCATCGCGGAATCGAATCGCGGACAGGATAATCGAATTGAATGGTGAGACCAGTGAAGATGCGCACCCCTAATATTAATACATAGACACCTATTACACATCCCTACACACACCAGAAGTGGAAGAAGTAGCCATAGAGCCCCTTCCAGCCTTGCAAATGTGGCCTGAGAATCCAAGTGGTAATGACCCCCCCGGTCATAAAAGGATTAAATAAAAGAGGAAGCATTTCAAATGTAAATATACCAAATTTTTATTGTGTGTTTATGAAAGTATAATTATGGACTTGTACACACATTTTTTCCTTTTCCAACTATGTATACTCTGATGAAACCAAGAGTCCTTTGGTAAAATCAATTGGCCAGAAGTGAAGCTCTAGTGATCGCCCATTCGCTGACACACTTGTGACCAAGAGATTCTAAGCCTGCCCACCACGGCAAGGTAGACTCTTCTAGGGCAGGACCTACACTAACTACACTAAGCTACCCTACTGGATGCTAGTCATCCTTTTTCTAATGTTGGGTGTATGTTTGTAGTACGGCCTCATCCTATAATCTGTGTGTGCGATCTACTCTCTCCTAATTTGGTTGTGTGTGTGTGTACATCTATCTAAAGTATGGAGCGGTCAGTTTATTTACATGTGGACGTTGTCTATTAGTATGTATGGATCTCTGTGGCCGGCCGGTGATCGGTGAGTATGAGCTGTTTTTTTTGCAGCTTTTTCCACACTGATCACCAACCTAGTGTCCCCAAACAATGTAAAACACACAAGTCCCCAAAATATTATCTCACTGCCAGTTCTTTTTTTTGGTTTGGGTGTGTGTGTGTGTGTACATCTATCTAAAATATGGATCACATGTACACAAACCGGCGGTACAGTGAATGAATGAATGAATGAATGATTTGTATAGCGCTGCAACTGCGAACTGAATCGCCTCGAGGCGCTTGACTGCTCATGTTGGGATGCCATGTATTAGAAGAGGTGGGTCTTGAGTTTTTTCCTGAAGGCCTGATGGTTTTCTTCCATGCGGATGTTGTTTGGTAGAGCATTCCATAGCCGGGGTCCCTGTACTGCGAATCTTCATTCTCCCTTCGATTTGTAGCGAGCTTTGGGGATGAGAAGGCGATTTTGGTTTGTTGATCGAAGGCTGCGATTTGGTATGTATTTTTCTATTTTCTCACAAAGGTATTGGGGCGCATTTCCTTGTGTACATTTGTGGGTGAGGCAGAGGGTCTTGAATGTGATCCTCTCTTTTACCTTGAGCCAATGGAGCATCCTTAGGGATGGGGATATGGATTCCCAGGGTTTCTTTCCGGTGACTAATCTTGCTGCTGCGTTTTGGACGACTTGTAGGCGTGCAATCTGGTAATCCGGTAATCCTATGTACAGGGAGTTTGCATAGTCGAGACGCGAATTGATGATCGTTCCTACTACTACCGATTTTTCCTTTTCCGGGATGAAGGGGATGAGTCTGCGTAGCATGCGAAGGAGATGGTGGGATCCGCTGATTACGGATCCTATTTGTGCCTCCATTGTCATCTCTGAATCAAAGATGACTCCGAGGCTTTTGGCTTTGTTGCTTGGAAGGATGGTCCGTCCCAAGATGGTTGGTGGTGTCCAAGGGGTCTTCGTCTTTTTCCTTTGGTTTGCGTCGAGGAGCAGTAATTCTGTTTTTGATCCATGTAGTTTGAGGGAGCTAGTGGTCGTCCAGTCATCTATCAATGTGAGACATTTTCCTAGTTCCTGGTATTGGTCTTTTTGTCTGGTGATCCGGAAGTAGAGTTGAGTGTCGTCCGCGTATGAGTGGAAGCACAGATCCAATTTGCTAATAATTTTGAAGAGTGGTCGGATGTAAATGTTGAAGAGTACTGGTGACAATGGTGATCCTTGAGGGACTCCATAAGTGATTGCCCGGGTTTCCGAAGTGAAGGCTCCTAGTTTCACTGTTTGTGACCGGTTTCCTAGGAAGGAAGCGAACCATGGCAGATCTCCATCTATAACTCCTGCCACTTCCTTGAGGCGGCTGAGAAGCATGTTGTGGTTCACTGTGTCGAACGCCGCACTGAGATCCAGCAATACCAGAAGACACGATTCTCCCTCATCCGCTGCTTCTAGGGCGTCATCCCATATTTTCAGAAGTGCCGTTTCTGTGCCATGGCCTGGGCGGAAGCCCGATTGTAGTGGGTCTAGGAGCTTGTGTGTGTCTAGATGAAGTTGAAGCTGTTGTACTACTACTTTCTCCATGATCTTGGAAATGGTGTTCAGTAGGGTTGTCCCGATACCACTTTTTTAAGACCGAGTACAAGTACCGATACTTTTTTTCAAGTACTCGCCGATACCGATTACCGATACTTTCTTTTAATGTCATGTGACAGTTTTCAGAGCACAATACAGATTAGGTGGCACTGATATGCAGCACTGATAGGATTAGGTGGCACTGATGGGCACTGATATGCATATGGAGCACTGACTGATGGCTGGAACTGACAAATTGTTGGCAATGATAGATTGCACTGAAAGGTGGCTGGCACAGATAGATGGCACTGAAAGGTGGCTGGCACAGATAGATGGCACTGAAAGGTGGCTGGCACAGATAGATGGCACTGAAAGGTGGCTGGCACAGATAGATGGCACTGAAAGGTGGCTGGCACTGAAAGATGGCACTGAAAGGTGGCTGGCACAGATAGATGGCACTGAAAGGTGGTTGGCACAGATGGCACTGAAAGGTGGCTGGCACAGATGGCACTGAAAGGTGGCTGGCACAGATAGATGGCACTGAAAGGTGGTTGGCACAGATGGCACTGAAAGGTGGCTGGCACAGGTGGCACTGAAAGGTGGCTGGCACAGATGGCACTGACAGGTGGCTGGCACAGATGGCACTGAAAGGTGGCTGGCACAGATGGCACAGACAGGTGGCTGGCACTCACAGGTGGCTGGCACTCACAGGGGCACTTATGGGCATTGATAGGTAGCTGGCACTGATGGCACTGACAGGTGGCACTTGCAGGCATGGGACAATAGGTGGCATTTATGGGCACCCATGGGCAGGCACTGAAATGCCATGACAGGAAAGGCTGCCTGCGATGCCCATCTTGGTACTCCACTCGGCCGCATAAAAGCAGCAGTGGCCATCTTGTTACACCCAGCCCATATAGTTCAGGCTGGGTGTAACAAGATGGCCGCTGCTGGCTTACTGCGGCCGAGTGAAGGGTGTACCAAGATGGGCGTCGGGATGTCCAAACGCTGACGTCAACACGAGCGTCACTTCCGTTGTTCCGCCCGCTTACTTCCGGTTGTGCCGGGTCGCCGAATCTGACAAACGCCTCCTCCAAGGTATCGGATCAGGCATCGGGAGCATTTGTGCGAGTACAAGTACTCGCGCAAATGCTCGGTATCGGTCCCGATACCGATACTAGTATCGGTATCGGGACATCCCTAGTGTTCAGGCTTGCTACCGGTCTGCGATTGTTCGGATCCTTGGGGTCGAGGTTGGGTTTTTTTAGTAATGGTTTGATGATGCCTTGCTTGAGGGAATTTGGAACCAATCCTTCTTTGAACGACTGATTTACTAGGTGTGTGATAGCGGGGGCCAGAATGTCAGAGCATTCTTTCAAGAGTTTTGTGGGGATGATGTCGTTTGGCGAGGTGCTGTCTCGGAGGCTCTTGATGACATTTTTGGTTTCCTCCGTTGTGATCGGGGTAAGTGAAAAATGTGGTGCTTGTGCGCTGTGGATGTAAAATTCCTTACCTGGGTTGAGTTGAGTAGAGTTGGTTGTTGTTTTTTTTTTGTTGAATTCTTTTCTGAATGTTGTCTATTTTGTTGATGAAAAAATCGGATAATTTGTTGCAGTATTCTTGAGTTTCGTTTCCTAGGGGCTCAAGGCAGGTGGGGTTCATAGTCTGGGCGACTAGTTTGAAAAGTTCCCGTGGTCGGTTTAAGGCTTTTGAGAGTGACAGTGAGGGGAGAAGCGCGCAGGGGGGGGAGATGGGACCAGCGCTGTGGGCTGGATGTGTAGTGCCCACAGCGCTGGTCAGTGACAGCTACTCTACCACCACTGTGCAAAGCTCTGCCTCCACTGTGCAATGCTCTGCCTCCACTGTGCAATGCTCTGCCTCCACTGTGCAATGCTCTACCACCACTGTGCAAAGCTCTGCCTCCACTGTGCAATGCTCTGCCTCCACTGTGCAATGCTCTGCCCCCACTGCAATGCTCTGCCACCACTGTGCAATTCTCTGCCTCCACTGTGCAATGCTCTGCCTCCACTGTGCAATGCTCTGAAACCACTGTGCAATGCACTTCAACCACTGTGCAATGCACTTCAACCACTGTGCAATGCACTGCATCCACTGTGCAATGCACTGCAACCACTGTGCAATGCTCTGCAACCACTGTAATACTCCTCCAATAATCGCCAATACTCCGCCAGTACTCGGCAATACTCCGCCAGTACTCGGCAATACTCCGCCAGTACTCGGCAATACTCCGCCAATACTCGCCAATACTCTGCAATAGAAACAAAGAATTTTTATTTATTTTTTTTACCAAATTTTCTGTATATTTTGATTTATAGCGCATACATTTAAAAACCCAGCGGTGATTAAATACCACCAAAAGAAAGCTCTATTTGTGTGAAAAAAAGGACACAAAATTCATTTGGGTTCAGTGTTGCATGACTGAGTAATTGTCATTCAAAGTGTGAGAGCACCGAAAGCTGAAAATTGGTCTGGTTAGGAAGGGGGTTTAAGTGCCCAGTGGTCAAGTGGTTAATCTCATGATGACCAGTGAGGGGTTTGTGCTGCTAAACCCCGGGCAATAAGTACAGAAAACACACCGCCTCGGTCTGATCAACTGCCCACCTATAGTTAAAGTGGTAAATATTGGGGGGGGGGGGGGGGGGGGGGGGGGCTCAGATACAGTGGGTGATAGCATGAAGTGTAATGGAGAAAACCTATGAAGAATGTGCAATAACTTACCCATAGTAAAGTGCTAATATAAGGACGATGAATAGTCCAAGAAGAACGACTCCGCATATTCCTAACACGTATGGAAGGAAGCCACTTTTCTCCAGTTGATAGAAGAACTTGGCAATGAATGCCACTTTAGGATCGTTGACTGGTACTCCCGTATCCACAGTGCTGGTCTCCGTTGTAGTTGGCACTGTTGTCATAGGGACCTCCTCGGTGTAGATGAGAGGAGGGGTCTCTCTCTCTAGCTCCACGTTTCTCTGGTCCTCCTCTGTCTCTGTGTAGATGAGAGGAGGGGTCTCTCTCTCTAGCTCCACGTTTCTCTGGTCCTCTGCTGTCTCGGTGTAGATGAGAGGAGGTGTCTCTCTCTCTAGCTCCACGTTTCTCTGGTCCTCCTCTGTCTCTGTGTAGATGAGAGGAGGGGTCTCTCTCTCTAGCTCCACGTTTCTCTGGTCCTCCTCTGTCTCTGTGTAGATGAGAGGAGGGGTCTCTCTCTCTAGCTCCACGTTTCTCTGGTCCTCCTCTGTCTCTGTGTAGATGAGAGGAGGTGTCTCTCTCTCTAGCTCCACGTTTCTCTGGTCCTCTGCTGTCTCGGTGGAAGCAACTGACGGGCTCTCCCATTCAGTTTCCAGGTTTCTTTGGTGCTTCCTGATGGTCCTGGGATCGGCGGTCTTGGTGGACGTGGGATCTGATGAAATAAAAACAAAGGAAGGTCACTTAAATGTCCAAATAATGAGCTATAATGTTCAACAAACCAGTTTCCATTCATGACTATAAATCTATTCCAAATGTCCCTGATCCAATTGGCTATGAATTTTGGACAAATCAGGTCTTTTACATTTTTTTTTTTTATAGAGCGGGGGAAGGTTAGAGCCGTACATTTCCTCCTACTTCCTGTACTGGGGACCAGGATCACAGGAACAGGATCCTCCCCAATAGGGGCACCCCAATAAAAACCTAACAAAGGATCAAACTCCTCCCCAACCTATTAAAAAACATTGCTGTCTGTGTCCCCATTGGATAGATTTCCCCTCACTTCCTCTGCATTGGACATGCCAAGGAACTGTCGAACTACGATATTTCGTGAACCATTTGGCGAAACATTCCACAAAGTAATAGCACACCAATCGGGAACGATTCACACGTTTCGGTATATTACTGTCTATGTAGTGTAACAAGCTGTGGGAGGAGTTAGGGTGGTAAATTTGGCTATAATAATAACTATAAAAGTGTTCTTGCCTCCACTTTTTTTAATTCAACAATGTTCTATTTTATTTTTTATTTTTCAAAAATGATATTTTTTTATTTTATTTTTGGAATATAAGATGTGTTTTGTCTTGTATGGGGAGAGAACTGGCAGGGAAAGGGTTAACAGATTACCCCAGCCTGGTCCTCAGAAGACCCCCCTCCCCCCCCACAGCAGGAGAAGACCCCTCCCCCCACAGCAGCAGAAGACCTCCCCCCACAGCAGGAGAAGACCCCCCCACACAGCAGAAGAAGACCCCCATAGAATAAACAATAAACCAAATCTTATAACACTTACCGGTCACGTGAACTATGACCTTCAGGAATGGCCAATCCGGGATGTCGTCCACGATGAGACGGACCTCGTAGGTTCCGCTGTTTGTCTTCTGGACCGAATTGAACACAATGGAGCAATCGGAGGAAGGCAGATGTGGGTACTTCTTACTTGGCTGCTTCAGCAGGACAGTAAGATCGCGGTTCATGATCGGGGTGTAGGGACCGCCTCCTTCCGGAGTGATTCCCCACTCGATCCTAACATTGTCTGAGGGATGGATGGCGGGGACCTCGCATGGGATCTCCAGCTTAGTGCCCGCTGTACCCTTCAAGCGTCTATAGACTGGCCGAGCCTTCGTGTTCTCTACACCATATGCCAGGCATAGAAAACAGAAAACGGCAAACGCTTTCCAAACACTCATTTTTTTTTAAAATGTGTCACAAATAATAAAAAAATGTGACAGATATGAATATAATTTACTGGATTCTTATCTAATATATATATATATATATATATATATAGAGAAATATCTACTCGGTAAATCGAATGAGAATTCCTAGGAGAGATCACACAAATAGATGTTATCTCTACAGGCCTCTAGCTCAAACTGAGGCACAGCCTGCTGTGAGGCTGTTTACATAAGCTGAGAAAACTGTCCTCTATGATGTCATCAGTGGCAGTTGGGCTAAAAATAGATTTGTCAGTTGGCCAAAACTATGGCAACGGTCACTTTGTTTATTAACCCCTTAGTGACTGGAGGACATGTGTTAATAAAACTGTACATATCATTGCAACTACTTTGTGTATCCAGGAGGATTATCCTGTGTTTTTTTCCAGGACAAATTGGTGGTAAATGGTAACAGATTTCTCCCTATTTTTTTTTTATTCTCAATAGTGGAAATATAATTTTATTTTACTTCCTGGAGATTTTATATATAGATAGATAGATAGATAGATAATTCTCTCCAGGAGGTAAAAAAAAAAAATACAAGTACACACAAAAAAAAAAAAATATTTTTAACTTTTTGCTATAATAAATATCCCCAAAAATGTTTTAAAAAAAAAAAAAAACACATTTCTTCATCAGTTTAGGATGATATATATATTCTTCTACATATTTTTGGTAAAAAAATAAATAAAAATTGCTCTAAGTGTATATTGATTGGTTTGCGTCTACAAGCTATGGGAAAGATTTATGGCATTTGTATGGCTTTTTTTTTTCTAGTAATGGCGGCGATCTGCGATTTTTCTCAGGATTGCAATAGACAGATCGGACACTTTTGACACATTTTTGGGACCATTAAAATTATACAGCGATCAGTGCTATAAATATGCATTGATTATTGTGTAAATGTCACTATCAGAGAAGCGGTTAACACTAAGGGGCGATCAAGGGGTTAAATGTGTTTCTAACTGTATGGGGGATGGAAGTGACTGGAGGAAATGACAGATCGACAGATCATTCCCAGCTTGTAGGAACTCACAATCTGCCTCTCCTCTCCTCACAGGACTGGGATGTGTGTTTACACTCCACACACACGTCCCTGTTCTGCCCCACGTGCCCGGCGATTATCGCGACCGCCGGCCACGCGCATCGACACCCCCGCAGTGCAGCAGGTGCGCGTTTACCTGATATCCCGCTTAAAGGGACCGATGTACAGCTACGATGGTTCGCGGGATCACGCCGACCGGCTGCAGTATAATATATATGTATATAATAGATATATAAATATTTTATAATGGTTAAAGTGTATTTTTTTACATTTGAAAAATGGCTGCGCAAATATCATGTGACAAAACCCATCATTTTATTCTATAGGGACTCTACTAAAATATATATAGATATAGATATAGAGAGAGAGAGAGAGAGAGAGAGAGAGAGATTTTTTTATATACATACAGTATCTGACAAAAGTAAGTACACCCCTCACATTTGTGTAAATCTTTTCATGTGACAACACTGGAGAAATGACACTTGTCTACAATGTAAAGTAGTGAGTGTACAGCTTGTATAACAGTGTAAATTTTCTGTCCCCTCAAAATAACTCAACACACAGCCATTAATGTCTAAACCGCTGGCAACAAAAGTCAGTACACCCCTAAGTGAAAATCTCCAAGTTGGGCCCAAAGTGTCCATATTTTGTGTGGCCGCCATTATTTTCCAGCACTGCCTTAAGGCCCCTTTCACACTGGGGCGTTTTTCAGGCGGTATAGCGCCTGTACAGCGCCTGGAAAAAGTCCATCACCTTTACCCTCAGCTTCTTTAGCAAGGCAGTGGTGGTCTTGGAGGTGGGTTTGGGGTGGTTATCATGTTGGAATACTGCTAGGGTTGCCACCTTTTCTTCGAGTCAAACCTGAAAATTTTAGCGGCGCACAGCAATGTTGTTTTTATAGTATAAACTATACATATATTTTGCAATTAAATAACATTTCTGAAGTTAATTACAAGAGTTCCCCCTTTACATCAGAGTCCACAGAGTTCCCCCTTTTAAATGTGAATGCGCAGAGTTCCCCCTTTTAAATGTGAATGCGCAGAGTTCCCCCTTTTAAATGTGAATGCGCAGAGTTCCCCCTTTTAAATGTGAATGCGCAGAGTTCCCCCTTTTAAATGTGAATGCGCAGAGTTCCCCCTTTTAAATGTGAATGCGTAGAGTTCCCCCGCCTTTTAGGCGTGAATGCGTAGAGTTCCCCCGCCTTTTAGGCGTGAATGCGTAGAGTTCCCCCGCCTTTTAGGCGTGAATGCGCAGAGTTCCCCCGCCTTTTAGGCGTGAATGCGCAGAGTTCCCCCGCCTTTTAGGCGTGAATGCGCAGAGTTCCCCCGCCTTTTAGGCGTGAATGCGCAGAGTTCCCCCCCGCCTTTTAGGCGTGAATGCGCAGAGTTCCCCCGCCTTTTAGGCGTGAATGCGCAGAGTTCCCCCGCCTTTTAGGCGTGAATGCGCAGAGTTCCCCCACACTGTAAGGGGAGACTCTGCAGACTCTGATGTAAGGGAGAACTGTGCGGACCCTAACGTAAGGGGTGCTCTGGGAACCCTGATTTCTGCAGACTCTGATGTAAGGGAGAACTGTGCGGACCCTAACGTAAGGGGTGCTCTGGGAACCCTGATTTTCCTTAGTGTACTCACTCAGAGGCAGGAGAGAGAAGGGGGGGACTTCAGTCACAGACGGGGATGGATGGTGAGCTCACTCACCCCTTGGCAGTCAGCACCTCTCATCTAGATGTATCGGAGGCTGCTGGACTCCCATCCCCCCACTTTCATTTTCTGAGGCCCAGTGTCAGGGATTGGAGTGTGGGCAGACACAGAGGGTTAGGGCCGGGTGGCGGAGGTGCAGATCGAGCCCTCTCTCCTCTCCTGTCTGTATGTGGGGGGGGGGGGTCTTAGTGTTGGCTTTGGGCAGTGTGAAAGAGTGTAACAGACACTCTCAGCTTAGCCAACTGCAGCCAGCAACCCTGCTGGGAAGTCCATAGTCCGGCCTGAATAATGTGTCCGGGTTCCAGGCCGGGTGAATCCCGGACAGGTGGCAACCCTAAATACTGCCCTGCGGCCCAGTCTCTGAAGGGAGGGGATCATGCTCTGCTTCAGTATGTCACAGTACATGTTGGCATTCGTGGTTCCCTCAATGATCTGTGTATATGGGGGAGGGGCATATTATATGTATATATGGGGGGTGTATTATATGTATATATGGGGGGTGTATTATATGTATATATGGGGGGGTGTATTATATATATATATATGGGGGGGTGTATTATATGTATATATGGGGGGGGGGGTGTATATATATATATATATATATATATATATATATATATATATATATATATATATATATATATATATATATATATATATGGGGGGTGTATTATATGTATATATGGGGGGTGTATTATATGTATATATGGGGGGTGTATTATATGTATATATGATGGGGGATGTATTATATGTATATATGGGGGGGGTGTATATATATGTATATATGGGGGGGGGGTATATATGGGGGGGGTATATATATATATATGGGGGGGGGTATATATATATGTATATATGGGGGGGGGTGTATTTATATTTATATATGTATATATGGGGGTGTATTATATGTATATATGATGGGGGATGTATTATATGTATATATGGGGGGTGTATTATATGTATATATGATGGGGGTGTATTATATGTATATGGGGGGGTATATTATATGTATATAGGGGGTATATTATATGTATATATGGGGGGGTGTATTATATATATATATGGGGGTATATTATATGTATATGGGGGGTATATATATATATATATTATATATATATATATATATATATATATATATATATATATATATATGGGGGGGTGTATTATATGTATATAGGGGGGTATATTACATGTATATAGGGGGGTGTATTATATATATATATATATGGGGGGTGTATTATATGTATGTAGCACCCTCTACCATAGGTAGGTGGTAGATGTGTCGTGTCAGGGCAGGTAAATTTAGGCAGGCCTATGCTGCATGCTAGGCCTGATTTGTTTTTGATCTGGGGGCGGGGAGTGGTTAGTGTAGCAGTGGGTGTGACCATAGTTGCCAACAGTCCCGATTTTCCCGGGGCAATCCTGATTTTTGGACCCTTGTCCCGATTATTTTACGTGGATTTTGCTCTTGTCCTGGAAAATTCGGGAATGTTTTGGGCTAAAAACGTCAGCGGGCTACACAAAGATGGCCGCTGCCATTGCCATAAGTATTGTTTTCCCCTTGTGTTCAGTGGAGAGGAGAGGGCAGCCAATCGGCTTCTCTCTCCAGTGCTGCAGAGATTGGAGACCCCTCCCCTCTCCACTGAACACAGCAGGAAGAGAGATCCGCCCCCCCCCCCCCCCCCCCCCCCCCCCCCCCCCCCGTGCAGCAACATGTGACCCTCCCCTTCAGATTAATGATGGCTCAGAATCCCCCCTCCCCCCCAGTATGGGAGAAAGTAAAGGAACGGCACAGAGTGAGGAAAACCTGTCCTGCTGATTAACCTGCCCAGATACTTGTTTTGTTATTGATGATTTCCTGGAAGAGACGTGTAATTCCAAGAGATTTATTAAAGTGGTGTTTCCCCCTAAAAAAAAATAAATAAAAAATGCTTAAAATTCCTAAGTGCCAGTTCACACCAGACGCAGTTCCGTGCGCTTTTTTATGCACTAAAAATGCATGCACAGTGTTTTCCATGTATTCCAATGGCTCTAGTTCTGTGCAGAAACTGACCGCATGGTGTGAACTAGAGCCATTGGAATACATGGGAAACACTGTGCATGCATTTTGTGCAGAAAAAAAGCGCACGGAACTGCGTCTGGTCTGAACTGGCCCTAAAAAAAAATAATTGGAAAAAATAATGAATTTTTAACTCTCCTCTAAATGGATGGCGTGTCCCTCGTAGTCTGCCTCCTTCGGTGTCTGGGCTGGTGACATCACTTCCCCTTGGCGCGGGAAGGGCTCAGCTCTGCCCCCTCCCTCACCGCCTCAGCACCCACTGTGCTCACGCAAGCACAGTGGGTGCCCCCAGTTGCAATGCCGGGGATTGGCGGGCGGGGCTTCGACGCCCCCATCCCCCCCCCCCCCTGGGACAGGTAAGTGTTGCTGACTTTTCATTTTTTATTTTTAGGGGCACTCCTCTTTATCCACTTCCCACCCGGACACCGCACATAAACAGCGAGGGGGGGGGGGTATCTCTACTTTTGATTGGACGTTCAGGAATGTCCCTCAGAAGGAGCGCGTGCGATCCCAACTCGTGTCACCCGCACACGCCGCATCTTAGATCAGGAAGAGGGCTCTGTGATTGGCCCTCCTGATCACATGACAGCCGTGTCCAATCATGGCCCTCATGTGAGGTAAACAAACAGCCGGTTGCTAGGCGATCGGCTCTGCTCTCCTCACACGGAAGTGATCGCTGAGGAGAGGAGATCTCTGCAGCCAGCCGGTGATCAGTGAGTGTGAGCTTTACTGATCACCAGTGTCACCTCACAGTAAAAAACGCATGTCCCCAAAACGGTAATGATCCCCAAAACGCATGTCCCCCACATGGTAATGATCCCCAAAACACATGTCCCCAAAACGGTAATGATCCCCAAAACACATGTCCCCCACATGGTAATGATCCCCAAAACGCATGTCCCCCACATGGTAATGATCCCCAAAACGCATGTCCCCCACATAGTAATGATCCCCAAAACGCATGTCCCCCACATAGTAATGATCCCCAAAACGCATGTCCCCCACATGGTAATGATCCCCAAAACGCATGTCCCCCACATGGTAATGATCCCCAAAACGCATGTCCCCCACATGGTAATGATCCCCAAAACGCATGTCCCCCACATAGTAATGATCCCCAAAACGCATGTCCCCCACATGGTAATGATCCCCAAAACGCATGTCCCCCACATGGTAATGATCCCCAAAACGCATGTCCCCCACATAGTAATGATCCCCAAAACGCATGTCCCCCACATGGTAATGATCCCCAAAACGCATGTCCCCCACATAGTAATGATCCCCAAAACGCATGTCCCCCCCACATAGTAATGATCCCCACATGGTAATGATCCCCAAAACGCATGTCCCCCACATAGTAATGATCCCCAAAACGCATGTCCCCCACATAATAATGATCCCCAAAACGCATGTCCCCCACATGGTAATGATCCCCAAAACGCATGTCCCCCACATGGTAATGATCCCCAAAACGCATGTCCCCCACATGGTAATGATCCCCACATATATAACAGTAAAATCACACGTCCCGGTGACGATCTGCGCGCGCACGTCCCGGTGACGATCTGCGCGCGCACGTCCCGGTGACGATCTGCACGCGCACGTCCCGGTGACGATCTGCACGCGCACGTCCCGGTGACGATCTGCACGCGCACGTCCCGGTGATCACACAATTATTATACACATAACAGGATTGTTTTTACCAGACATGTCACAGAAATACATTTTGGCTTCAATTTATGACAAAATTCGATTTTATTGGATTTCCTTTAAAATAGAAAAGAAAATATTGTGTTTTTTTTTTTTTTTTCAAATTTCCGCTCTTTTTTTCGCTTATATCGCAAAACGGAGTGGTGAATAAATATCACCAAAAGGAAGATCTATCTGTGCGAACAAAATGATAAAGATGTCATTTGTGTACAGTCTAGTATGACCGAGTAATTGTCATTCAAAGTGTGAGAGAGAGCTGAACATTGGCCTGGGCAGGAAGGGGGTGAAAGTTCCCCCCGGTACTGATGTGGTTAAGGGGTCACTCTGAGATTGTTCTATTATGTCCATGGCTTTATTATTTGGGCCTGCCTTGGGTGTAAACCAATTTACTGAGGAACTACAAGAGCCAGCACGCCTGGCTTGTACTACAATGGCATCTCATCCATCATAGACACCATAAGGTACAGTAAGTGGTTTATAGAACTACAAGAATCAGCATGACTTGTTTGCTATATAATGACATTGCATCACCCAGCATGGTCTGGTCTGTAGAACTACAAGAGCCAGCATGCACTTGGGTACTTGGTATGATTACAGCATTTACAGATAACTAGGCTGAGGAACTTCAAGAGCCAGCATGCCTTGTTCTCTGCATAATGACACTGCATCACCCAGCATGGTCTGGGGTCTCTGATACTAGTAACACCAGTAGATTAGTAGTCTGTAGAACTACAAGAGCCAGCACTCACCAGGGTACTTGGTATGATTGAAGCATTTACAGATAACAAGGCTGAAGAACTACAAGAGCCAGGATGGGTTGTTTGCTATATAAAGACTTTGCACCATTCAGCATATGTGATCTGTAGAACTACAAGAGCCAGCATGCCTTGTTTGCTACATAATGGGATTGCATCATCCAGCATGGTCGTACCCCACAGCATGCTGCCTCTTGTAGTTCTACAGACCACTTATCTTCTGCTGTCACTCACCAAGGACCCCAGACCATGTTGTATGATGCAATGTTAGTGTATAGCAAGCAGGGCGGGCAGGCTCTTGTAGTTCTATAGCCAACGTATCTGTAAATGCTGTAACTTGCATTAGGTACCCCGGTGATTGCTGCTTCTTCTTATTCTGTTGATTGTTTATCACATGACACCACTTCTCCCAGGTACCCCAGTGCATGCTGGCTCTTGTAGTTCTTCACCCTAGTTATCTGTAAATGCTCTAATAATACCAAGTACCCGGGTGAATGCAGGCTCTTGTAGTTCTACAGACAACATGTCTCCATGCTGGATGATGCAATGTCATTATGTAGCAAACAGGGCATGCTGACTCTTGTAGTTCTACAGATCAGTCCTATGCGTACATAGGTTTGCTAGTAGGTGTCCCTACTGACAGCGGAGGAGAAAAAAGCCAATCACCGGCTCATCTGCCAGGGACATCGGTCCCGAAGAGGAAAGGGTAACTATGCCTCATCTGTGCCACCTATCACTGCCCACGAGTGCCCCCTATCACTGCCGCCTCATCGGTGCCCCCTATCACTGCCGCCTCATCGGTGCCCCCTATCACTGCCGCCTCATCGGTGCCCCCTATCACTGCCGCCTCATCGGTGCCCCCTATCACTGCCGCCACATCGGTGCCCCCTATCACTGCCGCCTCATCGGTGCCCCCTATCACTGCCGCCTCATCGGTGCCCCCTATCACTGCCGCCTCATCGGTGCCCCCTATCACTGCCGCCTCATCGGTGCCCCCTATCACTGCCGCCTCATCGGTGCCCCCTATCACTGCCGCCTCATCGGTGCCCCCTGTCACTGCCGCCTCATCGGTGCCCCCTGTCACTGCCGCCTCATCGGTGCCCCCTGTCACTGCCGCCTCATCGGTGCCCCCTGTCACTGCCGCCTCATCGGTGCCCCCTGTCACTGCCGCCTCATCGGTGCCCCCAGGATGTGAATGACCATATAAGGAAATACAATACAGGGACTACAATACAGGGACAATTGTTTTCCTTCAAAAGAACCAATCACAGATGTATACATTCAAACAGACTAAACAGTGATGTACAAACCGTCTAAAACTGCTTTCAATGACAACGAACAATATAAAACTATGGCTCCGTGGGCCACAATATTTATACCGTTATGCTAAAGTTCCAGTGTACACAGGGATGTTTGCTTGAAGCTATCAATGCCGTCACTGGGAAGTGGCCAGTCTCCCGGTGAGGCACAAATGAACTTCCTTAAACCAGCAAACACATCTGTAGTGTCCATAGGAAGGTTTACGCAGCCAATGGTCTTCCGCCAACGTCTTTATGTGCGAATGCGCACAGATGAGCGCATTACAGCAAAACCGACACTGGGGGGCATCTGACAACATACATTAATAAAATTTTCCATGACAGTCCCTCGTTTTTGTCATATCCTCCCATGTGTCTCTTGATGAATTTCGATCTTCTTACACCTGGCCTTACAGTCCATAAAAAGGAAAACACGGCTTGACATGGAGACTCTGTTCTTCAGTAGAGATGACATGGTGAACTGTTGTAGTCGCTGGTCGGTCTGAGATCCTCTGTGTCTTGTTTGCAGGTCGGGCATCTTGTTGAGAAAAATGTGGTCATCTGCTCGGGCTCTGGTCACGCGTCCAAATCAGGCAGCAGGAGCACCTCATCACGATATATATAAGGAATAGAAACAAAAACAACATGAGTAAATATACCCCTACTTCCTTCAACTATGATCCGCTGCAAAAATAAAAATTAAATCACCAAAGATTCCCAGACTTTAGAGAATTCCATTCTTCACTAGCTACAGCTCTGGCTTTGCCTCTCAGGGATCCAAGCCCCATCCATATGGGCCTGAACTTTGTCACTAGTATCCCCGATTCAGGTATAACAATCTTTACTTATGAATTCCCAGGACCCCCCTTTGGATTGTGGGAACTTCCTTGTAGCTTCAACAGTTACATGAAAACATCCCATCCTCAATGGATGATACACTTTTCAATCGTTTCATAAGCTCAAGCCACCACCGTGTACAAGCAATTCCCTTCTAGGTGTCCCTGTCATTCTTACCTTCCCTCGCGCCATCAGATCCTCGCGATCGGCCGCGACATAAGATGCTGGGAAGAGATTCACCAGCACACATGAATCTCTTCCATTAGGGGAATTACTTTATAAACTGTAGATCCGAAGCTTTACTTTATAAACTGTGGGCTATCTAGTTATCCCGATACCAAAGCTGGTGAGAACCAGAGCTATTGTCAAAATTATAATTAATTTTACCCTCTAGAAATGTATCGAAAAATTCCATTTAGAAATGTCTGTTTGGAGTCTTTACTAGTTTGTCACAACTCCTCACACCAATATGCCTGTATATCATACATCGCTGTCATCACTGGGGCACCAGAGCTCCGTGGAGACTCAGAGTAGACCCAACAATGTGTCCTGTTCACTTTCTTAGCTTGTTAGGAAATACACTTTAAAAAAATATATAAATAAAGATACTTCTCATCCTTGTTGTCTTGTTCATCAATCTTCTCTGCAACGACCGAGTCACCTGTCACCTGTCACCTGTCACCTGTCACAAACTTGGCTAGAATTAGAGTGGTTAGTATCATTGGTTTAAAAAAAATTGTCACTCAACCCATCCTCTTCCCCCCCTTTTCCTCATCTTTACAAAGTGGAGGAAGACATGCAGGGTTTAGAATGGTGCAGAGCCTCAGAAACTCCTTGGACCTGAAAAGATACTTATACACACAAGTTATTAATCTGTCAATCATAAACAATACAACATTCGTGTCCATTGGTAAATTGTCAATGGCATTCGTCGAAACCGATAATAGCTAAACCCTCTACAACCCTTACTTTCACGTTTTTACTAAAATACAACACCCACAACACGGCTGTCGCGGTAGGTTCAGACTTATTCTTGTTACCACATAGAACATGACACAACTAAAACTTTAGACAAACATTTTGATACAAATGTGGGGGAGATATTTCATAGTTCCTAAATCAAAAATTAAAATTAAAACCAACCAGATGGAATTCTGCCTTCACTCTTAGCAAAAAAAACTACATACAATGGGACAGACATGAGAACATCTCAGAATATTGTATGGACCAGCCACACAAAGTTCTGGAATGGGCATCTGGATTTTAAGCACAGTTCCTCCTCTGAGAATCACAAAATCATGTACTACACATCCATCATCCCACTCATCATTACAGATTTCTGAAGCCAAAACTGAACTACTTCCAAAATATTTTTTATTCTGGGGTGTCGTACCACCAGACATCAAAAATACCTTCCAAAGGAATACACCTTACTGTACCCTCTGACCATATATGTCACACTTTAAGGGGTCTCATGTCCGGAGCCCCAAACCCAGATCTCATGTGTAAGGCAGCTGTCTGACTGGTGTGGAGCCTTATTTTTTTTATCTCCAACGCATGGATGGCCAACATTACCCATGACGATTCGAATCGCTTATGAAGTGTCCCTGCGTCCAGGGCACCTTGCACTAATTTTCGGATCAGTACTGCTTAGCGCCTCATTTTTACAGTACTGGCACCCGGCGTTCTCCGATTATTATACACGGCCTCCTGGTGTGCTAGCGTACTAATCCTCACATTTACATGCTCTACTACCGGTTATCGGCAGCCCCATAAATGTGTTGTCAGACAAACTACAAAACACCATGAAATCCTCCACTATTCAAAACAAATATTATGGCTTCTCTCTGTACCTCGATATTACAATAACTTTAATGACTCCCCAAAACTGTATTACAATATAAACCTTAATTTACTTTAAAAATCAAAAAGATTTTGTCCTAATTCAAAAGACCCCAGGCCCCTCTCATCAACTTCCTGTTGCACACCTGAACAGGAAGAGGGAGGGGGAGGGGGAGTCTTGAATAGCATCATATTTTGTCTATCAAGACATTAGAAAAATCTATGGCTAGCATCAGCAAATAAAAAAACCTTTTTTCCTGGAGTGGGTGGAATTAACCCCCATGTTAAAATCCCCCTTGACTCATATCCCCTGGGAAATCAAACCACAAGTTTTGAGACCAGAATACCACACAACAGTGCAATCAAAGCCTTTCCCTTCCATTGCAGGCCACAAACAATCAAAAGCCCCTCCCCTCCTGTGGATACATCAAAACTCATCAAACTGGTTAATTTAAATATCAATGAAGAGGAAAGAGGGAGGGAGGCTAGATTTTCAAGTGCAGGCTTAAACAATACAAGCCTAAAAAGAACAATGTATAACCATTTGAGACACTCCCATACACTTGCAAAGCTAGTTTCACTATACACAAACCCAGTCTAGATTCAAATGGAAATCAAAATTCAATATAGAAAACGCAAAAGCTTTACTTAAAAATATGTAAAAAGTACAAAAAAATAGAATTCACTTAAAAAGGAAAATCTGCACCAAAGGCTGAACACAGCAGATACAACAAGATGGCCGATGAAAAAAACCATATCAAAGGCCAGACTTCAGCAAGATGGAGTTTTTCCCGCCAAACGAAAACAGCTAGCCTATAATAGCTTACATTAAATGATGCCTAGAAACAAGCACGACAAAGGCTAGGCTACAACATTAGGGATTTTTTTCCCGCCGAAACTAGCACATGGTTTCACACACAAAGGAATGATGTTTGCCCCTTCCCCTATAGGAAGGCCCAGCACAACTTAAAACATACACTTTAGGAACAGTTCCACTAAAAAGTATCTCACCGCACAATTGAGAATGCACACTTAGTAACATATGCTATCCAATGAAACAACAACAGAAGGAAATGGCAGATGAAAGCCAGGGTACAAAATGGCGTCGTTAACGCATGCAAAGCAGTTGTTCCCGCCAAAACTAGCACAAGCTTCCCTACTAGCCAACCCTTCTCCCCACACAATCGGACACAAATGGGACATCACATTTAACGCATAGACAAACACTTTAGGCTAACTCACATTTAAAAGTGTTAGTTACATGAAAAAGCACAACTTAAAACATACACTTCTTGTTAAACACCTAAAGTTACTCACTGTGGCATCAACTTCCATAACAAGCCAATCCTTCTCCCCACACATACACACGATCACACACATACACACACACACGATCACACACACACATACATTCACACACATACACACGATCACACACACACACACACACACACAGACATACATACATACATACATACATACATACATACATACATACATACACACACACACAGACATACATACACACACACACACACACATACGATCAAAATTGCGGCATTATACCAAAAGACAAAACATTTGTTCTTTTTGCAAAGCTAAACTTTCCCAACGCATCAGGCAGAGAAAACGCACCCCATTTGTCTCAGGACAACAAACGTGTATTGGACTGTGCTCTGTTCTCTCCCCCTCTCTGCCTGTGTACAGGGAAAGCCCTGTTTGCCCCTTAAACACCTGGCCCGCCATCTTAACTGTCGTGGTTATTTCGCCACACTCTTGCGCTAATAAGCGCCTTTCCCACGAGTGCCCCTTATCACTGCCCCCTGTCACTGCCCACGAGTGCCCCCTATCACTGCCCACGAGTGTCCCCTATCACTGCCCACAGATGCAGACCAGTGCCCCCTATCACTGCCGCCTCATCGGTGCACCCTATCAATGCCGTCACTGGGAAGTGGCCAGTCTCCCGGTGAGGCACGAATGAACTTCCTTAAACCAGCAAACACCGCCTCGGTGCCCCCTGTCACTGCCGCCTCATCGGTGCCCCCTGTCACTGCCCACGAGTGCCCCCTATCACTGCCCACGAGTGTCCCCTATCACTGCCCACGAGTGCCCCCTATCACTGCCGCCTCATCGGTGCCCCCTGTCACTGCCGCCTCATCGGTGCCCCCTGTCACTGCCGCCTCATCGGTGCCCCCTGTCACTGCCGCCTCAGCGAACATCAATGAAGGAGTAAAATTACCTGTTTTAAAAATTTATAACAAAATTTGGTAATTTTACATTTCAAAAAAATAAAATAAAAACTGCAGAGGTGATCAAATACCACCAAAAGAAAAAACGATAAAAATGTCATTTGTGTACAGTGTTGTATGACCGCGTAATTGTCATTCAAAGTGTGACAGCGCTGAAAGCTGAAAATTGGCCTGGGCAGGAGGGGGAGGGGGCTTTAGGGTGCCCGGTATGCAAGCGGTTAAAGAGGAACTGCAGTCTGCTCACATAATTTGTAATAAAATATTTTTGCTATTCTGAAGCTTCCCTGCAACCACTTTGCATATTATTTTATATACACTGTGATTCTATACTTGTCAAATATGCTGCAAAAATCTCCCTCCACTGAGTCTGGCTGCAGCCATTTTCATACTTACCAACAGTCCTGATTTTCCCGGGACAATCCAGAGTTTTGGACCCTCGTCCCGATTTATTTTCCCGGGAGTTTGCTTTTGTCCTGGGAAGATCTTCTGAACACGGCTGCTACACGTGACCTCCAGACTGGGTTTCCATCCTCCCCAGCATATTGCTGGCGCCCTTCCATGTTCCACCAGGCAGTGGTCAGTGTAGTGGGTGTTGTAGTAATCGGTGTAGTAATTGGTGTAGTGGGTGTTGTAGTAATCAGTGTAGTAATTGGTGTAGTGGGTGTTGTATTAATCAGTGTAGTAATTGATGTAGTGGGTGTTGTAGTAATCGGTGTAGTGGGTGTTGTAGTAATCGGTGTAGTGGGTGTTGTAGTAATCGGTGTAGTGGGTGTTGCAGTAATCGGTGTAGTGGGTGTTGTAGTAATCGGTGTAGTGGGTGGTGTAGTAATCGGTGTAGTGGGTGGTGTAGTAATTGGTGTAGTGGGTGTTGTATTAATCAGTGTAGTGGGTGTTGTAGTAATCAGTGTAGTAATTGGTGTAGTGGGTGTTGTAGTAATCGGTGGAGTGGGTGTTGTAGTAATCGGTGGAGTGGGTGTTGTAGTAATCGGTGGAGTGGGTGTTGTAGTAATCGGTGGAGTGGGTGTTGTAGTAATCGGTGGAGTGGGTGTTGTAGTAATCGGTGGAGTGGGTGTTGTAGTAATCGGTGGAGTGGGTGTTGTAGTAATCGGTGGAGTGGGTGTTGTAGTAATCGGTGGAGTGGGTGTTGTAGTAATCGGTGGAGTGGGTGTTGTAGTAATCGGTGGAGTGGGTGTTTGTAGTAATCGTTGTAGTGGGTGTTTGTAGTAATCGTTGTAGTGGGTGTTGTAGTAATCGTTGTAGTGGGTGTTGTAGTAATCGTTGTAGTGGGTGTTGTAGTAATCAGTGGAGTGGGTGTTGTAGTAATCGGTGTAGTGGGCGTTGTAGTAATCGGTGTAGTGGGCGGTGCAGTAATCGGTGTAGTGGGCATTGTAGTAATCGGTGTAGTGGGCGGTGCAGTAATCGGTGTAGTGGGCGGTGTAGTAATCGGTGTAGTGGGCGGTGTAGTAATCGGTGTAGTGGGCGGTGTAGTAATCGGTGTAGTGGGCGGTGTAGTAATCGGTGTAGTGGGCGGTGTAGTAATCGGTGTAGTGGGCGGTGTAGTAATCAGTGTAGTGGGTGTTGTAGTAATCAGTGTAGTGGTTCTCCTCCTACATGACTGACCCCTCTGTGTTCTCCTCCTACGTGACTGACCCCTCTGTGTTCTCCTCCTACATGACTGACCCTCTGTGTGGCTCTGTGTGCTCCTCCTACATGACTGACCCCTCTGTGTTCTCCTCCTAATCTGACCCTCTGTGTTCTCCTCCTACACGACTGACCCCTCTGTGTTCTCCTCCTACATGACTGACCCCTCTGTGTCCTCCTCCTACGTGACTGACCCCTCTGTGTTTCCTCCTACATGACTGACCCCTGTGTAGTAATCGGTGTAGTGGGCGGTGTAGTAATTGGTGTAGTGGGCGGTGTAGTAATCGGTGTTCTCCTCCTACACGACTGACCCCTCTGTGTTCTGCTACATCAGGGTTCGCAGAGTTCCCCCTGTAAGATTAGAAGGGATGGAGGCCCAGAGACATGTCTAGAGTACACAGAGGATACATGGGATAGATTAGATGGGATGGAGGTCCTGCGAACCCTGATGTAAAGGGGAACCCTGATCTAAAGGGCAATGCCGCAGACCCTGATGAAAGTGGGAACTCTGATGTAAATGGGAATGCAGTGGACTTCTCTGGTGACCAGAGGACCCCTTACATCAAGCAGAGTTCCTCCTTAGATCATGCTCTGCAGCACTTTCCTTTACATCTGAGTTCCCTTACACTGTAAGGGGGAAGAATCCTGCGGACTCTGATGTAAAGGGGAATGCCAGGAAATGTGATGTGGGGGGGGGGGGGGGGGGGGGGGGGGGGGGGACTCTGGTGAACAGAGACCACCTTCCACAGAGTGAATACAGTAAGGTAAGAGGGGGGGGGGGTGTTACTGAGATGAGGGGAAACCTTTATATCAGTGCCCTCTTACATAATTGTATTCTCCCCCTCAGACTGGCCTGACGGCGCTGTCACTGACCTCCTCTCCGGTGCAGCGTGCAGGGCTCAGTTAGGCGGCTCCAGGTTGGTGGTTCTGGTTTTTATTCTATAGTCTCTTCTCCACAGTCCATACATGTCTGACTCCTCCCCTAATCCCAATCCCGGCGGTGATCTCACTCTTGATTCCTCTCCAGACTCCCCCTAAGAGACTGCAGACACGTTAAAAGACAAGAGATAGTCAGAGATTGCAGACAGGATACAAGAGATGGTTAGAGGCTGCGGACAGGATACAGGCGGTGGTTAGAGGCTGCAGACATGCTACAAGAGGTGGTCGGAACATGTGTACAGGATACAGGAGGCAGTCAGAGGATGTGGAAATGGTACAGGTGGTGGTCAGAGTATGCAGACATGTAGGGGGAGCAGACACAGGGGTTCCCTGTGTAAGGGGTGCACACAGAGGGATCAGTCATGTAGGGGGGTCACACAGTGGGATGAAGTCCTGATAAGAGCTGTGGGCCCTCATACAGGACACATGGCAGGCAGGGCAGTGAGGTTGGCACACACAGGGTGATCAGGTTCCTGTTCTTAGGGGAGGTGGGGTCCCTAGGTGAGATGAAGTCCCTGTTGCCAGGGGAGATGGAGTTCCTGCCCCCAGGTGAGATAGGATCCCTGTCCCCAGGGGAGAAGGGGGTCCCTGTCCCCAGGGGAGAAGGGGGTCCCTGTCCCCAGGGGAGAAGGGGGTCCCTGTCCCCAGGGGAGAAGGGGGTCCCTGTCCTCAAGGAGGAGAAGGTTTCCCTGTCCTCAGGGGGGAGAAGGGGGTCTCTGTCTTGGGGGAGGGGGTCCCTGTCCTCGGGGTGGGGGGGGTAGTCCCTGTCCTCGGGGAAGATGGAGTGGGATATGGGATGGTCTCACTTACTATGACATGCAGGTCCCTCATTTATGGTCGTCTGGGCTCCCTCCAGCAGCATGGATGTGCGATCAGCATACCCCCAGGGAGCACAACTGCGGCTTGACAATCTGGCAGCAATTGATGGGTATAGTAGCTGCGTTTGATGGCACATTGGCGGCAATTTTTGGGTACAGTGGCTGCGTTTGATGGGCGCAGTGAGGCTTTTGCCGGGCACAGTGAGGCATTTGCTGGGTGCAGTGAGGTGTTTGATGGGTGCAGTGAGGCATTTGACGGGCACAGTGAGGCGTTTGAAGGGCACAGTGGCAGCGTTTGCTGGGTGCAGTGAGGTGTTTAATGGGTGCAGTGAGGTGTTTGACGTGCACAGTGAGGCGTTTGCTGGGAATTAGTGAGGTGTTTGATGGGCGCAGTGAGGTGTTTGGGCGCAGTGAGGTGTTTGATGGGCACAGTGGCTGTGTTTGATGGGCACAGTGGCTGCGTTTGCTGGGTGCAGTGAGGTGTTTGATGGGCTTAGTGAGGTGTTTGATGGGCGCAGTGAGGTGTTTGATGGGCTTAGTGAGGTGTTTGATGGGCGCAGTGAGGTGTTTGATGGGCTTAGTGAGGTGTTTGCTGGGCGCAGTGAGGTGTTTGATGGGTGCAGTGAGGTGTTTGCTGGGCGCAGTGAGGTGTTTGATGGGTGCAGTGAGGCGTTTGATGGGTGCAGTGAGGTGTTTGCTGGGCGCAGTGAGGTGTTTGATGGGTGCAGTGAGGCGTTTGATGGGTGCAGTGAGGCGTTTGATGGGCGCAGTGAGGTGTTTGATGGGTGCAGTGAGGCGTTTGATGGGTGCAGTGAGGCGTTTGATGGGCGCAGTGAGGTGTTTGATGAGCTTAGTGAGGTGTTTGATGGACGCAGTGAGGTGTTTGATGGATGCAGTGAGGTGTTTGATGGGCGCAGTGAGGTGTTTGCTGGGCGCAGTGAGGTGTTTGATGGGTGCAGTGAGGCGTTTGATGGGCGCAGTGAGGTGTTTGATGGGCTTAGTGAGGTGTTTGATGGACGCAGTGAGGTGTTTGATGGACGCAGTGAGGTGTTTGATGGATGCAGTGAGGTGTTTGATGGGCGCAGTGAGGCATTTGCTGGGCGCAGTGAGGCATTTGCTGGGCGCAGTGAGGCGTTTGCTGGGCGCAGTGAGGTGTTTGCTGGGCGCAGTGAGGTGTTTGATGGGCGCAGTGAGGTATTTGATGGGCGCAGTGAGGTGTTTGATGGGCGCAGTGAGGCATTTGATGGATGCAGTGAGGTGTTTGATGGGCGCAGTGGCTGCGTTTGACGGGCATATTGAGGCATTTGCTTTGCGCAGTGAGGCGTTTGATGGGCACAGTGGCAGCGTTTGACGGGCACAGTGAGGCGTTTGATAGGCGGAGTGGCTGCGTTTGATGGGCACAGTGAGGCGTAATTGATGGCAGAACAATGTACTGTACTTGGACTCAGTGCTATGTACGGCGTCCTGCCCCCCTCTCCAAGCTCCGCTCTGTCCGCCTGCCCCCTCGAGTCCATAATTTTTCAGGACCCTGGACATACATAAGATTTGCGCATGCGCGATTCACGTTCCTGACGTTTAACCACCTCTCCGCCCACCCGCTCGAAAGCATATTTCTAGTCCCAGCATTGCAGGATCGATCACCGCAGGTAGCTCAGGATAGGCACTACAAGTCCCAGCATTGCAGGATCGATTCTAGGCACTACAAGTCCCAGCATTGCAGGATCTATCATAGGCACTACAAGTCCCAGCATTGCAGGATCTATCATAGGCACTACAAGTCCCAGCATTGCAGGATCGATCATAGGCACTACAAGTCCATGCATTGCAGGATCTTTCATAGGCACTACAAGTCCCAGCATTGCAGGATCGATTCTAGGCACTACAAGTCCATGCATTGCAGGATCGATCATAGGCACTGCAAGTCCCAGCATTGCAGGATCGATCATAGGCACTACAAGTCCCAGCATTGCAGGATCTATCACCGCAGGTAGCTCAGGATAGGCACTACAAGTCCCAGCAATGCAGAACCTAACACCACAGGTAGCTCAGCATGGTTGGTAAAAAATGATACTGGGTAACAAGGGAAGTATTAGTGTTGGACGCACAGCCCAGTGTTTGTGTTGTCTGTAATGTCACTTCCGTGACATTATCTGATGGTTTCGCTGAACTGTATTGCCGAAAATCATCTTCCGTAGCATTGTGTGATAGGCAGCAAAATATGACACTACACCGGGCGGGAGGTGGGCGGAGCTGCAGCTCAATTTCTATTGACAGCCCCTCGCCGCTTGTTTGTTATGGTCTTCGGGAAAATGGCGGCCGGTGGAGACATTGTCTCCGCCGGCCGCGGACCTCTAGCGTCGGCGATAGCGGCGAAAAATTGTCAAAAACGGATTTCCCGGGAATCGCGAAATCCGGGAAAAGGATCTCCATCACGGGAATGTCCCGGGAAATTCGGGAGACTTGGTAAGCATGTACTGACACCGCCCTCTGCCCTACTAACACTGCCTACTGACACTTCCCACTACCCTTCTGACACCGTCCTCTGCTTTACTGACACTGCCCTACTGACACTGCCCTCTGCCCTACTGACACTGCCCTACTAACACTGCCCTCTGCCCTACTGACACTGCCCTCTGCCCTACTGACACTGCCCTACTGACACTGCCCTACTGACACTGCCCTACTGACACTGCACTACTGACAGTGCCCACTGCCCTACTGACACTGCCCTCTGCCCTACTGACACCGTCCTCTGCCCTACTGACACCGTCCTCTGCCCTACTGACACCGCCCTCTGCCCTACTGACACCGCCCACTGCCCTACTGACTCCGCCCACTGCCCTACTGACACCGCCCACTGCCCTACTGACACCGCCCACTGCCCTACTGACACCGTCCTCTGCCCTACTGACACCGTCCTCTGCCCTACTGACACCGTCCTCTGCCCTACTGACACCGTCCTCTTCCCTACTGACACCGTCCTCTTCCCTACTGACACCGTCCTCTGCCCTACTGACACTGCCCATTGCCCTACTGACACTGCCCTACTGACACTGCCCTACTGACACTACCCACTGCCCTACTGACACTGCCCACTGCCCTACTGACACTGCCCACTGCCCTACTGACACTGCCCTACTGACACCTTCCTCTGCTCTACTGACACCTTCCTCTGCTCTACTGACACCTTCCTATGCTCTACTGACACCGTCCTATGCTCTACTGACACCGTCCTCTGCTCTACTGACACCTTCCTCTGCTCTACTGACACCTTCCTCTGCTCTACTGACACCTTCCTCTGCTCTACTGACACCTTCCTCTGCTCTACTGACACCTTCCTCTGCTCTACTGACACCTTCCTCTGCCCTACTGACACCTTCCTCTGCCCTACTGACACCTTCCTCTTCCCTACTGACACCTTCCTCTTCCCTACTGACACCGTCCTCTTCCCTACTGACACCGTCCTCTTCCCTACTGACACCGTCCTCTTCCCTACTGACACCGTCCTCTTCCTTACTGACACCGTCCTCTTCCCTACTGACACCGTCCTCTGCCCTACTGACACCATCCTCTGCCCTACTGACACTGCCCTACTGACACTGCCCACTGCCCTACTGACACTGCCCACTGCCCTACTGACACTGCCCTCTGCCCTACTGACACTGCCCTCTGCCCTACTGACACTGCCCTCTGCCCTACTGACACTGCCCTCTGCCCTACTGACACTGCCCTCTGCCCTACTGACTCTGCCCTACTGACACCTTCCTCTGCCCTACTGACACCTTCCTCTGCCCTACTGACACGTCCTCTGCCCTACTGACACCTTCCTCTGCCCTACTGACACCGTCCTCTGCCCTACTGACACCGTCCTCTGCCCTACTGACACCGTCCTCTGCCCTACTGACACCGTCCTCTGCCCTACTGACACCGTCCTCTGCCCTACTGACACCGTCCTCTGCCCTACTGACACCGTCCTCTGCCCTACTGACACCGTCCTCTGCCCTACTGACACCGCCCACTGCCCTACTGACACCGTCCTCTGCCCTACTGACACGGTCCACTGCCCTACTGACACGGTCCACTGCCCTACTGACACTGGCCACTGCCCTACTGACACTGCCCACTGCCCTACTGACACTGCCCACTGCCCTACTGACACTGCCCACTGCCCTACTGACACTGCCCACTGCCCTACTGACACCGTCCTCTGCCCTACTGACACCTTCCTCTGCCCTACTGACACCGTCCTCTGCCCTACTGACACCGTCCTCTGCCCTACTGACACCGTCCTCTGCCCTACTGACACCGTCCTCTGCCCTACTGACACCGCCCACTGCCCTACTGACACTGCCCTACTGACACGGTCCACTGCCCTACTGACACGGTCCACTGCCCTACTGACACTGGCCACTGCCCTACTGACACTGCCCACTGCCCTACTGACACTGCCCACTGCCCTACTGACACTGCCCACTGCCCTACTGACACTGCCCTCTGGCCTACTGACACCGTCCTCTGCCCTACTGACACCGTCCTCTGCCCTACTGACACCGTCCTCTGCCCTACTGACACCGTCCTCTGCCCTACTGACACCGCCCACTGCCCTACTGACACTGCCCACTGCCCTACTGACACCGTCCTCTGCCCTACTGACACCGTCCTCTGCCCTACTGACACCGTCCTCTGCCCTACTGACACCGTCCTCTGCCCTACTGACACCGTCCTCTGCCCTACTGACACCGTCCTCTGCCCTACTGACACCGTCCTCTGCCCTACTGACACCGTCCTCTGCCCTACTGACACCTTCCTCTGCCCTACTGACACCGTCCTCTGCCCTACTGACACCTGCCACTGCCCTACTGACACTGCCCTCTGCCCTACTGACACTGCCCTCTGCCCTACTGACACTGCCCTCTGCCCTACTGACACTGCCCTCTGCCCTACTGACACTGCCCTCTGCCCTACTGACACTGTCCTCTGCCCTACTGACACTGTCCTCTGCCCTACTGACACCTTCCTCTGCCCTACTGACACCGTCCTCTGCCCTACTGACACGTCCTCTGCCCTACTGACACCTTCCTCTGCCCTACTGACACCTTCCTCTGCCCTACTGACACCTTCCTCTGCCCTACTGACACCGCCTCTGCCCTACTCACTGCCTACTGCCCTACACTGCCCTCTGCCCTACTGACACCTTCCTCTGCCCTACTGACACCTCCTCTGCCCTACTGACACCTTCCTCTGCCCTACTGACACCCTTGCCTCTGACCCTGCCCTACTGACACCTACTGACACTCTGCCCTACTGACACCGCCTCTGACACTGCCCCTACTGACACTGCCTACTGACACCGCCCTACTGACACCGCCCTGCCCTACTGACACTGCCCTACTGACTGCCCTACTGACACTGCCTCTGCCCTACTGACACTGCTGCCCTACTGACCCCTACTGCCCTACTGACACCTACTGACACTGCCTCTGCCCTACTGACACCGCCCACTGCCCTACTGACACCTCCCTGCCCTACTGACACACCCTCTGCCCTACTGCCCTACTGACACCGCCCTCTGCCCTACTGACACCCTCCCTGACTGCCCTACCCTACTGACACCTGCCCTACTGACACTGCCCCCTACTGACACCGTCCTCACCGTCCCTACTGACACCGTCCTCTGCCCTACTGACACCGTCCTCTGCCCTACTGACACCGTCCTCTGCCCTACTGACACCCCTACTGACACCGCCCCTACTGACACTGACTGCCCTACTGACACTGCCTCTACTGACACTGCCCTCTGCCCTACTGACACTGCCCTACTGACACCTGACACTGCCCACTGCCCTACTGACACCCTACCCCACTGCCCTACTGACACCCCTGCCTGCTGCCCTACTGACACCCCTCTGCCCTACTGACACTGCCACTGCCCTACTGACACTGCCCTACTGACACCCCTACTGACACCTCTGCCTACTGACACCTCCTCTACTGACACCCTCTGCCCTACTGACACCGTCCTCTGCCCTACTGACACCGTGCTGCCCTACTGACACCGCCCTACTGACACCTGCCCCCTGACTGACACCGTCCTCTGCCCTACTGACACTGCCCTCTGCCCTACTGCCCTACTGACACCGTCCTCTGCTGCCTACTGACACCTTCCTCTGCCCTACTGACACCTTCCTCTGCCCTACTGACACCTTCCTCTGCCCTACTGACACCTTCCTCTGCCCTACTGACACCGTCCTCTGCCCTACTGACCCACCTCTGCCCTACTGACACCTCCTCTGCCCTGCCCTACTGACACTGTCCTCTGCCTACTGACACCTCCTCCCCTACTGACACCATCCTCTGCCCTACTGACACTCCCTCTGCCCTACTGACACTGCCTCTGCCTGCCACTGCCCTACTGACACTGCCCTACTGACACTGCCCACTGCCCTACTGACACTGCCCTCTGCCCTACTGACACTGCCTCTGCCCTACTGACACCTTCCTCTGCCCTACTGACACCTCCTCTGCCCTACTGACACCGTCCTCTGCCCTACTGACACCGTCCTCTGCCCTACTGACACCGTCCTCTGCCCTACTGACACCGCCTCCCTACTGACACCGCCTCTGCCCTACTGACACCCCTACTCCTCTGCCCTACTGACACCGTCTGCCCTACTGACACCGTCCTGCCCTACTGACACCCTGCCTCTGACACTGCCCTCCCTACTGACACCGTCCTCTGCCCTACTGACACCGTCCCTCTGCCCTACTGACACTCCTGACACTGCCCTACTGACACTGCCCCCTACTGCCCTACTGACACCGCCCTGCCCCTACTGACACCCCTACTGACCCACTGCCCTACTGACACCCCCACTGCCCTACTGACACTGCCCCTCTGCCCTACTGACACTGCCCTACTGCCCTACTGACACCGCCCTCTGCCCTACTGACACCGTCCTCTGCCCTACTGACACCCTCTCCCTCTGCCCTACTGACACTCCCCTCTGCCCTACCACTGCCTGACACTGCCACTGCCCTACTGACACTGCCCTGCCCTACTGACACCGCCCTACTGACACTGCCCTACTGACACCAGCCTCTGCCCTACTGACACCATCCTCTGCCCTACTGACACCATCCTCTGCCCTACTGACACCGTCCTCTGCCCTACTGACACCATCCTCTGCCCTACTGACACCGTCCTCTGCCCTACTGACACCATCCTCTGCCCTACTGACACCCCTACTGACCCTACTGACACTGACCCGTCCTCTGCCCTACTGACACCACCTCTGCCCTGCCCTACTGACACCTCTCCCTACTGACACTCCCTGCCTACTGACACCATCCTCTGCCCTACTGACACCCCTCTGCCCTACTGACACCCCTACTGACCTCTGCCCTACTGACACCGTCCCTACTGCCCTACTGACACTGACACCTCTGCCCTACTGACACCAGCCTCTGCCCTACTGACACTGCCCTACTGACACCCCTGCCCTACTGACACTCTCCTGCCCTACTGACACCTCTCCCTACTGACCCCTCTGCCCTACTGACACTGCCTCTGCCCTACTGACACTGCCCACTGCCCTACTGACACTGCCCTCTGCCCTACTGACACCAGCCTCTGCCCTACTGACACCTCCTCTGCCCTACTGACACCAGCCTCTGCCCTACTGACACCGCCTCTGCCCTACTGACACCAGCCTCTGCCCTACTGACACCACCTCTGCCCTACTGACACCAGCCTCTGCCCTACTGACACCCCTCTGCCCTACTGACACCATGCCTCTGCCCTACTGACCCCCACTGCCTACTGACACCGTCCTCTGCCCTACTGACACTGCCCTCTGCCCTACTGACACCTGCCCTGACTGCCCTACTGACACTGCCCACTGCCCTACTGACACTGCCTCTGCCCTACTGACACTGCCCTACTGACACCTGCCCTACTGACACTGCCCTACTGACACCTGCCCTACTGACACCGTGCCCTGACACTGCCCTACTGACACCCCCACTGCCTACTGACACCGCCTCTGCCCTACTGACACCTGCCCTACTGACACTCCTCTGCCCTACTGACACCGCCTCTCCCCTACTGACACCGTCCTCTGCCCTACTGACACCGTCCTCTGCCCTACTGACACCGTCCTCTGCCCTACTGACACTGCCCCCTACTGACACTGCCTGCCCTACTGACACTGCCCTACTGACACTGCCCTGCCCTACTGACACCTTCCTCTGCCCTACTGACACCTGCCTCTGCCTACTGACACCTTCCTCTGCTCTACTGACACCTCTGCCTCTGCCTCTACCTACTGACACCCCTCTGCCCTACTGACACTGACGCCTCTGCCCTACTGACACTGCCCACTGCCCTACTGACACTGCTCTGCCCTACTGACACCTTCCTCTGCCCTACTGACACCTTCCTCTGCCTACTGACACCTTCCTCTGCCCTACTGACACCTTCCTCTGACACCGCCCTACTACTGACACCTCTGCCTACTGACACCCCTACTGACACTGACACTCTCTGCCCTACTGACACCGTCCTCTGCCCTACTGACACCGTCCCTCTGCCCTACTGACACCGCCCTACTGCCCTACTGCCACTGCCCCTACTGCCCTACTGACACCCTACTGCCCCCACTGCCCTACTGACACTGCCCTGCCCTACTGACACTGCCCTACTGACACTACTGCCCTACTGACACTGCCCTGCCCTACTGACACCTGCCTCTGCCCTACTGACCCTGTCCTCTGCCCTACTGACACCTTCCTCTGCCCTACTGACACCTCCTCCTCTGACCTACTGACACCCCTCTGCCCTACTGACACCGCCTCTGCCCTACTGACACCGTCCTCTGCCCTACTGACACCCCTACTGACACTGCCCTGCCCTACTGACACCTACTGCCTCTGCCCTACTGACACCTCCTCTGCCCTACTGACACCTCCTCTGCCCTACTGACACCCCTCTGCCCTACTGACACCGCCCTACTGCCCTACTGACACCGTCCTCTGCCCTACTGACACCGCCTCTGCCCTACTGACACCCTCTGCCCTACTGACCTGTCCTCTGCCCTACTGACACACCGTCCTCTGCCCTACTGACACCGTCCTCTGCCCTACTGACACCTGCCTCTGCCCTACTGACACTGCCTCTGCCCTACTGACACCGTCCTCTGCCCTACTGACACCGTCCTCTGCCCTACTGACACCTGCCTGCCCCTGCCCCTACTGACACCGCCCTGCCTGCTGACACTGACCTGACCTACCCTACTGACACTGCCTCTGCCCTACTGACACTGCCCTCTGCCCTACTGACACTGCCCTCTGCCCTACTGACACCATCCTCTGCCCTACTGCCCTGCCCTACTGACACTGCCTCTGCCCTACTGACACCGCCCACTGCCCTACTGACACCTGCCCTGCCCTACTGACACCGTCCTCTGCCCTACTGACACCATCCTCTGCCCTACTGACACCGCCTCTGCCCTACTGACACCGTCCTCTGCCCTACTGACACCCCCTGACTGCCCTACTGACACCTCCCTGCCTCTACTGCCCTACTGACACCGCCCTCTGCCCTACTGACACCGCCCCTACTGCCCTACTGACACCCCTCTGCCCTACTGACACCGCCCTCTGCCCTACTGACACCGCCTGCCCTGCCCTACTGACACCGCCTCTGCCCTACTGACACCCCTCTGCCCTACTGACACCGCCCTCTGCCCTACTGACACCCTACTGACCTGCCCTACTGACACTGCCCTACTGCCCTACTGACACTGCCTGCTACTGCCTGCCCTACTGACACTGCCCTACTGACACTGCCCACTGCCCTACTGACACCGCCCTACTGCCCTACTGACACTGCCCTACTGCCCTACTGACACTGACACCTCCTCTGCCCTACTGCCCTACTGACACCGCCTCTGCCCTACTGACACCGCCTCTGCCCTACTGACACCGCCTCTGCCCTACTGACACCCCTACTGACTGCCCCTACTGACACCATGCCTCTGCCCTACTGACACCAGTCCTCTGCCCTACTGACACCGTCCTCTGCCCTACTGACACCGCCTCTGCACCTCCTGACACCTGTCCTCTGCCCTACTGACACCATCCTCTGCCCTACTGACACCGTCCTCTGCCCTACTGACACCGCCTCTGCCCTACTGACACTGCCCACTGCCCTACTGACACCTTCCTCTGCCCTACTGACACCTTCCTCTGCCCTACTGACACCGTCCTCTGCCCTACTGACACCATCCTCTGCCCTACTGACACCCCTCTGCCCTACCCTACTGACACCGTCCTCTGCCTGCCTACTACTGACACCATCCTCCCTGCCCTACTGACCCTCCTCTGCCCTACTGACACCATCCTCTGCCCTACTGACACCCCCTACTGACACTGCCTGACACTGCCCTACTGACACTGCCCACTGCCCTACTGACACCCCACTGACACTACTGACACTGCCCACTGACTGCCCCTACTGACACCGACCTGCTGCCCTACTGACACCTGCCCTGCCCTACTGACACCGTCCTCTGCCCTACTGACACTGCCCTACTGACACCTTCCTCTGCCCTACTGACACCTGCCTCTGCCCTACTGACACCGTCCTCTGCCCTACTGACACCGTCCTCTGCCCTACTGACACCGTCCTCTGCCCTACTGACACCGTCCTCTGCCCTACTACTGACACTGACACCGTCCTCTGCCCTACTGACACCGTCCTCTGCCCTACTGACACCGTCCTCTGCCCTACTGACACCGTCCTCTGCCCTACTGACACTGCCCCTCTGCCCTACTGACACTGCCCTACTGACCCTACTGACACTGCCCTACTGCACTGCCCCACTGCCCTACTGACACCACCCCTACTGCCCTACTGACACCTGCCCTACTGACACCCCTGCTGCCCTACTGACACTGCCACTGCCCTACTGACACCCCTGCCCTACCTCCTGCCCTACTGACACCTGCCCTACTGCCCTACTGACACCGTCCTCTGCCCTACTGACACCGTCCTCTGCCTACTGACACCGTCCTCTGCCCTACTGACACCGTCCTCTGCCCTACTGACACCGTCCTCTGCCCTACTGACACCGTCCTCTGCCCTACTGACACCGCCCTGCCCTACTGACACCGTCCTCCTCTGCCCTACTGACACCGTCCTCTGCCCTACTGACACCGTCCTGCCCTACTGACACCGTCCTCTGCCCTACTGACACCGTCCTCTGCCCTACTGACACCGTCCTCTGCCCTACTGACACCGTCCTCTGCCCTACTGACACCGTCCTCTGCCCTACTGACACCCCTCTGCCCTACTGACACCATCCTCTGCCCTACTGACACCATCCTCTGCCCTACTGACACCACTCCCTGACACTGCCCTACTGACACTGCCTCTGCCCTACTGACACTGCCTCTGCCCTACTGACACCTGACCCTCTGCCCTACTGACACCGTCCTCTGCCCTACTGACACCGTCCTGACACCGCTGCCCTACTGACTGCCCTACTGACACCTCCCCTACTGACACCCTGCCCTACTGACACCCTCTGCCCTACTGACTGCCCTACTGACACTGCCTCTGCCCTACTGACACCTGCCCTGCCCTACTGACCCTACCTCTGCCCTACTGACACTCTGCCCTACTGACCCCCTACTGACACTGCCTCTGCCCTACTGACTGACCCTACTGACACCCTCTGCCCTACTGACACCGCCTCTGCCCTACTGACACCGCCCACTGCCCTACTGACTGCCCTACTGACACCGCCCTCTGCCCTACTGACACCGTCCTCTGCCCTACTGACACCTGCCCTACTGCCTACTGACACCACCTGCCCTACTGACACTGACCTCTGCCCTACTGCCCTGACTGCCCTGCCTACTGACACCGCCCTGCCCTACTGACACCGTCCTCTGCCCTACTGACACTGCCTCTGCCCTACTGACACCCTCTGCCCTACTGACACCACCTCTGCCCTACTGACACCACCTCTGCCCTACTGACACCGCCCTGCCCTACTGACACTGCCCTACTGACACTGACACTCTGCCCTACTGCACTGCCTCTGCCCTACTGACTGCCCTACTGACCCCCACTGCCACTGCCCTACTGACACTGCCCACTGCCCTACTGACACTGCCCACTGCCCTACTGACACTGCCCTACTGCCCTACTGACACTGCCCACTGCCCTACTGACACCCTGCACACCTGCCTACTGACCTACTGCCACTGCCTCTGCCCTACTGACACCTGCCTCTGCCTACTGACACCTCCTCTCTGCCCTACTGACACCCCTACTGACACTCTGCCCTACTGACACCGCCTCTGCCTACTGCCCTACTGACCCTACTGACACTGCCCTGCCCTACTGACACCTGCCCTGCCCTACTGACACCGCCCTCTGCCCTACTGACACCCCACTGCCTACTGCACCTACTGACACCGTCCTCTGCCCTACTGACACCGTCCTCTGACCTACTGCCTGACACCTCCTCTGCCCTACTGACACCTCCTCTGCCCTACTGACACCCCTCTGCCCTACTGACACCGCCTCTGCCCTACTGACACCTGCCCTCTGCCCTACTGACACCCTACTGCCCTACTGCCCTACTGACACCTGACCTGCCTACTGCCTACTGACACCTCTGCCCTACTGACACTCCCACTGCCCTACTGACACTGACACTGCCCTGCCCCTACTGACACTGCCCTACTGACCCTGCCCACTGCCCTACTGACACTGCTGCCCTACTGACACTGCCTCTGCCCTACTGACACTGCCCTACTGCCCTACTGACACCGCCTCTGCCCTACTGACACCCCTACTGCCCCCACTGCCCTACTGACACTGCCCTGCCTACTGACACCCTACTGCCCACTGCCCTACTGACACCTCCTCTGCCCTACTGACACCCCTCTGCCCTACTGACACTCCTCTGCCCTACTGACACCACCCTCTGCCCTACTGACACCCCTACTGACCCCTACTGCCCTACTGACACCACCCTCTGCCCTACTGACACTGCCCTCTGACACTGCCCTGCCCTACTGACACTGCCCACTGCCCTACTGACACCACTGCCTCTGCCCTACTGACACCCCTCTGCCCTACTGACACCCTCTCCTCTGCCCTACTGACACCGCTTGCCTACTGACACTGCCTCTGCCCTACTGACACCGCCCTCTGCCCTACTGACTGACACCAGCCCTACTGACACCCCTACTGACACTGACCTCTGCCCTACTGACACTGCCCTGCCTGCCCTACTGACCCTACTGACACTGCCCTACTGACACTGCTGCCCTACTGACACTGCCCTACTGACACTGCCCTACTGACACTGCCCTACTGACACTGCCCTCTGCCCTACTGACACTGCCCTGCCCTACTGACACTGCCCTACTGACACCCTGCCTACTGACCCACCTGCCCTACTGACACCGCCTCTGCCCTACTGACACCACCTCTGCCCTACTGCTGCCCTACTGACACCGCCTCTGCCCTACTGACACCATGCCTCTGCCCTACTGACACTGCCCTACTGACACTGCCCTGCCCTACTGACACTGCCCTCTGCCCTACTGACACTGCCCTGCCCTACTGACACCGTCCTCTGCCCTACTGACACCTTCCTCTGACCCTACTGCCCTACTGACACCTCCTCTGCCCTACTGACACCGCCCTCTGCCCTACTGACACCGCCCTCCTCTGCCCTACTGACACCGTCCTCTGCCCTACTGACACCGTGCCCTCTGACACTACTGCCCTACTGACACCCTCTGCCCTACTGACACCATCCTCTGCCCTACTGACACCATCCTCTGCCCTACTGACACTGCCTCTGCCCTACTGACCCCTCTGCCTGCCCTACTGACACTGCCCACTGCCCTACTGACTGCCCTGCCACTGCCCTACTGCCCTACTGACACTGCCCTGCCTCTGCCCTACTGACACTGCCCTACTGACACTGCCCTGCCCTACTGACCCTGCCCTACTGACACTGCCCTACTGACACCTGCTCACTGCCCCTACTGACACCCCTCTGCCCTACTGACACTGCCCCTACTGACACTGACACCTCTGCCCTACTGCCCTACTGCCTCTGCCCTACTGACACCGTCCTCTGCCCTACTGACACCTGCCTCTGCCCTACTGACACCTCTGCCCTACTGACACCTACTGCCCTACTGACACCTTGCCTACTGCCCTACTGACACCTGTGCCCTACTGACACTGCCCACTGCCCTACTGACACTGCCTACTGACACTGCCCTCTGCCCTACTGACACCTGCCTCTGCCCTACTGACACCTGCCTCTGCCCTACTGACACCCTACTGCCTACTGCCCTACTGACACCCTACTGACTGCCCTACTGACACCGTCCTCTGCCCTACTGACACTGCCTCTGCCCTACTGACTGACACTCCTCTGCCCTACTGACACCTCTGCCCTACTGACACCGTCCTCTGCCCTACTGACACTGCCTCTGCCCTACTGACACCATCCCTACTGACTGCCCTACTGACACCGTCCTCTGCCCTACTGACACCGTCCCTCTGCCCTACTGACACTGCCCTCTGCCCTACTGACACCCCTACTGCCTCTGCCCTACTGACACCCCTACCTACTGACACCTACTGCCCTACTGACACCTGCCTCTGCCCTACTGACACCTGCCTCTGCCCTACTGACACCGCCTCTGCCTACTGCCCTCTGCCCTACTGACACTCTGCCCTACTGACACCGTCCCTACTGCCCTACTGACACCGCCCTCTGCCCTGACTGACACTGCCCTCTGCCCTACTGACACCGCCTCTGCCCTACTGACACCGCCCTGCCCTACTGACACCGCCTCTGCCCTACTGACACCCTGCCCTACTGACACTGCCCTACTGACACCGTCCTCTGCCCTACTTACTCTGCCCTACTGACACCTACTGACCTCTGCCCTACTGACACCGTCCTCTGCCCTACTGACACCGTCCTCTGCCCTACTGACACCGTCCTCTGCCCTACTGACACCGTCCTCTGCCCTACTGACACTGTCCTCTGCCCTACTGACACCGTCCTCTGCCCTACTGACACCGTCCTCTGCCCTACTGACACTGCCCTACTGACACTGCCCTACTGACACTGACACCTCCTCCCTGCCCTACTGACACCACCGTCCTCTGCCCTACTGACACTGCCCTACTGACACCACCTACTGACACCGCCTCTGCCCTACTGACACCTGACCTCTGCCCTACTGACACCCCTCTGCCTACTGACACCGCCCTCACCGTGCCCTACTGACACTGTCCTCTGCCCTACTGACACCGCCCTCTGCCCTGCCTGCCACTGACACCTCCTCTGCCCTACTGACACCGCCTCTGCCCTACTGACACCGTCCTCTGCCCTACTGACACTGCCCTCTGCCCTACTGACACCTGTCCTGCTGACACTACTGCCCTACTGCCCTACTGACACCTCCTGCCCTACTGACACCGTCCTCTGCCCTACTGACACCGTCCTCTGCCCTACTGACACCTCTGCCTACTGACCCTGCCTACTGACACCGTCCTCTGCCCTACTGACACCTGCCCTACTGACACTGCCCTACTGACACCGTCCTCTGCCCTACTGACACCGTCCTCTGCCCTACTGACACCGTCCTCTGCCCTACTGACACTGCCCTGCTCTGCCCTACTGACACTGCCCACTGCCCTACTGACACCGCCTCTGCCCTACTGACACCCCTCTGCCCTACTGACACCTGCCTCCTACTGACACCGCCCCCTACTGACATCCTACTACTGACACCTCCTCTGCCTACTGACACCGTCCTACTGACACCGTCCTCCTCTACTGACACCGTCCTCTGCCCTACTGACACCGTCCTCTGCCCTACTGACACCGCCTGCCCTACTGACTGCCCTCTGCCCTACACCTCCTGCCCCCTACTGACACTGCCTCACTGCCCTACTGCCACTGCCCTACTGACACTGCCTCTGCCCTACTGACACTGCCTCTGCCCTACTGACACCGCCCACTGCCCTACTGACACTGCCCTGCCCTACTGACACTGCCCACTGCCCTACTGACACCGCCCTGCTGACACTGCCCACTGCCCTACTGACACCTCCTCACTGCCCTACTGCCCTACTGCCACTGACACTGCCTACTGCTCTACTGACACCCTCTGCCCTACTGACACCGTCCTCTGCCCTACTGACACCGTCCTCTGCCCTACTGACACCGTCCTCTGCCCTACTGACACCCCTCTGCCCTACTGACACCGTCCTCTGCCCTACTGACACTGCCCTACTGCCCTACTGACACTGCCCCTACTGACACTGCCCACTGCCCTACTGACACCTGCCCTACTGACACTGCCTGCCCTACTGACACCTGCCTCTGCCCTACTGACACCTGCCTCTGCCCTACTGACACCCCCTCTGCCTACTGACACCGTCCTCTGCCCTACTGACACCCTCTGCCCTACTGACACCGTCCTCTGCCCTACTGACACCGTCCTCTGCCCTACTGACACCGTCCTCTGCCCTACTGACACCGTCCTCTGCCCTACTGACACCGTCCTCTGCCCTACTGACACCGTCCTCTGCCCTACTGACACCGCCTCTGCCCTACTGACACTGCCCTCTGCCCTACTGACCCGTCTGCCCTACTGACACCGTCCTCTGCCCTACTGACACCGTCCTCTGCCCTACTGACACCGTCCTCTGCCCCTGCTGCCCTACTGCCCTACTGACACCATCCTCTGCCCTACTGACACCGTCCTCTGCCCTACTGACACCGCCTCTGCCCTACTGACACCGCCTCTGCCACTGACACTGCCCTGCCCTACTGACACCCCTACTGCCCTACTGACACTGCCCTGCCCTACTGACACTGCCCTACTGCCCTACTGACACCCCACTGCCCTACTGACACTGCCCTACTGACACCCTCTGCCCTACTGACACCTCTGCCCTACTGACACCGTCCTCTGCCCTACTGACACCGTCCTCTGCCCTACTGACACCGTCCTCTGCCCTACTGACACCGTCCTCTGCCCTACTGACACCGTCCTCTGCCCTACTGACACCGTCCTCTCCCTACTGACACCGCCCTACTACTGACACCATCCTCTGCCCTACTGACACTTCCCACTCCTACTGCCCTACTGACACTGCCCACCCTGCCCCTACTGACACTGCCCTCTGACCCTACTGACACTGCCCTGCCTACTGACACTGACACTGCCCACTGCCCTACTGACACTGCCCTCTGCCCTACTGACACTGCCCACTGCCCTACTGACACCCCCTACTGACCCTACTGACACTGCCCACTGCCTACTGACACCTACTGCCCACTGCCCTACTGACACCGCCTCTGCCCTACTGACACCGCCCTACTGACACTGCCCACTGCCCTACTGACACCGCCTCTGCCCTACTGACACATCCTCTGCCTACTGACACCAACCTCTGCCCTACTGACACCACCTCTGCCCTACTGACACCTACTGACACTCTGCCCTGCCCTACTGACACCATCCTGCCCTACTGACACCACCGTCCTCTGCCCTACTGACACCGTCCTCTGCCCTACTGACACCATCCTCTGCCCTACTGACACCGTCCCTCTGCCCTACTGACACCTGCCCTACTGACCCTGCCCTACTGACACCGCCTCTGCCCTACTGCCCCTCTGCCTACTGACACTGCCTCTGCCCTACTGACACCATCCTCTGCCCTACTGACACCAGCCTCTGCCCTACTGACACCCTCTGCCCTACTGACACCTCTGCCCTACTGACACCATCCTCTGCCCTACTGACACTGCCTGCCCTACTGACACCCCACTGCCCTACTGACACCCTACTGCCCACTGCCCTACACTACTGACACTGCCTGCTGCCCTACTGACACCGCCCCCTACTGACTGCCCTGACTGACACTGCCTGCCCTACTGACACCATCCCCTACTGACACCCCTCTGCCCTACTGACACTGCCCTCTGCCCTACTGACACTGCCCTCTGCCCTACTGACACCACCTGCCCTACTGACACCACCTGCCCTACTGACACCAGCCTCTGCCCTACTGACACCAGCCTCTGCCCTACTGACACTGCCCTACTGACCCACCTCTGCCCTACTGACACTGCCCCCTACTGACCTCCTCTGCCCTACTGACACCGCCTCTGCCTGCCACTGCCCTACTACTGACACCGCCCTGCCCTGACCTACTGACACTGCCTCTGCCCTACTGACACTGCCCTACTGCCCTACTGACACTGCCCTACTGCCCCCTACTGACACTGCCCACCCTACTGACACCCTACTGCCTACTACTGACACCCACTGCCCACTGCCCTACTGACACTGCCCTACTGCCCTACTGACTGACACTGCCCTACTGACACCAGCCTCTGCCCTACTGACACCAGCCCTGCCCTACTGACACCACCCCTACTGACACTGCCTGACTGCCCTGCCCTACTGACACCACCTCTGCCCTACTGACACTGCCTCTGCCCTACTGACACTGCCTGCCCTACTGACACCTGCCTCTGCCCTACTGACACCTTCCTCTGCCCTACTGACACCTCCTCTGCCCTACTGACACCTCCTCTGCCCTACTGACACCTTCCTCTGCCCTACTGACACCTTCCTCTGCTCTACTGACACCTTCCTCTGCCCTACTGACACCTTCCTGCTCTACTGACACCTCCTCTGCTCTACTGACACCTCCCTCTGCTCTACTGACACTGCCCTACTGACACTGCCCTACTGACACCGTCCTCTGCCCTACTGACACTGACCCTGCCCTACTGACACCTGCCCTGCCCTACTGACACTGCCTGCCCTACTGACACTGCCCACTGCCCTACTGACACCTGACCTCTGCCCTACTGACACTGCCTCTACTGACACTGCTGTCCTCTGCCCTACTGACACCCCTACTGACACCTACTGCCTACTGACCCCCTCTGCCCTACTGACACTGCCCTACTGACCTACTGACCACTGCCCTACTGACACCATCTGCTGCCTACTGACACCACTGCCTACTGCCCTGCCTCTGCCCTACTGACACTGCCTCTGCCCTACTGACACTGCCCACTGCCCTACTGACACTGCCCCTACTGCCCTACTGACACTGCCCTACTGCCCTACCTGACACCAGCCCTACTGACACCAGCCTCTGCCCTACTGACACCAGCCTACTGCCCTACTGACACCCTACTGACCACTGCCCCTACTGACACCCTCTGCCCTACTGACACCATCCCTCTGCCCTACTGACACCATCCTCTGCCCTACTGACACCATCCTCTGCCCTACTGACACTGCCTACTGCACTGCCTACTGACACCTCCTGCCCTACTGACACCCTGCCTACTGACACTGCCCTACTGCCTACTGACTGCCCTACTGACACTGCCCTACTGACACCATCCTCTGCCCTACTGACACCACCTACTGCCCTACTGACCTGCCCTACTGACACTGCCCTACTGACACTGCCCACTGCCCTACTGACACCGCCTCTGCCCTACTGACACCAGCCTCTGCCCTGACACTGACACTGCCCTACTGACACCCTGCCCTACTGACACCAGCCTGCCTGCCCTACTGACACCGTGCCCTACCCTACTGACACTGCCTCTGCCCTACTGACACCTTCCTCTGCCCTACTGACACCACTGCCTCTGCCCTACTGACACTGCCTCTGCCCCCTACTGACACTGACACTGCCTCTGCCCTACTGACACTGCCTGACACTGCCTGCTACTGACACCACTGCCTGCCTACTGACACTGCCCTACTGACACTGCCCACTGCCCTACTGACACCAGCCTGCCCTACTGACACTCTGCCCTACTGACACCAGCCTCTGCCCTACTGACACCACACCTCTGCCCTACTGACACTGCCCTACTGACACTGCCCTACTGACACTGCCCTACTGACTGCCCTACTGACACCAGCCTACTGACCCCCACTACTGACACTGCCCTACTGCCCTACTGACACCCTACTGACACTGCCTACTGCCCCCTACTGACACCCCTGCCCTACTGACACCACCTCTGCCCTACTGACACTGCCCTGCCCTACTGACACCTACTGACTCTGCCCTACTGACACCTTCCTCTGCCCTACTGACACCTGACCTCTGCCCTACTGACACTGCCCTCTACCCTACTGACCCTTCCTCCTCCTCTGCCCTACTGACACCGTCCTGCCCTACTGACACCGTCCTCTGCCCTACTGACACCGTCCTCTGCCCTACTGACACCGTCCTCTGCCCTACTGACACCGTCCTCTGCCCTACTGACACCTTCCTCTGCCTACTGACACCTTCCTCTGCCCTACTGACTCCAACCTCTGCCCTACTGACACCAACCTCTGCCCTACTGACAACCTCTGCCCTACTGACACCAACCTCTGCCCTACTGACACCGTCCTCTGCCCTACTGACACCGTCCTCTGCCCTACTGACACCCCTCCTCTGCCCTACTGACACTGCCCTCTGCCTACTACTGACACTGCCCTGCCCTACTGACACTGCCCTCTGCCCTACTGACACTGCCCTCTGCCCTACTGACACTGCCCTCTGCTCTACTGACACTGCCCTCTGCTCTACTGACACTGCCCTCTGCTCTACTGACACCATCTTCTGCCCTACTGACACTGCCCACTGCCCTACTGACACCATCCTCTGCCCTACTGACACCGTCCTCTGCCCTACTGACACCGCCCTCTGCCCTACTGACACCGTCCTCTGCCCTACTGACACCGCCCACTGCCCTACTGACACTGCCCTCTGCACTACTGACACCTTCCTCTGCCCTACTGACACCTTCCTCTGCCCTACTGACACCTTCCTCTGCCCTACTGACACCGTCCTCTGCCCTACTGACACCGTCCTCTGCCCTACTGACACCTCCCTCTGCCCTACTGACACCGTCCTCTGCCCTACTGACACCGTCCTCTGCCCTACTGACACCGTCCTCTGCCCTACTGACACCGTCCTCTGCCCTACTGACACCGTCCTCTGCCCTACTGACACTGCCCACTGCCCTACTGACACTGCCCACTGCCCTACTGACACCTTCCTCTGCCCTACTGACACCTTCCTCTGCCCTACTGACACCGTCCTCTGCCCTACTGACACCGTCCTCTGCCCTACTGACACCGTCCTCTGCCCTACTGACACCGTCCTCTGCCCTACTGACACCGTCCTCTGCCCTACTGACACCGTCCTCTGCCCTACTGACACCGTCCTCTGCCCTACTGACACCGTCCTCTGCCCTACTGACACTGCCCTACTGACACTGCCCACTGCC